>NW_004624745.1:5164656-5217604 GCF_000247695.1 Heterocephalus glaber | reverse complement strand
TACAGAGGAGCTGGTGTGGGGGTCCAGTGGATTGTTGCAGGGGCACGGGCTGATTTGGCATGTTCTGTGTGACTCAGGACCTCGGTAGGGCATTCGCAGACCTGTCTGTCTGTAGCAGGCTGATTCGGCATCTCAGCATCAGGTTGTTTAATTGGGCTTCTTCTGTTTACCTAATATGTGTATTCATTGCTATGAATTTCCCTCCTAAGACTGCTTTCATTGCATCCCATAGATTTCAATATGTTGGATTGCAATTGTCATTTAATTGAAGGAACTGTCTGATTTCTTCTTTAATTTTCTTGGTAACCCATTGGTTATTCCAAAGTGTGTTCAATTTCCATGTGTTTATGAAATTTTTTGAGTTTCTTTTGCTATGGATCTCCAATTTCATCTCACTATGGTCTGATAATATACAACGGATAACTTCAGTTCCTTTGCACTTACTTAAACATGTTCTATGAGAGAGTATGTGGCCTATTCTGGAGAATGACTCATGTGCAGCTGAAAAGAATGTGTATTCTGATTTTGGGGGTGGAACACTCTGCAAACATCTGTTAAGTTCATTTGTTCAAGAGTTCGATTGAGTTCTAGTGTTTTAGTACTTCTTTTTGTCTAGTTGATCTATCTATTTGTGACAGTGGGGCACTGAGGTCCCCCACTATAATTGTATTAGTGCATATATGACTTTTCATGTCCATTAGTATTTGTTTTATATACTTGGGTGCACTAGTGTTTGATACATAGATATTTATGATTGTCATCTCTTCCTGTTGGATTGTTCCCTTTACAAGGATGTAGTGTCCTTCTCTGTCTCTTTTAATCAGTGTTGGTTTGAAATCTACTTGATCAGCCAAGAGGATAGCTACACCTGCTTTTTTGGGGGGTTCCCATTACATGGAATATTGTTTTCCACCCTTTAACTTTCAGACTATGGGTTTCTTTTTGAATTGTGTTTCTTGTATGCAGCATATTGTTGGATTTTGGTTCTTGACCCATTCTGCCAGTCTATTTCTTTTGATTGATGAATTGAGACCATTAACATTGATGGTTATAACTGATACGTATTGACTTATCCTTGTCATGACTTTTTCTTTTTGTTGGATTCTCCCCCTTTACATTTAATTTCTTGTCATGCCAGATGGGTTCATTCTTCTGTGCTTCCTGGGGTTGAGATCCTCATTGTCTGTCCCTAGGATATTGTCTAAAATTTTTTGGAGTGCCAGTTTGATATTCAGGAATTTCCTAATGTGTTCTTTGTCATGAAAGTATCTTATTTCTCCATCAATTTTGAAAGATAGTTTTGCAGGGTACATCATTCTGGGTTGGAGGGTATTTTCCTTTAGGGCTTGGAATATGTAACTCCAAGCTCTTCTTGCCTTGAGGGTTTGCATTGAGAAGTCTACTGTGATTCTGATGGGCTTTCCTTTGTATGTGATTTGTTTCTTTTCTCTCACTGCTTTTAGAACTTAGTTGTTCTGTTGCGTTTCTGGAATCTTAACAATTATATGCCTATGTGTAGATTTTTTTTCATCAAGGGTATTTGGAGTGCTATGTGCCCCATTTATCTGTTTGTCAAGTTCTTTTTCCCTGCTTCTGAAGTTTTCTGCCATTACTTCTGTGAACAGTTTTTTTTATGTCATCTACACTCTCTCCTGTTTCTTCTTTGACTCCTATCAGTTTTATGTTATTATTCTTTGCATCATCTAGCAGCTGCTGGATTGGTTTCTCATGTTCCCTTACAATTTTGAAGCAGTTTTTCTTTTCCTGGTCACTAATTGCAATCATATCTTCTATGTCTGAAATTCTGTCCTCACATTGGCTCCTTCTGCTGTGTAGACTTTCAGTGGAGTTTTTTATCTCCTGGAAATCTATTTTCATCTGTTTTATGGATTCCATTTGTTTCCTATGTTGAGATTTCCTCATGTTCCTCAGCTTCTCTCTAGATTTATTAACCATGTCCTGAACTATGAGCACAACTTTTGCTGTCATCTGAGAAATTATTTCTGATTTCATTTTTTCTAGATCCTCTTTCGTTGCCAGTACAGGGAGTCCAGGTGGTTGAGTTTCAGAGTGCTCCATCTCATTTACCTTTGGGTTTGTTGTAGGTGATGTGGAAGTCTGGTTTTGAGACTTGTTTACATATCTTGTCATTTCGACCCAGGAGGGGGTGCTCTTGGCCCCTGTGCAGCTCACTTCCTATGAGCTGGAAGCAGTGGGACAGTGGCTCAGAAGCCTCTTCCTCTGGGCCAGGAGTGGTGGGATAGACAGTTGCCTGGAAGCCCCTTCCTCTGGGCTGGGAGCGATGGGATGGACAGTGGGCCAGAAGCCCCTTCCTCTAGGCTGGGAGCAGCAGGATGGATCGTGGCCTGGAAACCCCTTCCTCTGAGCTAGGAGCAGTGGGATGGCCCCGCAGAAGTCCCTTCCTCTCGACCGGGAGTGATGGGAGGTATAGCAGGCCGAAGCCCCTTCTTCTGGGCCGGGAGCAGTGTTATAGCTTCTGTTTTCTTCTAATACACTTGTTTTGTGTCTTACATTTATGTCTTTAATCCATTTGGATGTAATTTTTCTAACTGTGAGAGATAAGGGTTTAGTTTCATTCTCTTCCATGTGGATACCTAATTTTCCAAGCACTGTATATTGGAATGACTGTCCTTTCTCTGATGTAAGTTCTTAGAAACTTTGTTAAAAATAGATGGGTTGAGATGTGAGTTTACTTCTAGGCTGTTTATTCTATTACATTGTCTATGTATCTGTTTTTATGATAATACTATGATGTTTTAATAAATATCTTTTGTAATATATTCTATAGTCAGAAAGTGTAGTGCCTCCTAATTTGTTCTTTCTTTTTCAAGCTGACTTTGGCTGTTTGGTTTTTCCAATGGTTGCATATAAATTTCAAGATTTTCTCATTCTTTGAAGAACTGCAGTCACCTATATGAGCATAGTGGAATGATGGTGGAATCTCTAGAATGAGGATCCCCCTCCCATCCCCTGCTGCCTACTGCCCAGGATGGGACACAGTCTAGCAATGGGTATGGTTCAATATGATGCTCAGCCATAACTCCTTGGGTCACAAGAGGTGGATGTGTACAATGTGGGGTTCTATTCTGTGGTAACACAGGTATATGAGCTCTGGGCTACTTTCCAAACTTTATTTGTAGGCAGCAATGAACATCTCCAGACTAATTTTTTTTTTCTGTAAAAACAGGACTGTCTTGGCATTAAGTTGCTCTAGCTTGAGGAGACAGTATAGGAGAGGAGAATGCCTTGCTCTCATTTCTATGGTACTATCTTGAATTTTCATATTCTGTTGGGACTTTGATACTTTTCTACTAACCTTTAGCATGCTTCCTCAATTATTATATTCAAAATACAGCAATTTATTTTTGTTGTAGCTCCTTTTGGGGGGGATCAAAGAATAGCCAACTGTCTTTGGCTATCTTCTTGATTGTACTTCCCAAGATTTATACTAGAAAATGTACATAAGAAGTTAAGAGGACAAGCCCTCATTGTGGTGACATTCCTCTCATAAGGCACAAATTAGACTATAAAAATGTTCTTTTCAATATTTTGATTCAAATTATTAATTTTATATATTCTGTAATGATATCAGTTTCTTTTTATAAGTTTAAGAAGACTTAAAGATTGATAAGTATTTGAAGGCATCTTTTTAAAAAATATTCGACATAATTAGTGCTATTGAGTATTTATGGTAGGCACTTTACTTGTATGTGTTACCTTTGTAAAACTTTTGGTAAAAATTTTAAAATAGTATTGATTATATCAGAAATATTTTTATTATTTCTATATATTATTATATTCCAAACAGTAAAACCAAAACCCATTCAGTTTACCTCTATTGTATTTCACCTACAATGCCTTTAACTATAGAAAAATCCTTTTTTAATCCAAACTTGAGCTTCCCAAGTTTGCCAGTATTCTTGATTTCCCAAAGAAATGGTCTTTATTGCATGTAAACATAGGACTCTATAAGCTACAGGGTAGGTCCATTCACGTTTCTCAAAGGGATTGTTTACACATTAATGCTTTAATTGTGGGCTTGGCATAATTAATTAAATAAGTCTTGATTGTACACAAGCTAGTTCTTACATATTTTATCCAATTCTGTCATGGTAGGAAGTGAGTCTTACATCTATGGAGATAGTTTTATAACATTAAAAAGTGAAGAAACTCAGTAAAGGCATTTTGAGTGTTTATAACATGGTTCAAAATATTTTCCCAACAAAAAACCAAACTACTAATAAGCATTATTATTTATACAATTTCTTTACAGGATTATAATGTATCTTAAGTTCCTTATAAAATGTCTTTCTTGGATTCTGAATGATTGGGTAAAACATTTATAAGGCCAAAAATGTTTCATTCCAGTTTGTACAAATTTATTATGTTAAAACAAGGTTACTTATAGATGAAAAAGGAAGAAAAGGATTTATTCCTTATGCCCATCAGATTTGGAGCATGAGAAACAATACCATCAATATTTTAATTAAAAATACCCATTAGTCTTCCCTTGTTAGTTTCATTTAGTCTTGAATAATTAATTTTTGTCTAACCAGAACTCAAGAGAGCAATTTACATGCAGAAAGCTACTTACATCAGATATTTTGGAAATCCTAATTCAATCCTCTAGTACAGTCTGGTAGGTATCTGCTTACAGTTGCAATTTCAGATTATGTGGAGACTCTTGTAAGAATTTATCTCCTTTCAATACCAAGCATCAACAGTAGCTGATAGAACTCTTTACTGAGACTATTATCCTTCTGACATGTTCTTCAAAGACACTTTTTTCTTCCTATACTTTATATAGCTGAGGCTTTACGACAATGTGGAGGGGGAAGAAGAGATCTCTTGATGATATCACCGAATGGTCTTGAGTAATTTCATAAAAGTCACAAAAAATATAAGGAAAGAAGTGACTGGAATTACTTGTTGGGACATAAATTATAATTCTTTCTTAAGGATCAAGTTAAAGTTTCTCTGAGTGTGAGAATATAATATGAATACATGGGCACTGTAAAACTTCTAGTGCCTTTGAGACACCTACTAAAATGCATGCTATATGTGCCACCAACTGAAAAGGTACTAAAGTCTAGAGATATAATGTTTTTAAAAATCAGTTTGTTTTAGCAGGCTTTGTACAGACAGCCTTTATGCATGAACATAAAAGTACTTGAATTCATCTGTAAAGTATAAGACTAAGGAAATTAGTTCATATTATAATATCTTTTTTGATAATTAACCAAGAGGAAGTTGAATTTGAAAGCTCTTCCAGTATTAAGTAGTAGTGTTGATCTAATTAATATATAGAAAATAGCTCTCCTATGTAATTATCTCTAGCTAGTGCCCTTCAGAAGTTACTTTGGAAAGTAAACAAGAAAATATTGCATTAGTGGGTTTGTAAAAGACATCTAAATAGTTTTATACATTTTTATTTCATGCCTGAGTTTGGGAAAATCAATATGAAAAAGAGTGACATTGATAATCATATAGAGATATGAGCCTAAGTCATAGGTAAATTTTTATAGTCTTCATTAGAGAAACTCCTAGATTTATCATGAAGTTAGCTTCTAATGCCAATTATATATATTTAAATTAATTATTATGTAATTATACAAATGGGGTATAATGTGATAATTCAATAATATATGCAGTGTGTAATGATCAAAACCCATTATAAGTTGAAAATAGAAGTCAAAAGTTCTTTGACTATATATATGTCCTGCCAAACATAGCTTAGCCTAGCTTACCTTAAATGTGCTGAACATAGTTACATTAGAGCAGAGCTTGGTATAATCATTTAATGCAAAACTTGTTTTAAAATAAAGTGTTCAATATCTCATATAATTTACTGAGTACTGTACTAAAAGTGAAAAATGGAATGATTGCATGGGGACCCTTTAACAACTATAAAGTAAAAAAAATTGTGGAAGTTGAACTATTGTAAATTGGAGACCATCTGTACTATTAATCAGTGACAGTACATTAAAATAACATAATAGAAGGTAACATAGTTAAGTAACTTTAGTTCTTTCAGAAGTAGAAAACTTGTAATATTTATTAGCAAATCATAATTTATAAGCACAGTGAAATCTTAATAGCATCTCAGGTAAGAGAATTTTGGTGTGCTAAGGAGCCTGTTGCCTTAGCAATTATGGAAAATAATTTATTATCACTTTTTAAGAAATAATTAAACACTTCAAAACCAATTGTGAATTATCAGTCCTCTACTCATCATGATACAAAGCTTTATTTGTCTAATGATTTAGTTATAAGCTTACATAAACTCATACAAGCATTTGATTAGATAACAAATTAGGGATTTCAATGTTAGTTTTAAAATATTAACTTGTCAGCATATTAGAGGATGATTTGTATAACTTTTGAATTTTCCACTTTAATTAGAGAGATTACTTATTCATTAACTTAATACTAGCTCAAGGTCTTAAAGTTAATTAACAAAACTGCATTTAAATTGGTTCTACAGAACAGCACAATCAAAATGGACATCAAGGGTTTGTCAGAGATATGATTTTTATAATTTTATTAACATAGGGTAAGTGGAATGACTTAGTTCATATGATCTGCGACCCTGTCTTCAGTTCATAAATTCTTTCAGCAGACATCAATATTTATAATTCAATTTAGTTAAACTCACATATATTTAGATTCTCATAACTTTAAATAATATTTGGAAATAATAATACATGATCTTTCCTATAAACTTACCATAGAAAAATTAGCAAACTATAATTTAGACAAACAAAAATATTTATATCCAGGTCTTACATAAATATACTTGCTGTGACAGAGTGCAAAAATTGTCAGAAACTCTTCTATTCCTTTGCCCATTCTCACCTTTATAATGTGGCTTTGCTGCTCCATCTATGAAACAGGTAGAAGAGTTTTCTCCACCTCTTAAATATGAAGTTGATCCTGTAATTTGCTTTGGACCCAAGGGACAAATTAAAAGTGATATAAGCAGAAGCTAAGAAATCATATGTTGGGCCTTGCTCTTCTTTCCTGGTCTCGGGAACTTTGCAATCACTGAATGAGTCCCTGTTAGCCTGCTGGATAAAGATACATGAGACAAGATCATCCCCACAACTGACAGCAAGCTTACTGCCTAATGGGTGGATGAGGCTATCTGAACACATCCAGCACTAGCCAAGCTAGTTCAGAGAGGAAGACCCAAGCAGGCAAACCACAAAAGCATGAAAAGTTAATAAATATATAAAGCAACTATTTAACAACAAAAATTAACTGCTACTTAGAGAAAGCGTTGTCATAACTAAACCTAAAATGTGTAGTAAAATACTAAATTGTGTAAAATTGCCTTCATTTAAGACAATAACAGGAGGCAGAAAAAAAGTTAAGAAATACCGGAAAAATAGAAAAGTTAATATATTTTGCAAAACTTTAATCTGTAGAAACTTGAATGATAAAAAAGACATTTTATGGTATAATGTTGAAAGTACCAAGTGGCATTTTTTAGACATATATGATAAGCTATGAAAAAAGAGAGGTAGGCTAAAAACTATGAATAATATTTTGTAATATAATTACAAAAAAGAAAAATCATCTAGGAATCCTGGGTTGAAATACTATTTTGCATCTTCAATCTTTTTAGTTGGTAAAAATTCACAAAGTAAAACTGCCTCGGTGTAAAGATAAAATCAAATGTTTTGCTAAAGTCTGTTTTATAATTTCTAAAGATTTAAAACTAGTCATAATTCTCAGCAAAACAGATTTTGAATAACCTTAAGGATTTTTTTCCCTACCACAACCAAAGTGTGGAGAGATGCTTGATTAAAAAAAAAAAAAAGTGAATGTAGATTTTTGTAGTAAGTAATTTTAGCAATTACAGGTACATAGACTAGATGTGAATCAGATTTATCGGGAATCCATGAAGTTTTTAGGAAAATTATAGTATCAAAACCGCCATAGGATTGTATTAGATAGGATTACAATAGTTTTTAAAAAAGAAAGATTTTGCTCCTTTTATAATAAATGGGTGTTGAATTTTGTCCAATGCTTTTTCTGCATCTATTGAGATGGTCATATGGGAGGGGTAGGGGAAAGGAAAGAAGGGAAAAGAAAACATAGAAAAGGGAAAAAATGGAAACAAAGTCTTTGTAGATAGGGAAGGGTGGACGGGTTAAAGGGAGGGCAGGGGTATGGGGAAAAAACAAGAACCAAGATGCATCATGTAAAGGTACAAGGTCCTAATGATGAATGTAACTGTATTGTATTCTTAAAATGTACCAACAGACTTAATGGGGAAAAAAGAAAGATTTGGGGGCTCCTAACATTTTTTAAGCAGAAATCCACCAAGAATCATGATTATTTTTTGTGAGAAAAAAGAAAAAAGAAAATTCCAAGAGATTTAGAGAAAAATGGACAAATGAATGACTCTTACATAATGAAAATGGACCCTAATCAAGGTGCATTCACAGAGCCAGAGTAGGAGATCCTTTAATGTATGTCTGGATGAATTTCAGAATCATTTAGATTAATTATTTCTATTTGTGTCCCATTCCTTTCCTTTATGATTAGAATCATTTATTGCAATTATCTTGATCTCACTTCACTCATGATTATTAGGTAGGTTGGCAGCAGATAACATATTTTTAGGTCACAGACCTCTGCATGAAGAACAGTTGTATCTAATGAATCCCATTATATTTCTACTAGAAGCAGAACTTGAGAACTTGCACATCAAGCCAGATTCCATAACTGGATGGGCCTTTTGGAATCCTGGAAGAAGTGAGTAAGTTCTCCTTACAGGGGGAATAACTAGTGGCCAGAAGTCTCTAGTAGATTGGAAAAATTGCTACAAATTTTTCATTTCTCTCTCTGTCCTATATATACAAATATATTCTATATATATATATATATTCTGCATATATATTCTGTGTATATATATATTCAACTTATGTAATCTATACATATATATTTAAACTTATATCTCTACATATCAACATATATTTCACTACACCCACACTTATTTTGTAGCTCTTTCCATTATTAACAGTCTATTTCTTGAATTTACCTTTTGAATCTAGGCTTGGTCACATGACACAGTTTTGCCAGTAAGACATTGGCAAACATAACGCATTCAGAGGCTCCAAGGGACTTGTATACTTAAGCCTGCTCTCATGTGCTGTTCTCAGGACTCCATGAAGGCCACCACATGAACAGGCCCAGAGTACTCTGTTGCATGATCATAGTCAAATCATCTCCATTATCCAGCATGACAATGGGCACAACTTCCTGAGGCTATCATAGACATCAACTTCAGCTAAGATTGCCCAGCCAGAAGGAACTGTCCAGCCTATCCACAGAAAAATATGGAATAATAATTTGTTGCTTGAAACTCCTAACTGCTCAGGTAGTTAGTGATGTGTGAGAAACTGATATAATTATATTCCTCATTGTATTAAGACCAAAAGGATGTACAGTTGCTTTAAGCCAAAATTAGCAAGCTAGTCTAATTCATTGAAAGACTTATATTGCTTAAAAGGAATGTTACAGAAATGAATATATTTATAATTCCTCTGTATTTATTTACCAAATATTGAATATTTTAAAGAAATTTTCTCTACCCCACTTAATGATTATTGGTTATTAGCCAAATGACTTCATTTTTAATAATTAATCATCATTATGGTTTCTTTCTGAACATGTAGATAAATCACTTTTCTTTAAAGACAACATGCATAAACTTACTTCCTTTAAATAAAACAGGCTGTAAAAATATAACAAACTGTATAATATAGTTTAGTAATTCTCTCATGAGGAAAGCAAATGTGTGCACCAATTTTTTTTCAGGAAATATTTAAAATTTATACAATTAAAGATTTTCTCAAACTCTTGTTCTAGCTAGGGAACTTTTGTGCTGACCTTTCCCTCCAGAATTTGTCATTTTCCCTAATATTAAGCCTTGGGTATTTTAGATGGGATTGAACTTTACAAGTTGCAGAAGAACGGAATAAGGAATTTATAGTGAAAAAGTATTTCCCTGTATTTTTTCCAGAACAAGAAAGAAAGAGTCTTCTAAAAACATTTTTTTACAGGTTTCTTGAGTAGTAATTAACAGAAAATAATGATGGTTCAAAAATGCAAGCAGATCATTTTCATTCCTACAACTTCAGGCCAATACACTCAATCTTCTTCAAAGAATCAGTGACATCAAATCAAGACCCTTTATTCCCTAAGCCAGACCAAACCTTGTTCCATTTCTTTAAATATTTGGAAATCTTTCTCTCTCTTTGAGACTAGATCTGTTGTTTAAATAGATTTAGTTGTATGGAAATAAGATTACTAAATTTTTATGAATACTTCCAAAAGAAAATGGCATTAAATATGAAGGATGTCTTATTATAGACTTTGGATTGAACAAAACTAATTCTCTTCCTTCTACAAAGATGATAGTGAGGCTTTTCCTACTAATAAGTAATACCACTGAGAAAAATCACATTAGACAACTTATTAAGATGGATTAATCATAGAAAGAGACAAAGTTAGAAGAGAGATATGATTTCTATGTTCTTCACTGTAGCAATTTAGAGGAAAATTTTGCTGCTACCCATGGGAAGAAAAAAGAAAAAAAAATAAAGTGAAAGATTTAAGGGAAGAGGAACATTAAGAATCAGTTTGGAATGTGCTGTGTTTTAGATGCTTGTGATACATCCAGATAGAGACTCCAAGTAGGGAGATCTCAAAAGTAAGTTCAGAACCAGATACATAAATTTGCGAGCCTATAATGTGAGTAGATGAGGTGGTTGAGGGAGAGATCATAAACAAGTTTGAAACTGAGCCCTAAGAAATAATTAGACATAAACTTACAGAAGGCTAAGTATTTGGATGTTTCTATATTTGAATTTATGACATTACTTCCTCAAAAGCAGTTTGAAGGAGATGGGATGTATTTACTCATTTCAGTCAATATTAATATATTTAACAGAATTGAAACAAATAAGGAATGACTTACCTAAATTGAAAAATATTTAAATAAATTATAAATATTTTATTATATATTACAATTAAGAGTATCAGATGCCTTTGGAGAAGTTTTTTTGTTTTTTTGGTATGGAAAACGATTGATAGCACATTAATGAGAGATACAAGTATAAAACCTTCAAGTATAATACAATATTATTAAAATAAATATACATAAAACAAAGTAGAAATGCACATCAAAATATTGAGTGATTATTCCTTAGCAGTGGGAATGTAAGTATTTCTATGCTTTTTGTTGCTCCATTTTGTGGTAAGGGTAAATAAAAGTGTCATCTCAAGAATTAAAATGGAAAATGGAAAAAATACAAAATTCTGAAACGCTACAAAATCCCAAAATTCTTTAAATTTAAATTCTTTAAATTATTCAAATCCTGGCATGATATCATGAAACTTTATTTCATGCGGAAAATTATTAGCAATATTGGATAAAATTACCATTAGCCTGTTTGTAAAAGGTTTATATAAAATATAAATGAATTTCATAATAATATCAATGTAAGAGCAGCCATTTTAGATGATAAATACTCAATTTTTAATCATAAAATAATAATAACAGCACATTAACAATTTCAACAAAAGAGATATAGGAGGAACTTTCTGTGAAAGCAACTTAAAATTGTTGAGTGGCCAAATTATTGCTGGAGTTTATACTACATTAATTGTATATGTAATTTATCTCATTTAATCTTTGTCGGAACCATATATGATGAGATTATTATTAATTTTAACAACTGCAAGTCATTAAATAAAAAGGTTATATAATTTTATTAATATCACATGATTACTAAACAGGAGAGATGAGATTTTTCTTGCAAGCTGGTTTGACTCTTCAGCATTCAGGGCACAAGTTTAGATGGGAGTTCATGTCACCAACCTCCTAAGTGTTACCTCAGCAGCTGAAGGAAGTAGAAATGATCCATTTGTCTTCAACAAACAAAATGTATCCACCCTGAAGCCCAAATATTCATCACAATGGAAATAATGACTTTTAGTCAATACTATAATCACTACTTAACTGTATGCTTCTTTTTCTATCTTTATCTTAATTATTTTTATATGCAAAAGTATACTTATGGATATGAATTAACACAATGATGACAAAAATTTTTAAGATAAGGAAAGCACAGAAATGACCTCAGAGTTAATCTGATGTAATGCTTTCATTTAACAAATGAGAATGTTCAGCCCAAATTAAAAAAATCTGGCCAATGGTAGACCAGAAATAGAAATAATATCTGCAACATCCCTGTCAGGAACTTCTTTTTCTATTGTTTTCAAACTGGTTAGTCCTGAGATAATCTCAGGGATCCATAAAATCAAGCTCTTTCCATAACAATACCCACATATTATTTGCCTTTTTTCAGTCTTATCCTGTTATGAGTTTAGAGAAGTTGAGTTGAGACTTCACAATAGATTGAAGACAAAAGCAGTTATGATAACACAGACAGATCATTAAGCTGGGCAATAAAGAGATTTACAAAAATGTGAAGCAATACCACTCTTATTACACACACACGCACACACACACACACACAAACACACACACATATACACACATATTGGCAAAATCCACATACATGAAATTTGCAGCCCTGCATAATTTTTAAGAATGTGAAGGGGTAGTAAGGTCAAAACATTTGACAACTACTGTATTTAAAAATAATGCATTTGCTGAAAATATTTTAAAACTCTGCCCATTAGAAAAACATTAATTTGATAAAGACTGCACTTCAGTGGTTTAAAATTATACATGTTCTATGCTAAGATTTTTCTTTGATTTTTAAATTTGTGACGAAGAAAAGAACCTCATCCTGTAATTTATCTGCAAATCTGTAGTTCAATGTTTAATCTGACTTTCATATGAATAAATTAAATTATACATGCATGTTTTCTTTGTTATTGTCCTACAGAATGCTTTACCTAGAAAACAATTATATGATCTGCTAGATTACTTCTCATCATCTTTACTAATTTAAATCCTAATTCTTGAAGTTAAAGAAGCATATTGTTTTAGGAAAATCACATGCCTTCCCTTGGTGTTATGGCATGCTTAAAATATATGCTAATATTGCAATGAGAATCATTATTGAGTTTCTCTATATAGCACTGAAAGGAAAAACAATTAAAATGGCTTTAGAGTATCAATAATTTATGAGAGAAAAGTCTATTCCTACTAAATTACATCTTAAAAAAATCCAAGTGAGACAAGAGGGAGCCCACTGAATCCCTCCCATGAGGGTAGCTTTCTCTTGACATTATGATGGAGTTCATTTCAAGCTGCCCCTGGGCTTCTAAAATAGCTGTACATCTTCCTGTTCTTCATTTTTCTTCTCCAGCAGCTTACAAGCAGAAATGAGGCTTTGACAAGAAATCAAACAAACAGATAGACAAACTCACAGGGAAAACCTTCTGTGTCATTCTGATTAACCAGAGTACACCTAACCTAGCTCTGAACACAGAAAGATTCAGTAGATAACCATTTAAACATTCCATCCCCACCCAGGTCTGATACAGTTCATCCCTCCAGCTCTGCTTCTTAGCTCTTCCATCGCAGGAAACCTGGGGTTTCCTAAATGATTTTCAGGCCTGCTGCCATATCCGATTTTTAATAGGAGTCTCTAAAGTGAACTATAATTTGCAAATACGTAATCAAGGACACTGTAGGATTCTCAGCTTTAGGCAATATGTTCTGTCGGGTAGAAGAAAGCTCTGCAAACAACAGACTCAGAATCTTTGCACCAGCTGTGCCCCAACTTGTGCTGTGATTTTAATCAATTCACTCTAGTGGCCACTGTCTGTCTGTCTCACTGGTGGAACCCTTAGAAGTCTTAGCCAGCCTGACTCCTGAACAATGATCATATGAGGATTAACGAGATGAAGGCTGTAGATGTGTATTGTCCCCTTGGGGAAAGATACTCTGAAAATAAAGGTATTAGAGAAAAGCTCTGGTATGGCTTTCAAAAACTCAGATTCCCGAGTCTCATGTTGTATGCATGTTTTCTTTCAATTAGGTCATTAATTGCTTTCTTTTCTTGTAATGAAAACAATGCTTAAAGAATCTTCCTTTGAAATTGAACAAAGAAATCAGAAGTCAGAGTTTTTCTTTTGTTTCTTTCATGTATGATGTATTTTTTTTCTTTTTTTGTGAGTATAAACATATTGCATTATAGCACGAATTGGCAGCTTTTCCCTCAAATACACTCTCATCTGCTGACTGGACCTCAGTTTTACATGCCCAACTTCACATTGTTTTAATTGTCCATCTCTTCCAGTGGCATAATTATATTATATATTTATACGTTTCCGTGTATATGTTTGTATGTACATATAAATGTGTATTGACCTTAGTTTTATTGAGTTCTTGTGCTGCAAATTAAAAAAAAGAGAAACATGATTCAGCCTATGCATTTTAACAGAAATAATTCCCCTCAGGGCTTCTGTTTAAAATCATGCCCACAGGCATAGACTGAGGGGCATGCCTGCTATGATTTCACCTTCACGTACTTCAAAAGAATGTGTGCATGTTTGTGTTTGGGGAATGGATGATATAGAGAAAAGGGAGTTAGGAAGTAAATCTGTTGTGAATGTAAAATATTCCCAGTGCATTTTTCAGCATCTAAATATCCAAATTCAATGCTTTCATATGGTTCTTTAATTTAAAATTAAAATTCTGATTTCAACTGTATTTTTTTAAATCATGGCTTTATTTGATAGTATCTAATTGCCAATTACTCCCTAAAAACCACCTTCTTGTATCAATCTATTAAAGATAAAATTTCTCTTAAGTAAAGAGACTAAAAAAAGTTTTTGAACAATTACAAACTATTGAAAAATGGAATCAATAAAAATTCTTCCAAATAAACCACCAAATCGCCTTCTGTGAGGGTCTGTGATCAGGGAACCTGCTGGCTTCATGTTACTCACATGAGAAATTCTAATAGCTCCTTCTGAGTTGGGGAGATAATTGCTTCAATAGAGTTCATCAACTCACAAGCTCATTTGATACAGAAAAATACCCTAAATAAAAACCACTGAAAAATAAAATCTTACACATGGATGTCTACTGCTTTGCTGCTTTGCAGTATAGAAAACTGCTAGTCTAATGACTGTTGGTTTTAAAATCTAAAGTAATGCATTACCCTGCAGGGCCCCATCCATGCCAGCTAAACCAGATGTAGTGTATTCGTTTCTGGAGTGTGCTCAGGTGGGGAAAATATATTTGTTTTTCTCCTTTCTCATGTAAAGATTAAAGGTTAAGGAAAACAATACTTGTTTTTGGATTGAAATTTGTACTATATTTCAATAGCAAATAAGTGTGCATGACTTTTTTAGAAGTGCCTGAAAATAAGACTATTAACCCAGGAATGATGTTGCAATCCATACTATGTGAGTTTAGGACTTCCTGCTATTGCAAAGTGGCTTTCTTTTTTATTAATAGTACTAATGAAAATTTAACATAGTTAAAAACAATTAATAATATAAGACAAGCATTCAGCTTACCACAAAAATTCTAGCCAGAAAATAAACCCTATACATCACAGTAACTGTGAAGTTCACATTCATTCATAAAATATGAAATGGATTCCATTGCTTAATATTCCAAAGCTTTTAGAGATTTTAATACACTTAGGAATGAAATAATGGTGACATTGTTCATGTAAATATGTGTCTTGAAAGACAATATACACAAGTTAAATAACATAAAGCCCTCAAAACAAATCAGCACTAAATTATAAACATTTTGATGATATTTTAACTCTTTAAAAGTTTTTTTTTTTTTAATTTCACTAATAGGACATCTCAGGTCTAGAAAATGACAAACTTTAAAATTTGTTTCTCCTTTTTTTGGCAAAACTTTCAATAGTTAATTTTATATGTAAAGGCTTCTTAAATTTTATGATCTATTTCTTGCTGCAATGATAGAAATAAAGCAGTGCTGGGAGGGAAGCATTCTTGTGGAAATAACGCAAGAGTGTCAAAACTAATGTGATTTATCTCAAAGGAAATGAAAACCAGGGATATTTTATTCTAGAAACCTAAATGGAAAATGAGTATATTCTCCCAGGGCTTACATTGGCTATCATAGTTATATAGGCAATGTTGGAAGTGAGCAGCCACAGAAACACCACGTAATCTCTTACTAGATAATGTGTTAAAGTGAATGGAAATCTTGAAATAAAAGTTTTACTTGAAATTTCATAGAAAAACATCTCTTTCTTTACAACTTCTCTTTTTTATGAGAAAAGCTTCAAGTTGCTAAATAGATTTCAGATGCTTCTGATGAAGTTAACACTGTAGAAAAAAGATGAGATATATGGATTTTAAATATAAGAATTGCATTTCTGGATCAAAAAACAAAAAATCAAAAAAAACCCACCAGTCAGTTCCTAAGATGTTTGATACCCTACTTTGTTTTTAATGTATACATTTTTATAATATAACAGTATAACTGAAGACCATCACTCTAAATTGCTTTGTGATCAACAGGAGTAAGACTTTCATGATCCTCAGAAAATAGAGAAGGTAAATTTTGTAATCATAATCAGTAAATATCAAGCAATTTTACAAGGTTCATAGCCCATCTTCAGTAAAGATAAAGGGATGGAACTTAGGAGTTGTGTAAAATGATGTATATGTTGAGGCTATTTATGGTAATCTATTGAATAAATTCAAGTGCTTTAATATGTAGTATATCAAACATAACATACTATATATAGTTGGTGTCTTATCCAAGACTTTCTTTTACTGGCTGCTGTAGATTCTGCTGCATGAGATTTGGGTGACTGGAGCCATCTTCTCCCAACATTGGCATTTGAGTGACCCTTGCAGCAATAGAAATCTATCCTTTCTTATCTAAAAGGTGGGACAGACTTTGTGGTGAGTTTCTATTCCAGAATTCCACACAGAATCATACTGGAGGCAGACTTTTTACTAAGCCACATCACTACTTAGCTTCTTTCCTTATCCTTGTTTTCCCTACTTCCTTACACATTTTCTTGGGAGCATGCCCATACACTTGCATAAATTCCCACTATATGAACTGCTTTTTGGACACCCTCTGTCAGTCACATAATAGCAAAAATTGCAAAGTTCTCCATATTCCAGATAAAAGGGAGACTTTTCCAACTTCATAGTCCAGTACAATCCAACCACACAGCCTTTAGAGCTGGAAATGCCAATAAAATCTTTTGATCGGTAAGGAAACTAAGGCCCTAGAATGACTTGTACAAGGCCACTTGGCAGTTTACTGACAGAGACAAGACTAATACTCCAACACCCTAAATTCCAGACAGTGACCATTTAACTTCAATGTCATGAGAGTATTCTTCAAATATATTTCCTTTACTTCACTTTCAGTGTTATTAAAATAGTTGGAGAGTCGCTATTTTCTCATCTCGCTATGAAAACTATTATTCTTTAACGACCAATTAACATGTCAGATCAATAATTTAAATATATTTCCAACTAATAATGAAGAATAAAGTGAGGCACTTTTGTAATGATAAAAGTTCTGAAACAAAATAAATTTTAAGATTCATTATTAGCTTTCTGTAAAGTGGGCTGTCTGCTAATTGCATTTCAAATTTTAGCAGATGATCCTTCGGACAGTTTTAACATAGCAGATTCTATCATAAAAACCTGCTATAACAATGCAAAGGTCAAGGTTGAAAGATGACAATAGATAGGCAACTGTTACAGACATACTGAAGTGAGGGTCCAGGCCAGATCTGACTTACTCGACTGGCCCTCATAAGCTTCAGGCTATGTCGCCTCTCTGCTCCAGGCTGCAGACTGTAACACGGTAGTCTTGGAGAGCCACATGTACAACCTCATTTCACTTCTGTCATTAATATTAGTACGGTCATGAGATTAACAGAAGAAAACAGCCCAAGAAACCATTTTTAGAAAGGGTCAAAACGTCATACGGTACCTTACTAATTATGTACAATTTTTATGCTTCAGGTAAGATTCATTTATGAGAAGGGTTATTATCGTTTGGATAAAATGATTCAAGAGAATATATTCTCCTTCCTTTTTTAAATTTTGAATTAAATATTAATAAATTATATGCACTTACGGGTAAAAATTAATGGTATACTATAGTTATGCAATGTGGATTGATTGAATCAATATAATTAACATAACCATCATCTCAAATGTTTATTATTTAATTCTCCTAACTGAAATTTTGGACATTTTGACCAAAATTGTTCCATTTCGCACCCCCAGGTCTGGTCATAGCCATTCTCTCTGCTTCCATACATTCAGTTTTTTTTTTTTTTTTTTTAGCTTAAGTGAGAATAAACATTATTTGTTTAGTAGAGAATCCTCAGCAGAAATCAATATAACAAATAGCCTCCATAATCTTATGAGGATTTCGGAAAACTGAAAAAAATCAAATCATATTATCAACCCAAAAGGTCACTAATAGTTAATTTATGGCAGGTAGCATGGAAAGGAAAATTGAGAAAGTAAGTGAGTGAATTGTGAATACATGTTTTACACACATAACATTGGTCCTTAACACTTGTTAAGAGTCAATTGTCTCTGGAGAAACTGATGTGGTATGATTTTAGATAATTTTTTTCAGTCATATTTCATGCAAATTTCGCCCTGCTAAATCCAGTCCCTTCCAGCCATGCAGGATAAACATTTGTTGTTGAAAGTATATTAACATCCTGTCAACAGCCATATACTATTCCACATTAAAATATTAACATCCTGTCAACAGCCATATACTATTCCACATTAACTCAGCCACATCTCCAATTTATCAGCATAATTAGTTATAAAATTGGTTTGAATTTTGCCATGTCTTCCACTTTGATTTATCTAATTCTAGACTATTTAAGAAATACCCACTCTGAAAGGTGTGCTAGAAAATCACTCTCACCTGACAATTCAGAGAACTGGATTATATTTCTCATTTTGATCCAGCTAGCCATCACTGTGAGACAAATCACTTAACTTCTTCAAGCTTCAACTTTGTCATCTGTAAAACAGGTACACTAAAATGATTACTTTCTCTGTGATAGCGGGTATCTAACAGCTTTCATTTTTGTAACAGTTAACATCGTACAAACTCTAGTCATATAAATCCATGAAGGAATGAAAGTGGTTGGGAAAAATAAAAACAAACAGTGAGTTAAAATACATAAATAAAAAAACAACCCATCTATGCTACAGAAAATGATGCAGTTTCCTTCATTTCCTGAGCATAATTTTATTAGTTTTCTCCACAGTTTATGAGCATATAACTAACTTTTAGATAATTTAACTCCTTTGTCTTCTTTAAACATTATCCAGTAGAACTTTAATGTTACAGGTATTATAATGTGAATAAAAGAATAAAGATGTTTTGAAAGATCAAGAAAATATAATTCATGAGATAATATTATTTGAGGTTACTATTCCCAATTTAATACTAAATGAGCATCAGGAGAAAACAATTATTCAAAAATATTGTGCTTTTATTTGACTTAGATTTTTTTCTTAAAATTCTTTATCTCAGGAGGCATATTGCCTATGTTTATTTTATGTCAGGGTTGCTCTCCTTATGCCCACACACTTTTCAAGTACATTTGGTTGAGGATAACTCTAGAATAATGTAGTTCTAAAGTTATCTATTTGCATATGGCTGCTTCAGGATGGATACAAAGTATAGATTTATTTAGATTACAGAATAGACAACCCTGTGTTTCCCCATCCCTAAATATGTTCTCTTCTAAATACAACATCAAAACCAGTGCCTTTGTTGATCTAATATTATATTGGAAGAGGAGACATTGTTTAGACACATAATCATGTACTACTGGTTGTTGTTATGAAAATGTAGTTTAATCTGCACAATTTCCCTTGGTTTTCCTTTGAAATCTGGTGTTTATTGCAACAGAATTTCAGATTTTGCAACATGATAGTCTGAAAGAGAGGCCAACACAGGCAGCTCTTTGGAAACAACAGACCTGTTGCTTCCAATAGCCCCAAAGCTGACAAACACCAGAAAGAGAACAGACACATCAGGTACGGTGTGCTTATTTCCCAAGACTCTTAATTCTTTGGTACAGGATTTCTTTTAAAAACCATAGGTGTTGTGTTGTTATTGTTGCTATTGTTATTATCGCTCTGTATTTCTATTAACCATCCTCTCCTGGAAGAGACTTCACCATCTGGATGTGGTTTTTGTTTCTATGAGAAAGAAATTTTGTGTCCTTAACATGTCATTTGCATAAATAAATTCAAATGACAAGAGAGAACATGGATCAAGATGCTACATATTTGTAGGTTAGATTAGGACAACTACTGCAAGTTATTTGATAAACACAATTAAGGATAAAAGCGCAAAAATGTATTTCTTATAAAAATATTTATGAGACATTCCAGAATAACTTCACAGCTAGTTTGGAACAGTCACATGGTCTCCTGCACATGACATGGACATCTGTATGCTCAAAGGAAACTAAACTTGAGTTTATGCTTAACACACACTGATGAGAATTTTAAAGTTTCATTTTAAGAGATCTTGATATCCTTGTTTCATCATTTTAAAAAATGAATTTAAGATACGTATTTGAAATGGGCAGTAAATTGTGACAAAAGCCATGCTAAGAAGTCAAGAGATAATGTTTGAGAATTATATAATATTTCTATTCTTTACCCTTTATTCCATTAGCAATTTATTTGTTTATATATATATATTCACATATTGCTCAATGTCATATCTGGACAGTGAGTTTTGTTTTCCTTTTCTTCTTAATTTGAAAATTGAATGGTCATTGAAGTTCTCATCAGCTAAGTCAAGTGATTCATACTGATGTCGACAGTAAAACATATATTTTTAAAACTGGTCATGGTGGTGCACATCTGTAATCCCAGGACTCTAGGAGGCTGAGGCAGGAGAATAGCAAGTTGGAGCCCAGTTTTGGCAAGGTAGTGATTTATTGAGATCCTTTTCTGAAAACAAAAAATAAAAAGAGCTAAAATTTAGTTCACAGGCTGGGTTTCAATCTCACATATATACTTTTACTTACTTTATACATGAGATAAAGATAATGATCTTAGGTCAAGATTGACTGGATATAATTAAATTCTGTCTCTTATGCCTGCATATGAAATGATGAGTTTATGAAAACGATTTCAATTTGGCAACAATGACTACCAGTCTTTGCTAAAGTTGTGTTTTCTTATTTGTTAGAGTAAGATATTATTGTAGTCTTTCACTACATTCTTAAGATGTAATACCTTTCCTTTCTGTAGAACTGAATCTTAGGAAATGGAAATGTCACTATAGCTAGCTTGTGTCTTTGTCATAGTCTATGAATTAGAGCCTGTAAATGATAATCATCTAAAGTCATAAGATCTTTTTTTAAGTTTCAACATAATAACTAGAAAACTAATAGTCTATTTCATATAGAATATTTTTCAAATGATTTTATTACAATGTAAAATATTCTAGATCAAATAATATTACATAAAATCAAACTTGTATATATTGAAAAATTCTTGTAAATGTTAATGTATTTCCAGGCTTCTGCTTATTTAGAATCTGTTTATAACTCTCCATTTCATAGGATGAGGTGCCATAATTAGTTGTGTCTTCAAATGTTAGGTCTCTGTAAACGTGGTGTCGGACTTTCGGGTCAGTGTGAAAACAAATTGCCCCACTGCACCAGAAGGGATTCTAGTTTAGTCAATGTTTGTGATCACCTGGTTTGGATAAACAGCTTATATCACATGCTAGGAGAAGCTTTGGAAATGACAGTTGATGCTATAATTAAGTTGTAGTTGAATTCCCTAGACTATGTAATTATTAAAAATGAGCTAATAAAGACGATTATATTCCTGGTTTTGTAGTCTAAATGACAATGTTAGGTATTTTTCTTCAGACTCTTAAAAACCTCTGCTTTAAAAATAGATATGATGATGGATGACTTAAATCCAGACAATGGAAGTCCTTAAAAGCAAGACAATGGACCAGGGGATTTAACTCAGTGGTGCCTCCACCTGCCTTGCAAGCAAAAGGTCCCGAGTTCAATCCCCAGTACCAAAAAAAAAAGTAAGATAAGCCACAAGGAATTATTTCCTTTCAGTGTAAGAAATGCTGAATCTCTTAACAAAACAGTATATGATATATTATAAATGATTTTTATATTAATGTACTGTTTTATCATTTGAATTATCCATAAACTAAACAGATTTTTCAGAAGACAGTTTGCTAAATAATCATATTAATGGAATGTGAGACCATTCTTCAGTTTCTTGCTTGATATGCCAACAAGGAATTGTTCAGGAATAAGTAAAATCTTGACCAGCTAAGTTGCACACAATATCATTCATTGTAAAACAATAAAATTAGGCATATTCTAAATTTAGGGCTATTATTTCCCTTGACTTATTACTGGAAACACTTGTGCTCTTTTTTAGCAAGTTCTGCTATAAATTATCTGAGCAATTATCATACAATAAAAGATTTGCTGACTCATATTTTCATCCTTTCCATATGAGAGGCATGAGGAAATTTAGTGTGGTAAAAATATCAAGAGACGCAACAACAACAAAAACTTGAAAATAAAGAAAGAAAAATAAATCTCTGAATATGAGGGTGCTAAGTCTTCAGAGATAGTAAAGCATAGATTAAATGATACGAGTAAACTAACATCAGTGTATCTGGAGAAGCTACAGAGATATACATTATATTCCTTAAAAGCAGCCATCTTCTCCTTCTCACCAGGCACTTTATATCCAGAACCTCTGCACCAAATGAGCTTCTCCATCAGACTTTTGGGTTGTATCAGGACAGGAATGATCCATGTGACAGAGAAAGTTGTGCTGAGCTGTTCCGTTATATGAAAGTGTAATTGGAGTTAGCAGGTAGTTGTAGTCTAGAAAGACAAAGGATCACTTAAGTAAGGTGAACCAAAAGAAGAGGTTTCCTATTTTACAGATCAAGCAAGCAGGAAATCCACCATATAAACTCTGAACTTTGAGTCAGCTGATGATATATTCTGGTGAATCATACGTTTATATAGTTTCAGTTATATTTATAAACAACCAAGTTTAAAGAATAGATCTTAAGAAGACAGAAAATTCAGAGTAAAATATTTGAGTATCAAAAATAAATAGTTTTACTTAGAGGCTCCAAGGCACCAAGATGAAGTTACATAATACCAGATGTGAAAAAAAATTGTTTTTTAAGACAATGTCGTTTAAATTTCTTATTCAGTCTGGTTTGTGAGAAATAGATAGACCATGCATTGTTCCCAATCATTTCAATATTTCTAGTCTTTTAATGTAATTTTAAAAACCTTTTTTTAGGCTACTGCTTTGGCTCTATCCTGAAGATTTTGATATCTTTTTTTTACTATAATGATGATATAGTGAATAGTAGAAAATCAGCAAGTGGGCTGACAAGTGTTTGATCAATTTTAATATCCATTACAGATGGAAGCACAAAATTTAAAATGATGAATAAAACAGTTAAATATCTCTATCTTCTTTTTTTTTTTTTGTACCAGGTACCAGGGATCAAACTCTGGTCCTTGTACTTGCAAAGCAGGCGGCGGAACCACTGAGCTACAACCCCGGCCCCTAAATATCTCTATCTTAATCTAGACTCAAAGATTAAGAAATTAAATTTCCACTGCCATCACTAACTCAAAAATTTTGATATTTTCATTACCTTGATTGATTATGTGCATTAAAAAAAGGAAATTGAAATGAAACTAAGGTTGTTGAAATCAATGTATATATATAGAAAGGAACATAAAGTTTAAAAATAGGCCTATATACATTAAAACTTGATGTATGATGGGCTGTCATTTCTAATCAATAAGGAAAAGGTTAGATTGTAAAAAAAATTGGTGGTAGAAGATTTTTTTTAATACAATGAAGTAGTACTCTGCTATAAGAAAGGATGAGCTTGGAACATTTATAGCTAAATGGATGCACCTTGAGACCATAATCTTAAGTGAAATAAATTGAACACATATGTTTAAATATTACATTGTTTCTCTGGTGTAAGAAACCAAACATGGAAATAAAGACTAAAATATATAATAGATATTAGGAAATGGGAAGAAAATGTTCAAATGAGAAGGGGAAAAAGGATGGGGGGAGGAAAGAAAGGACAAAGAGAATAGAAGGAAAAAATGGAAACAAAGCTTTTGTATATAAGGAGGGGAAGAGGGGTCGAAGTAAGTAGAAGGGAATAGGAAAAAAGAAGAAGGAAGATATAGCATGTACAGGTCCAAATAAATGTTTTGCTTCAAAAACATAATTGGTGTTGGGAAAAAGAGGTTGCAACTTTAAAAAATTTGTGGAGGCACTAAACCTTATATTTTGCACCAAACTCCAAAAGGAAGAAATAATTACATTGATTAAAAGAAACTGTAAATGCTCTTAAAAATTGAAAAAAATTAAAGAATAGTGGAGTATGGGTAAGTTTTCTATGTAATAATTACAATCATAAATTTCAATTCCTATGAAAAATTATGATTAGCAAAAAACAGGCCAGACAGTAAAAAAAATGAAAGAAATTTGAGAAAAAATATTTTTACTTCACTAGGGTGTTGTTAAAATGAAGAAAAATTCCAGCAATCACGTTAAATATGGTCAAATTTATGAGCAGAAAGTAAAATACAAATAATTTTTTATATTGAAAATATTTTCAATCACAGTTGTAGAATGGTGATTACAAATAGAAATATCCCATTGTACCACTTGCACCTAGAAATTTGAATAAAGTCCAAAGTCTTAATTATCCACTGTATTGGCAATGATGTAGAGAAAACAAGCCATTTCCATATTATTTGTGAAAGTTTTCAATACTATAATTCTTTAGAAGAATAATTTTTGATAACAACCAAATTAAAGTTATGCATAACTTGTAGCCCAGCAATCTCATTTCCTGATCTTTATACTATCATTCAATATGTTCATAGGCATAAAAAATTTAAAACAATATAAACCCCATTCACAGAAACTAAAATAAATGCATTTCACAGATAGATTTTTAAAAGAATAAGGAAAAATTAACATACTGATAATAAATCTCCAAGTTTGTTATTAGATAAGAATAGAATATATATATACATATCTATATAAAATATTTTATCATTTGTGTAAAAAAGGAAAAACAATATCTTCTGAATTTTAAAACATGTAAATGTATTAAATATTCAAAATAAAATAAAGTATTAAGAAAAATATGGACATTAGATACTATTTTTTAAAGTACTTTAGGTTTCTTTTCTGAGACTGCGAAGTCCTTCCCTCCATCTTCCAAATCCACAGTCTTTATCCACTGAGGGTGAGTGGGGTTAATAAATAAAAGATGACTCAACATTTTGTTTCCTTATGGAACTCAATTTTAAATCATCATGATAATTGAGCCTCTGGAGATAATTTTGTACATCACCAAAGCATTTGTTGAAGTCATTTTCAAAACCATGTATAAGCATTTCTTTTTTCTTTTTCCTTAGCAATATTTGTAAAGGAAAGTTTAAAAAAATATATATTTTTTTAATTGGGGCCAAAAAAAATGCTGTTTTAGAATTCTCTATCCTATTTAACAAAGCACCACCCAGAAACATAGTCCTGTTAGATTGTTTTTAGTGCTAGTTTCTATACCCATAAAATGCCTTTAGGCTGAGTTTAGGAAGTATTTGCTCCAACTATACCCATTTTGTTAATCTGTCTTTGTCAAACGCCAGTCCTTGCGCTCAGGAAAGCCTGTATCAGTGTTGTCCTTAGATGATCACCGGTGAGACCCAGGCAAATGTGCTTATTTTCTTACCTTCTTCACTGATTCTTCTGCTTACTGCCTGAAGCCTGAAGGGGAAAAAGAGAAAGGAGTGTGGACATTTGCAGCCTACCTCTGGTCAGAGCTTTTAAAATCAGAAATCTTTAATTGCCGTCATCCAAGGTTGGAAGAAAAATTGGATTCAAATTAGAAAATGGAATGGAGGTAGATGACATATATAGCAGACATGTCTTCATCAGAGAAGCATAGTGGATGCTTTCTAATGATATGTTATTAGTCTAAAGTGTTAGGAATTCCCAGTATATCTTCACACATAAATGCAAAAGAAATCCCCACACTTCAAAGCTACCAACAAATCATTGTTATTATTCACTTTAATTGTCAATAAGCTTCAGTAAACTATATATTATAAAATAATAGTCACATAAGCTAATATATCTGAATGCTTTTGTTAAACCCTAATGCAATCTACAAGTGCTAATTATGCTTTCATTCTAATAATTAAAATTGTTGTTAGTACAGTCTGTGGCTCAGCAACATTAACTGAGCCTTTCCTTTGGATCAGAGCCTTGGTCTTGCAGTAGTAGGACAGAAATAGTCTCTTGATAAGCTATCTGGAAAACATATTTGCAAAAATATTCACATGCATATTCATGTGTGTACATACTAGCACACACACATAAAACAGAAGTTTTTACAAAATGTCCATAAAAAGAGAATAAGTTTCAGAGTGAGATGTAAAGTTAAAAGATGGTAAATATTAAATAAAAGCAAGAAGAAAATTTATCTGTGAAGTTTTTTTTTGAGCCACCTTTTGAAAGGTGTGACAGGAAAAGATAAATGAAGAAAGATAGCAAAATCATTAATGAGAAGAAAATATTTAAAAGTTATGGAAGATTAAACATGTTTGAAGTGAGAATATCAAAATGAAATTAGTTCAGTGACACTTCAGCCTCATCACCTGTTTCAAAAATGCACTGATGGCTTTGGGATATAGGTCAGTGGTAGAGCACTTGCATAGCATGAATGAGATTCTGGGCTCAATCGCTCACACGAAAGAAAGGAAGGACTGACATATTCCTAACTACTAAATTTATATTAATACTTTTTAAATATTAGTTTCCGGTGTCTATATGATTTACTACAACTTCACAAAATTTATTGACATTTTTTCCTTTTGTTATAGTACATTTCTGCCCCTTATCGCTCAATTTAAAATTTATGTATCCTGAGTTTTCATTATAACCTAAATAGGATATCACATTTTTGTATCCTTTTTTAATGAAAAAATAACATTATAAGATTTTTTTTGTATTTGAATTTAGCTTTTTATGCTACTGTGATAGCAGAAAATAGTCAATTTTTACAAAATACAATGAGGTAAATAAAGAAAGAAATATTTTACCAGAGATTACCTCATCAAAGAAACTTTCATTTCAAAATAACTTCCTTCTGTCAAATGGTATTAAAAATGCTATTAAGAATAAAAAAGGATGACACAAAGAAGTCAGGGGAACAGAAACAATAGAGAAAACATTTTAGATGAGCAAGTGCTAAATAATAGGGTTGCTCCCACACATTTATGTGCGTGTGAGATATAGCTTCACAGCTTTCATTCATATTTATTCTACCACTTTTGAAATTGCCAGAATTTTTTGATCCAAATTGAAAAGACTGATGTGATTTTTTGAGATTAAGTTTACAGGCAGACATGGTAGTACACATTAGTAATCCCATAACTCTGAGAGACTAAAGAAGCAGGACTGAAAGTTGAAAGGCAGCCCAGGCAACTCAGCCATGTACAAGACACTCCGTGAAAATAAAACATTAAAAAAAAAAAAAGCGATGAGGATGTAGTTCAGTGCAAACACCCTAAGTTCAATCCCCAGTATTGGAAAAAAAAGGTCTACAAAAATATTTGTTTGTAAACATTACAATTATTTACAGCTTAGTGATCTCACCAAATTTACATATTTTGGAGTGCATTGCCCTTTGTATGTTTGTTGTGTATCACATTTAATCTGATTGTTCTTCTGTTTTGTTTTGTTGTTGGCTTTCTAGGGCCAGCCCTGCTGATGATGTTCACTACAATGTCTCTTAATTATGTATCTTGGTCTTAAATTTTCCTTTATTTAGAAAAATCTTTTTATATATATTTGTGTAAGTCTTGTAGATTTAATTATAGCTGAATTTCCATGTTAGCATCATATTTCCATGATATCCAGGCTTTTTAAAATGAGTTTCCACTGGATTCTGTGGTTAATTATACTTTCTTGGCCATGGGAGAAAACCAAGCTGGTTAAAAATTTGCAATATAGTTGACTGCTTTATCAAAAACCATGAAATTTACATTTGCTCTATAGCTTGTTCACTTTCCTTAAAATATTTAAGAGCAGACTGGAAAAGGAAAGAGGGATTGCTAAGTGTTTTGTTAAAAGATGTTTTATTTTTTTCTTTTGTAAAATTAATTACTGTCATATTAGGATATTGGATATTTAGAGACCAAAACTAAAGAAATTCCATAATGCAATGTATAAAAATGTAAAATTTTGTGTAAAATTTCAAGGTCTTCACAAATGTTGGAAGGTCCTTGGACTCCAGGTAAAACATTATGATATAAAATATTCCAAAAATCAATCTATCAGTCTTCTTTTCTGGATCTTACAGATAGTCACCACAATTTCTATTGTTTAACAGTAGATATTTTATTTAGAAAATTTGAATAAACTGAATGTTGCTAAATGGTTTCTATAAATCTTTCATATATGGTCTTCAAAGTTACTTTTATTTCCAAAGTACAATTTCTATGATGTGTTACATTTTTTTCTCATTTGAATTATCTCCAAACTTCTAATTATTTTAATGGCAAAAATTTAATTTATAAAATTCAGTTAGATAAATCTATATTTTAAAATATAGATGAGTGTAATTAAGACACACTTATCCATGGGTGCAAATCCTTGTTTTCTTGTCAACTATCTTTATGAACTTGGGCAAATTATTTTAGCTCCCCTAGAGTTGGTTTCCTCTTTATTTTTTTATTTTTTTTTCCTTAGATTCTTTTATTGGTACATTTTAGGTATACCATGCATTTACATTTATCATTGGGTATTTGTACCTTTACATGATGTATCTTGGTTCTTATTTTTTCCCCATTTCCTGTCCTCCCTTCACACCTTCCACCCCTCCCTATTTTCAAAGACTTTGTTTCCATTTTTTTCCTTTTCTCATAATTTTTCCTTTACCTTCTTTCCTTTCCCCTACTCCTCCCACTTCCCCTACCCCTTTGGACCTTTTCTTCCTATTTCCCATTATCAATTATTCATTTTAATAATTATTTACACTTTCAGTTTCTCACACCAGACAAACTATTTGGTATTTATATGTGTGTCCTATTTATTTCACTTAGGGTTCCTCTTTAATAACATGAAGATTTGACTGCTTATATCATAAAGTAGTCATAATTAGTAAACACCTAGCTGAAGAATTTAGAAATTTTCATAGGGAATGATTTTAGCAATCAGTAGCTTATATTCTATATTCTTTACATATAGTTATTCCAGGTATGTCATCTGCCTTAGTTACTTTCTTGTTGCTGGGACACAGGATCTGACACTCACATTTTAAAGAAAGAAAGGTTTATTTTGGTTTATTTTGTAAAGGTTTCTGTTCATAGTCAGCTGGCTCCAAGGCAGGGCAGCTTGGTGAAATGGCCTGGGCAAGGAGAAGTGCTGCTCACCTCATAGCACCAAGGCAGAGAGAGCCAAAGGAGAAGTTGGAAGGGAGATATAACCTTCTTTGTCACAATAACAGTGCCTCTTTGGACCATACAGCAAGTCAGCTATAATGACCCTATAATCCAGTTCCACTCTAAAGGTCCTGCCTGTGATCAAATGAGGTTTTAGGGAGACACCTGGCTATAAACTATAACATCGTCTCATATGAATATTTTGTGCTCCTAAGTGGCAGCATGTAGCAGTATATGCAGTGTGTTGGCTCAATCTTAGTGGCTCTAACTGCAATTGATGCCCCTGTGGCAAATAATATCAAATTGTGCTAATAGCTGATCTGATCTAAGATTTCCATGTATTAGGCAACTTTCCCATTACTAGGACAACTAACAGTTTCAGTGGATTCAGTCACAGCTTGGCTGTCTCCAAGGTAGAAGTGGCATGGTGGAGGAAAGCTGTTCCCTGCCTGGCTGCGAGAAAGTAGAGAGAGGTGAGGAATCAAAGACAAGAAGACAGCTTTCTAATGTGAATATGCCTCTATCTCATTAGCCTATGCCTCCCCTCATTTCTTTTACCTTACCTCTAGAACTTTCTAACTCCTTTCGGGTCAAGAAATTGGTTTGTAAGTATAACTCCTGCTTCTACTATTCTCAGACAAGAGCAAAATTGTCTTTTGCTGCTCAATTGGCCATTGGTTTTGTCATTGGTTCCACAATTCCACAAAGAACAAACAAGCCAGTTTAAGGGTTAGAGATCCATAGCATGTAGGCAGACTAACTACACAGATTCATAGTCACTATGCTGGTCCATATTTTCATATGAGGGTTTTTTCTCAGTTTCATGTTTCCTACAAGTCTGGACAAACCAGGACATGCATTTTCCATTGTATTGTCACAGACATGGTCTCCCAAGTTCTCTGTGCTCCACCTATGCATACCTGTTTTCTCAATCCCACCTGACCTTTCTTTTGTGATTCTAGTTCTGCCTTTCTGAGAGGGCCAGAGAGTGAGAATTATACACCAGCCACATAGCTCTTGTTGATCAACATGTGTGTCACTTACATGTTTCCTGTTTCCTCCGTGGCTTTTTACAGCTCAGAGCTCATTTCTGTGGCACTGAATCATATAGTTTCTATATCCATTTACTTCCTGAAGGATATTTGAGTTGCTTCCAGCTTTTGACAATTATGAATAAAGCCATTATAAACATCACAAATAGATGGATAGACGGACCTTTCTGGTCAAACACCCAGTGACCCATCTCTTCTGACATGGCCCTGCTCCAAGCAGAATAGTCATATATGAGCTTATTAATGGACTAATTTACTAGTGAGGGCAGTGCTCCCAACCCCATGATCCAGTAACTTTACAAAAGCCCCACTTCTGAGTACATGAGACTTTGGGGGACACTTTCGATCTGAAGAGGAACAGCTCCCTATTCAAGTTGCTATTGTGAATTGCTCCAGACTGAGAGCCACGAAAAGATTGAAATCTGTACTAGTTAGGGTTCTCTAGAGGAATGGAATCAATAAAAATATATTTAATTATGCAAGGGAATTTATTAGGTAAGCTTACTGCATCAGAAGTGATAGAATTCACACAGCTCTTTCTGTGCTGGCGAGCCAGGGGATCCAGTAGCTGCTCAGATGAAGAAGATGGAAGCTGCAGAACAAGAGGAATCAGGATGCCACACCAGTCCAAGGATGAAGGCCTGGAAGCTCACTGGAGGGTGATTGGTGCACATCTTCATCAGAAGGCTGAAGAAATTGGAGACCTGGAGGACGATGTCCAAAGGCAATGGCAGCAAAAGTTCACTCACTGAGGAAAACTGGAGCTCTCCAAAATGGGCCTGCTTCTTCTTCTTTCCCTGTTTTATTTCAACCCAGGCTATAAGCATATTGGCTGGTGCCAGCCACATCTTCCCTTTCACTTTGCTGTCCTATGTGTCAACCAACATGAAGAACTGTGCTTTATTAATCTGCTAGGCATTTCTTAATCCCTTCAAGTTGACATATCATGATCAAGGGTCACAAGCTCTGTCGCCTCCTTAAAGAAAAGAAAAATTCACCCTAGACTATGTGAGTGGGGAACATTGGATTCTTTATAGTTTCAAGGTGTTTTTCCAAATCAAGGATCAGAAAGTTAGACAGAAAATTTTAATGTCCTACTTCATATTTAACAGAGGAGGAAAGAGCAAATGCAGAAATGTGATTGAAAACTAACTTATCAGATACTTTCTTTCACATTTTATTTCCTGCTGTTAGAAATGTCATAAAGTGGAGCAGTAGGTATCTTAGGAAAAGTACTAGGATTGGCTCAGTGACTTACTAAAATAGAATATATGACTCACTGATGGGACTTTACATTATTTCAATTTATAAGTTCATAATGACATGATTTTTAAAAGATAATTTCTTTTTCCCAACTGCATTAAGTCACTTTTATTTCTTATTGGTTCTGTGGAGAGGGATCTACAATTGCCCTAAGTAACTTCTCTGTTTTCTGATTAAAGAGATATTTTCATAGCTTTTTCTGGAGAGATAATTTTACTTACCATAAGCATACAGAAAATAGCTTAGATGACTAATATTATTAACTAGTATTCAATCATTATATATTTACTAAAGATCCATTTATTTTTACAATAGCCTGTTATATAACTCGTTACCTGGGCTATTTTATATGGATCTAAATCATTTCTTAGATATTTTCTATTGAGTTCACCTGTTAATCAAATGAGAATATGATATTTAAAAACAATGTTGGGGTGACATCAGAAGATGGCAGACTAGTGAGAAGAAGGCTGTCTTTCCCCTACAGAAACACCAAGCTCACAATGTTATAAGTCTAGAGAACAAATGAAAGGTACTGAGCTCAAACCATTGTAAATCAAGGAGTTTCAGTGAAAGGGGAAGAATCTGTAGGATTTAGTATACAAGTTTTGCCCCTTCTCTTATGTGGTATAATGCAGAATAACCGGGAAGAAAATTTCCACACCAGAAACAAAAGCTTGGAACTTTCACCCACTGTTCAGAGTTTTCCAGGTGCTACCTGAGGGATGAATTTGTGTTTGCATGACTAGGAGCTCTGATAGGACAAGTGTCAGAATTTGGCAGCTGAATAAAACAGAGGTGGACATCTATAATATGTAGTTCTTCTGTCAGATCAGGTAGAGAGCAGTTCAACCAAAATTTGAGAAGCCCTACAACTTCCTATGGGGCTGATTGGTAAAAGTATTTTGTTGCATGAAGCTAGTATGTAAAGACTGGGAGAGGTACATGTCTTTTCAAATGCTCAAATTATAGCAAAAAAAGGAAATGCTGAAGCCATTTAAAGTAACAGGGAACAGCCAACCCAAAGAAACAAAATAAAACTATAGAAATCAGCCCTAACTAAGCACAGATTATGAGTTATCTAACAAGGAATTCATATTAACTGTCATAAAGAGTCTCAATTAATTAAAAAAATACAGACAGACAATTTTATTTGAGCAGAAAATAATGCATGAAATGGACATACAGATCAAGAACTATAAAAAGTCCAAGCTCAATAGGTTCAAAACAACCACGAGAAGACACATTATAATCAAACTGTCTAAAGATAAAGATAAAGCAAATCTAGAGAGTAACAAGAGAAAGTGATTCATCATATACAAGGATGGTTCTATAAAATTAACATCAGGCTTCTCCACAAAAACTTTGCAGGCTGGAAGGTAAAGGGATGATATACTCAAAGTGCTAAAAGAAAGAAAAGATGAAAGAAGGAAAGAAGGAAGGAAAGAAAGAAGGAAAGAAAGAAAGAAAGAAGGAAAGAAAGAAAGAAAGAAGGAAAGAAAGAAAGAAAGAAAGAAAGGGAAAATCCTCAAAACTGACAACCAAAGATACTATTTCCATAAGAACTGCTCTTCAAGCATCATACCACAGTGGTATATGCACCTGCATGTATATAACAACATCGTTTGTTATAGCTAAATCTTGGAAACAGTGCCGGTACTCATAAATGGATGAAATGGTAAAAAAGATGTTGTTTTTATTTACAATGGAGTACTATTCTGCCATAAAAAGGATAAACGAGATATTTCTAGGCAAATGGATGCACCTTGAGACCATAATTTAAATGAAATATATTGGACACACTTTTAAATATAGTTGTTTCTCTTGTGTGAGAAACTAAAAGTATAAATAAGGACCAAAATGAATGACAGATATTGGGAAGTGGGAAGAAAGTGTTCAAATGGGAAAGGGAGCAAAGGAGGGGGGAAAGAGGAAGGGAAGAAAAAGAAAAAAAAAAGAGAACAGAAGAAAAAAATGGAAACATTGATAATGTTAGTATAAATGGATAGAGTAGTATTAAAGAGAAGAAAGGGGGAGACTTGGATACATTATACAAAAATATAGAAAAGGATGTTGCATTTAGATAACATGGTCAATGATATTTTCTAGAAAAATCACATCAGAGATTTGATTCTCCCTTTTTCCTTATTGTGTGTTCTTGGCAGTATGTTCTTGATTCACCACTTCATTGATTCCAAAATATCTTTATTTTAAGTCTTATCTTTGTTACTGAGTAGGAGCTCTGAATCTAACTATTACAAAAGAAGACAATTTAGGCTCCAGCACAGGACTAATGGTATACTTGACAAGACTAGAGAAGAATTACAAGTGTAACTTAATTCCTGTGAGCCCGTTACCTTCCTGTGTTCAGTCTAAAAGCAAACTAGGAGGCCAGAAGAATTTGTATGATTCCATTCTTCTATTCTCCTATCAGATACATTTCTACCAAAAGGATTCAGCCTCAACCCCCCAAAATTGAGATAATGAACAATGGTAGAGAGTTATTCAGAATGTAATGTTTATCCCTACCATGTTCTAACCCTTCAAATACCAAAACATGGACTTGACAGATTAGCTTATAAAAGTATTTTTTCCAAATGTAGGTTATTTATCTTTTTATATCTCACAAATAGCAATTTCAAATAAGGGAAGAAATGAAAAAATAAAAAGATGTAGGAAACAAATTTCATTTACTCTGAATTTTTACTCTAGATATCTACCCTTGGAGACAACTTTATGGTTCTATTGCAGTGTTATCCTGTTCATTTGGGGGATTTGTTAGATACTGCATTCACTATATAAAGACAATTCATGATTTCAAATCCTTAACCACAACAGTGACTCAAGGCTATAAGAGGTTGGACAAGTGAATAGATAGGTACCAATTGAAAATTTAAGAAAGCCAGGCTACTTTAGCGAAAAGATAGTCTCATATTGGTTCTAACAATGTGTTAGTCAGGCTTCTATCACTACGATATGACATAATTATAAAGACAAGAGCTTTATTTTTGGAGGTTTCAACCCATGATTGTTGGCCCTACTGCCTGTCACAAGGCAGCACAACACAGCTGGAGGGTGTGGTGGAGGGAAGCTGCTTACTTTATGCCAGGAAGTAAAAGAGACTGAGGAAGAGGGGCAAGATTTTCATTATTTCCTTCAGGGTCATGCTCACAATGATTTAAAGACTTCCCACTGGATCCCACCTTTTAAAGTGTTCACCTTCTTCCAGTGGGACTGCAGCCTGGGATCAAGCTATTTAACACTTACAACTTTGTGGGATACTTATCCAACCTATAGTAACCAGAGTAGGTGAACACTCACCATACTCCCCCCTTTATCTGAAGACAACACCTAGGCGGAAAAGTCATACAGCATTCCATAAAGAGTGGCTGGAGACTATACATATTTTTATACCTGGAAGAAATAAGGAGGAAGAGGTCAAAAGAGAATACATCAGTCAACATTCTGAATTGAAATAGCACTCTTTCATAATATCTGAGAACTATTTTCAGGGCAATTTTGCTGGAGTCAAGAGACATAGAAGTACCCAGAAAGTAGCAACAGTGAGAGGCTTTCATTCCTTTTAGGCCTAAAATGGCTAGAAGATGAAACTGGTATTGAAACATCACAAGAGATGAAGACACAGAGAAGTGCTGTCCAGCATAATTAGACGTATAGAGAAACACACCAATACTCAAAACATGTAACTGAAACACAAAGAAACTTGGAGCAGTAATATTCAGAAATCACATAATGGTGACGTCTTGTTTTGGGGATTATGGTGTTAGCCTCTGGGGTAGAACTTAGGGCAGAGAAGTAGAAGCAATGAGTCCAAAGGGAATAAATGTAGAAAAGCCAGTGTAGGAAAGATGGAGAAGTGTACATCCAAGATAATTTACATTGATATGATATAGTGGAAGGAAACCTAAGCCACATGAAGAACATAGGCCTAAAAAAGAATGTTCTTCATTTTTCTTTCCTATTTTTTTTGTCTGCATGTAGCAACTCTTTTTTAAATTTTAGTGAATACAACTATTTTAAAGAAGCCCACACAGTCATGAACCATTTTCAAGGTTCTCGGTTATTCTTGGATAAAAAAGAATGAATCCTTGAAAACAATTTAATCAGTGATGCCATCAGTATTCAGTCTCTGAGAAAGTTTTCAAGGGCTGAAACTATTTGAAAGTACTTTCATAAAGGTGTTTCTTTAACAAAATGTTCTGCAAGGTATTTAGTTCCAAAAATTCTACCTACTTAACAACTGAGACATGAAGAGATTTGTTTGGAAATCTAATTCCCTTTAGACATTCTCCCTTTAAAGCTTAACAGCAATTGTATAGTCATTAATATAATATTAAAGATAAAAGAAGAGAGTAATTTATCTCCCTTGAGAGGGAATATTTAGTGTTTAATTCTTCCAAACAGGTGGTAATATAGCTGAATTTTTGAGAAAGCTAAACTTCAGTTATCAAATGTTATGCTACTCTTAACTTTAAACCCACTAATTTGAGAAATGACTCAGCAACTTTACAGTAAATATGATATGGCTTTCATATACTTTTAGCTATGTGGGTTGGACACTCTTAATAGATGTTATTATGAAATAAAGTATGACATTTGATAATTTAAGGAAATATAAAAATTGGCTATTAAAACTTCATAAACTTTTCAGGCATTAAAGACTATGCATACTTTTTTAAACAATCAAACAAAATTAAGTTTATTAAACCAACTGGAATCAGAGAGTACATTTTGGAAAAATTCTTAGTACAATCCCAGAAAGAGGAAATGAGGGAGGAATGATAGTTTTAGGCCTTGTGGGTTAGGCTGGATAATATTTTTAATTGTTGTTATTCTTGTTATTTTTAAATTCTGTCTATCCCCATGAATGTTCAATATTGGATTAAATATATGAGATGGAAAAATGAGTGTGTTATGCACAAAGTACAAATATCATTGTTTCAGAAGGCAGATAGTGGACCCAAATTTGAATAATAAAAATAATTGAATGACATGACAAGACCACTTACAATTATTAAATTATCCACTACTGAAATCACAGGAGAGCTGAAACTTTAAAGAGATGTATCTGCCAATAAAGTGCTTGGTTAGTGGATCACACCTTGGCAAATTCTCAGGTAAGTAAAGCTGAGAGAGTAAATACTTTCAGTTCTTTCTCCTTTCACTTACCTTGGAGCTAAACCACTTAGAAGTACAAAGGAAGGGAGCTGGTATGATGATATTTGTAGAAGTCAGACTCTCAGAGAATAGGGTAGAAACAATTGGAAATCTAATGATTTAGAGGGGAAAAATCTAAATTAAATAACATAAAATGGAATCTTGAAAATAAAGGGACTCGCTAGCATTTTCTGATAACATTTGCAAGAGTTAAAGTTTGTATGTGAGGATATGTCTCAGAATGGAGTTCACTATCATTTTGACTTTTTAAGTCAACAAATTAGAGGCTAAATTAATTTTTAAATTCAATCCAGCCTGAGTTGCAAAATTTGCCCTTGGGTCCTATTTTGAAGAGAGACACAGTTTTTCATAGGTAGTTGTTATTTTCTTTTCAAAATGAAAGAAATGGAAACAAAAACTGAGAGCAATGATCACCATGGCTTGACAGTGTGTTAAGTAACAACTGGGCTTTGGAGATACCTGCCATTTTCAAAAATAACTTTTTTGGACTAATTGCCAGTAGGGCACCAGGAATTTAGAACAAGGAGTGATTGGAGGAAGATTTATTAGGAATAAGTGATGGAAAAAACAATAGTACCATGATGTTAAGAAAGGAAATTAAGACAGTATTATATTTAATTTTTAAAAACATTTATATTAGTACATGTTTGCAGTACATAATGATGACACTCATCATAGGGTTTTAGTATATAGCACATCTTAATTCTGTTTATTTTATTTCCATTTCTCTGGACTTCCCTCCCTCTCCCTCTATTTTAAGAATAACAAAGGAGACCTAAAACATATGAGAGCAATCCTTGATTTAAATCAAGTACAAATAACATGTTAATGTAAAGAATTAATCCATTTCTACTGATTTTCATTTTCTGTCTCTGTTTGATTTCTCTCTCTTGGTATTGTGTGTTATATGTTTCTATATTTGTGTGTATAATTTTGTATGTGTATCAATTATCTAGAACACAAGGTAGCACCTGTCATTGGCAATAAACATCTATTATTTTGTGGCATTATTTTTTCTTTGTTAGTTTATTTTTTGTATGAGAATTGAATTCAGAGCTTCCACATTGAATTACATCCCCATGGTACAGTTAGAAACAAAGGAGCTGAGTGAGCTACTCCCTTCCCTTCATTCAGCTATGGACAGGCACCAATCTGGTGGTTTCCACGTTTAAGTTTAAGAGGTCATGATGCTCAAGGTGGCAGACCATTAGCTCTGACACCAGTGAAAGAGGGAATGGGAGGCAGCTGACATCAGAGGAGTCTGATTCTTTAAATAGAGGAAGCCCGAGTTGTGTTAGTGCTCACTGAGAATGCTTTTCCTTCTTCTCCCAGGGCTCAACACACACCACAGCCCATGAGCCAATGCGCCAGCCCTGAGACCACTAGCTGCTACATGGCCAACACGGCCACCAGCTCCTTAGTGGAGAACATTTCCACCACCAGCAGCAGTTTCACCTACAACCCTCAGTTCCTCTTCCTCCGTCTTTTCCCTCTCTTTTTTTTCTAATAATTTTTTAAAACTTTTTATAGTTTTCTTTCTTTGTTTCATTACAAATGGTAGTGGTCTTGCTTTAGATATACATAGCGATCACATTTATCATGTGGAATTTGGACAGTACATAATATATCTTAATTCTTTTTTCTCCAATTTCCTCCCTTCCTTACAACTCCTCTTCCCCTCCATAGTTACAAAAGCTTTGTTTCCATTGTTTTCTTCTATTCTTCCCCCCGCTCCCCGCCCACTGTTTCCCTTTCCATTTGAACATTTTCTTCTCATTTCCCAATATCTATTATACATTTTGGTCCTCATGTACACTTTTGGATTCTCATACTAGAGAAACAATATGATATCTAAATATGTGTGTCAATTTATTTCACTTTAGAGTATGGTCTCAAGATGGATCTACTTAGCTGTCTCAAGTTAATCTTTCTTTATAGCAGAATAGTACTCCATTGTATAAAAAACCACATCTTCTTCATCCATTCATTAGTTGATGGGCATTTGGGCAGTTTCCAAGGTTTAGTTATTACCAACTGTGCTGCTATAAACAAGGGTGTGCATGTATCATTGTGGTATGATGCTTTTAATTCTTTTGGGAAGATATCAAGAAGGGGAATATCTGGGTCAAATGGAACCTGTAGTTTTAGTTTTTTGAGGAATATCCACATTGATTTGATTGAACCAATCTACACTCCCACCAATAATGGAGAAGGGTTCCTTTTTCCCCACAGCCCTGCCAACATTGGTTATTGGTTGATTTCTTGATAATAGCCATTCTTTCTGGAGTAAGCTAAAATCTCATTGATGTTTTAATTTGCATCTCTTGAATGACCAACAATGTTGAACATTTTTTTCATATACTTATTTGCTTTTAGTATTTCTTCATCTGAGAAGTGTCTATCCCTTTCAGATGCCCATTTTTGGACTGGGTCTTTAAATTTGAAGGGTTTGATTTTTTTGAGTCCTTTGTGTTTTCTGAATGTTATCCCTTTGTCTGAGAAACAGCTGAAAAAAATTTTTTCCTACTCTGTGGGTTGTCTCTTCACTCTGTTGACTTTTTCTTTTGCTGTGCAAAACCTCTTTAGTGGGATGAGATCCCATTTGTTGATTCTTTGCATTATTTCCTGTGCAGTTGGAGTTTTTGTTCATGAAGTCTTTGCCTACACCTTTATCTTCAGGAATTCTACCTATTCTATCTTCCAATAGATTTGGGGTTTCTGTTTTAATATTTAGGTCTCTGATCCATTTTGATTTTAGTTTACTGCATGATGAGAAATATGGGTCTAGGTTTAATCTTTGCATATGGAAAGCCAGTTTTCCTACCACCATTATTTTTTTTTGTATTAAATTCTTTTATTGGTACATTGTAGGCAACACAATTACATTTCTCATTGGGAATTTTACCTTTACATAACGCATCTTGGTTCTTATTTTTTCCCCATTCCTAGCCTTCCCTTCACGCCCTCCACCCTTCCCTATTTACAAAGACTTTATTTCCATTTTTTCCATTTCTCATCATTTTCTCCTTTCCCCTGCCCCTCCCACTACCCCTACCCCTTTGGACCTTTTCTTCCTATTTTACATTATCGATTATTCATTCTAATCATTGGTACATTTTAGGTATACAATATAATGACATTCATCATTGGAAATTTGCACCTTTACATATTCTCTCTTCCTACCACCATTATTAAAGAGGTGATCTTTCTTCCAGTGAAGGTGTTTGGCTCCTTCTTGTGTCATTTTTTAATTAAATTTTCTTCTTCATACAGACCAATATGATGTGAAAATATTAAGTGCAGTTCAAGCACCTATTAAATTTTCACATCCTCTACTTGTAATTCACTCTGTAGCTTTATGATAAGAAGTAAGTACTATGATAAGCTAAATAGTTTTTCAAATTTAGCTGCTAAATTAAAAAAAGATCAAGGTCCATCTCTATCATGAAACTCTAGAGGTAACTATGAAATGAAAGGCCAAAGTGGATGGCTCAGAAAATGTAATACATTCTTGTGGAATTTAGAAGAAGCTGGGAAGATTAAGGAGGGCAGGGGAGCCTAGGGAAGGACCTTTTGAGGCAGCAGATCATGATCTAGTTGTTAAGTTGTTTGGAGGTGTGCAATGCTATGAGAATGGTTGTGTGGGAGTTCAAAGCATCCTAGAATAGTGCACTAAATATAACAATTCTACAAAACGGGAGAGTGACTGAGAGTTTGCAGACAGGGAAAGACTGCAAGTATTTGGGTGGGAAGAAGAAGGAGGGTTATAAGTTTGTTCTTAGGCCTTTCTATGAACTTAAGTTTTTACAAATTATTAAAATTCCTTTTAGCTGGGGATAAGGAAGTCTTCTGTAGGGCATTCTTGAGAAGAGTCAATAAATAATCACACATGTAAATACTTAGCCTGACACTTGGCCTCTAGGTAGATGTTTAAGCAGTGAATATTAGTTATGGACCTTCTTTCTTTGAGATGGGATCAGGAAGATAGAGCAGAGGATTAGGAAGGCAGTAGTAAAGAGATATTCTAGACTGGAGCAAAGCATACTTGCAGTGACATTTTTGTGAAGACAGTAATGGAAAAAATTTGCTCCTGGTAAGCATCCCTATCTACTTCATGGAGATGAAAATTATTGCTTCACACATTTTTAATTTAGTAAGGTATCAAATTTGTTTACAAATACCCATCTATGGTTTAAGCTTACCTTTTTTGGGGGGGCAGGGTCTCACTGTGCAGCCCAGGCTGGCCTTGAATTTGTGGCAATTCACCTTCCCCCCTGCCTCAGCCCCCTGAGTGCTGGGATTACAGGTGTGCACCATCATGCCCAGCAGGAGTTTACTTGATTCCTACTGTGTTCCCCATACCTCACCCAGCTGTTGGGTTTACCATGCCAGTTTTCTAGGAAGGTGCCATCGAAGAATCCAGTGGCTAGGAATAGGAATTTTATTTAGTAATTGACACATCATGGTCACAGCCCAGGGTTTCTTTCATCCACATCCATTATGCCAGTGATTGTTGATGTTTAACTCAGCTGTAAACAAAAAGGAGCAGTCCACCATGACCATTTTTTGCAAAGTTGTGGGCTATGCCAGCAAAGAGAAGGAAGGGTAGGAACACAGGGCCATAGTGACAGAGCATGTGGACTTCTACAGAGCAAGGAGAATCCAGAGAGTGGGAAAAGTCCCTGAGTAGGGTGCTGGTCTTTTGCTAGTTGCCATATAGGAAAAACTACCATGAGATGACTAAACTAAGCAAGCATGTGGAATTGTTTAACTGGATACCTCGGCTCAGAAATACAGTTTTGTTTTGTTTTTTTCAATAGGGACTAAATACTTTTTTGGGAATTTTAGTGCTCTCAATTCTAGTGCTTGCTAGGATATTCCATCAGATTATCAACTTTTGCCACCCTTTTCTGCTTTGACAAGCATTGCATTCTTTTCCCATATTTTCTTTCCTTTGCCTGAAGTCTTCTATTATCAATTAGCAAAGGAAGGCTCTTTGTTCAACCATCTTTACATCTGAAATTTCTTGCTCTCCTTTATTCTCCTGCCTTGTTTTCACTGTTTTGTGACCACTAGTTTTTCTTTTGTTTGTGGATGGATCACCTTACAAATTTGGGCTGTCAATTTAGACTATTTCTGTTTCAATTTTGAATTAATATCCTTTATCAGCACTTAGGAATATTGCTAAATTAATTTTTTTTAAACTTGTTTTTTTTTTCCAAAAAGCTTTCTGATCTTTTTGAAGGTTCTCATGTACATTGTAGCTAGTCACTAAACCTGTGTTTGAATATTATTTTCTAGATATCCCATGAAGGGTAAGAATGTTTGTTTTCAGCCATTTTGAATATATTTCACTGTTGCTTTCTAAATATACCTATTTTTTGCAGTTTATTTTTAATATTCACATTTGTTGACATATTCATTCTAGTGTTGATATGAAATCTTCATTATACATATATATAATATGGGATATATGCATTTGTTAAAACATGAGATTTCCCTAGATTAAAGTACTAATTAATTTAAAGATACTACCTTGTTTGTATTTTTACAGTTTTTTAATTAAAATTGTGATTCATTTTATCTAAAAAAAGAAAAAGTAAGAGAGTTTAATCAAAGAGATGATCTCTCTGAGGAAATTAGTCCTAGTTGCATCAGGAGATTTTTATTCTGAACCTTTGTACAAATTAACATGCATTCATTTCTATAAAATGGGTATGATAATTCTATTTCCTTATATATTACATTTAATTAATGATTGTGCACTGTTGCATGATGTATATTCATAAATTAATAGGTAATAATCTACATTCTCAGTGTTCTTTATTAAAGTTCACTGAGAGCTAATTAAAAGGAGCATAATTTGTGCTTTTTGGAGGAGAAGTGTTATCTAAGTGTAAATTAGGGAGAGAAGTGGCAGTTAAATCTATACAACATACCTATTACCACACATTTGAGGCTTAACTCTAATTACAGATCAGACATGAGAGCAAACAGCATCTGGGAGACTTCCACTCATTTCAGAAGGCCCTGCTTAACATCTCCAAAAGAAGAATATTCATTTAACAACAACAAAAAATATCAAGAAGCCACTTTCTGCTTTGGACAAGAGGTGAGAAGGAAAAGGCCTCTTTCCAAGTCATCACATCAGCACGGGTTACAATTCTCTGCTGTACACAATATCTTCTCAACAAGTGTCACGAGAAATGGAGTTTAGTATTTAGTTCTTCAGACTGAAGAAAGCATTTTTGTGGATTGGTAACTCCACGCAGAAAGGGCATTTGCACCTGATGGAAGAGCACAATTCTGTAGATAGATTTGTGCCAATTTTCAAACCTTCCACCATCTGAATAATCCCTGAGGTTAAATAGCTGGTAGACATCTGTAGGCAGAAGTAAGAGAAATGAGATCATCAAGGAACGATATCGTGCTTACAACATGTGGCGAAATGAGTGGCTCTTCACCATCTGTTATTTGTGTGTGTATTTTATTATGTAAATGTTCGTACACACTGAATTCTAAACAAAGGAACATTACTTCCACTTTGTTGGTGCTGCCAAGCTCGCCTATGTGTCCTGGAAAAAGAAAGTGGCAGACAGAAAATTCAGGGTTCATCTGGCCACTTGTGTCCCTGTCCTTTCACCAAGAGGGTGAGAGACTCTAAGTAGGTTTGATTCCTTTTCTACATCCTGTTAACAAATACAAAGCTTGACTGTGAATGGAAAACAATGTCTTAAATACTACAGTTATGGTCCAAAGCTTCTTTTGCTGGCGTCCAAGGGAAAAAGATACCAGAAGCTAGGATGCCCTGGGATGGATCCAATGTACACTAGTGATAAATCCAGGCTAGAAAATAAATTTGGACAGAGAAAACAGGCTCTGTTCAATTTTCTCTCATCTGCTTAATTCCTGGCACACATCTCTGGGTCATGGGAAGGTTCTGGTGGACTGCTGTCATTGTCTCCCCCAAAACAAGAAGGGTGTGTGTGCATGTGCATGTTTGGGAGGAATAAAAGTAAGGAGATTTGGGTGACACATATTCTGGTTTAAATTTTCATAAAATTACCAATTTAAATTGAAATGTAATTATCCTAACTGGCATCTTTTTGGCAGCAGCTTTTAAAAAAAATCCCTCGGCTTTACTGTACCAAGCAAAAGCCCAGAGGAGTCCTGACACTGGCCTTTAATCAAAAGCTGAAAAGACACAAAAGCTTTCAGATAATCTATGCCAAGCTATCTTGGACAGCACGGAATTGCCTGGAGCACCCTTCTGGTGGCATTTAAAACACCTGGTGCCCTTAGAAAAAAAATACATCTGCGTCTGCAATTTCTCCTATAATTCCCTTAAACCTTTCCATCTCAACCCATTCTCCTATCTTTTAAAAGTAGGGATGCTGCAATAAGTGACAGTAAAATAAAGCAATTTTATTTACCAAGCAAATGATACTTGTCATTGGCTATGCCTTGAGGTGACAGACTCAGGTGGCCATCTGCACAAACACTTCCTCACTGTTTATTTCATGCGGTTTAATATAATTAAACTATCATTGTGCTCATTGATTCTGCTCAAATTTTAATTTGATAATTGGGGAAAAGGTGTGCATTTGAAATGGAGGCAATTAATTGACACTTTAAATGCACTTGAACAGAAATAATTTAAGTTACACCATACTTAGTAGTGACTTATACTGTTGTGTTTATGTGAATTCTTTCATTTAGCTTCTATCATTAATAGGTAGAAGTAAATAATGCTTCACAGTCTAAGTCCTCTTGATACTGGCAGTCTAATTCTGAAATTTGGAAATATTTTAGCTGCCACATATAATCTCATTAATTTCACAGTCATTGGTTTTCTAAAATACAGACTTCCTAACTTTAAAAAACAACCTAAGCATTCATAGCTAACCTTAAACATATGTAACATAATTATGCAGATTGTCACATAATTTTGTCAATAGACAGCTGATTTTCATCTTGACAAACACCTTGCACAAAGAAATAATAATAACAAAGACACAATTTTTCAATTTATAATGCCCATTTTCTTCATGATTTCAGTGAAAAGAAGGAAAATAATTAGTTCTAGCTTATTTTTCTCTAATACCAATTTTACTTTAATTTGTTCCAAAGGAATTTATATATTTTGATGAACTTACTGAAATTTAAAAAAGAACCTATTTATGGATAAAGCAGATTTTTTGTGTTAATTATCTTCCATCTGGAAACAAATATGCTTTCGTATTTTTTCAGACTTCAAGAACAAAAGCTATTTTGTTTTAGCAACTTGTAAATTCTCCACCATTTTTCCTAGAGCTCTTTTATTTATAGAGCCTGAAATAATTTTAATCAAAACTCTGAAGCAAATTCAATTTTATAAAATGTTAACTGCTATAAATTATGCCTGCAGTAAATATTACTTAATAAAAATATCTGTTGTTTCTACATACGCTCTGAGAGGATTTGTTCTGAAAACAAAGGGCTGAAACAATTGCTTTGTTTTATAGATGAAAGTTTATGCTCTGTTTCAATCTACTATTTGATATTTTTAATATTCAGTGTAACTATGGATGAACCCAAGGACATTTTGGCAGGATACTTCAGTTAAACTACCACAGTCTTTTTATTAAAGCTGGAAACTTCATTAAAATAGGCTCTGTAAGCTCCAGCTTCAAATCAAGGTTGGCAACAAGGCTCCTAAGAATCTTTTCATATAAATGTGGTTCTCTTGGAACTTGAAAACTTCTGAAAGTAAGCAATACTAAAAAGCATAAAATGGCAAAAAAATTCCAAAGAAAATACAAGAGTACACAAAATGTACATCTGTAGCATACATATTCATTACAAAAACACTATTTCTTATAACTTTTTTTCATCTTCTACTTTCAAATAAAATTCTCCAAAAATATATTTGATCAATCACCTAATATAATAGTTATAAAGGAAGAAAAACATAATCCTGAACATAACTCTTACACATCAAATTATCATATTGCATCACACAAATGTATATAATTAAATTATTAACAATAATAAAATGAGTTCTTATTAATGAACAGAGTGAGGTCTTCTAAAAGACTAAAGTATTTTAAAGCTAAATAGAAACTGATAGATCAACTGATCTAATTCATTAATATATAGTAGTATCAAGATACTATGGGCCAGCAATTAAAAGGCTCTGCAGACTCAACAAATAGGGAGTGAACTGAGATTATAAATTATACGTTTGAAATTCCAGATTAATGTTTATTCTATATGGCATTATTTGTAATTTCAATGCTCCTGGTTGAAATGGTGTCAATCTTATAAACTTGGCATCTCATTTAGTAAATTAATTAATAATTATGACAACTTTCATTGTTTTGTTTTTACATTTTTGAACAAAAGCTAGATTCTACAAATCTAGGTCTTTACTTCCTAAAACACCTTCATTCTATATTTAAATATAAAGAACACCAATATGTCAATGATATATTTTGAATTTACCAATAATCTCTTTCCTTAATGTGTATTGTTTGTTAATGAATTAATAAGGAGAGTCTTCTCTTTTTCCCAAGGACTCACTCTCAAGAACATTTTCTGAAAGCTTATAAATCACATAGAGGTATTACTTATGTAAGAAAAGCTATAACATTCTTAGTTCATGGCTAGATAATAGCTGATTTCCCTTATATTCAGTGTGTACATCTCACTAAAATAATTCTTCCTTTAAAAATGAGGTATCAGTTCAAGGGATCAACATATTCTGTTGATGCTTATTTAAAAGAGAAAGACCATCTCTCTTGAAGGAAACACCAAATTCCTTAACTTGATTTGTTTTGTTCATCAGAATTAATATCTAGCTCTGGTCTGGGTGTTTAGTCAATAAAATCATATATATGCTACAATTACTCATTTCAAATTACTTGGACAATTCATATACATATACAGAAATTATGACAGTTCAAGAAACACTAAATAAAAGTGACTAAATATGTTTTACTAGTAACAACAGGTGTTTAATTCATAAAATTCTTTCACCCATGGAACAACTTGAATGTTTTACATTTCAATTTTTTAAAGCACTCAGTATCAAAATAAATTATGTGAATAAGGTAATTTCTGGTTTCATTAAGTATTTTTTTTTCTGTGACCATAAGAGTAGACACAGGGAATCTGGAGGTAAATAAAATATAGTAAGTTCACTCAAGGAACCTACTGACAGTTAAAAATATAGTAAGTTTGAAAAGTGAAGAATTTGATCACTCGTATTCTAGGGGTAATTGCATAAGATATTTTTTAGCCATGAAGATATTTGAAAAATGAAAAAGATAAAAACAATAATTCAAAATCAGTGCCAAGAAACAGGAAAAAAAGATACTGAATAATAAACGAATTCCTTGTTGATATCTGTAATAGTGAGTGCTATGCCATTACTTTACATGTACATGCAATAATTCTTAGTTTGGGGAAATATTTGAAATAGATATTTTTTTCCCTAAAATGTGATTTTTCTCAGAAATCCAAATTTTACAAAATTATTTCTTCAAGTTAGGAAAAATAAATTCATTGGTATGTTTAGCAAATGGTGATCTCCATTTACGATATTGAAAATCACCTGAAGGTGAGCTGAAACAACTCATGGGATCACTAAGAGATGACTGGCACTTATATAAACATTTCCTTCATTTTCAAAACCTTGACATTTAAACAGCAGCTTCTACTTAGTTATACTATCATCTCTTCTTTCTGCGTACTAACCTTGGCCTGCCATTTTACAGGCTTTCCAAGTGTGTAGGAAATTTGGCTGTGTTAGATTTGTTTTAATATATTCTTGGAAATTTTATCTGGAGCAGTTCTGTGTGCTTTCATCAAGTGGCTAAAATGGATGCAGGTTTTCTAATTCTGCCAAGGTCATGACTAATATACCATCAGTTGCTATAAAAGTCTTATAACAGCAGGTTCTGAAGGCATAAGAGATAGGGCATGTGGGTTACTTTGCCATCTTTCTCTCACTTTTTATATCATAGTTTCATTGCAGTAAAATCAGGGGAAAAATCTTTGGGCACTACTCATGCCATTTTTTGAAAGCCTTAATAATTATCCTGGCAGCTTACATGCCTTATTAAACCAGGAGATGTAATGTGTGCATAATTCCTTTTCTAAAAAGACTGCCCGTGGCAAAGACAGATGCTCTGGAGAGAATCACACAGTGAGCTGTGAAACTCCCCTAATCATGTGTTTGTCCATTTACCAGCACTTCTGTTGTTACCAGAACATGTTTATGTGCAGTCTCAAGGATGGCTTCTCAGCATAAATGTGAAGGTAGCACTCACTCTGCAGGCTGTGGAGTACATTTAGCGATTGTGTGTGCTTCCTTCTAGTTTTTGTGTTCATTGTCCAGTTCAGGGTTGATATTGCTTGCTCTTCACAACACTGCATGCAGCGGGAACCACTTCTGTCTCATAGTACTCACAAGAAACTGTAGAACATTCTCCAGACTAGAAGGTTCACTTCTCCAACTTCTCCAATCCAGCTCTGTCTAATGAATGAGGCTGCTAAAATACTGGCTTTTGTTTCCTGGGGCAGGGGATAGTCTCTTGCCCATGTGGTGAGAGGAGAGGTACCCAGTTTCCCCTTAAGTTAAAAGTACAAAAAGCTGAAACCATACTGTAACTTAAATTTAATTCTCAATGAGTTTAGAGTTAGTGTGTTCCAGCCAGAGAGGCTGAATGGTCTGGGATGAAAGCTATTGTTTTATGTGTTAAGAAGAGTGAGTATTCTGTAGCTAATAGCACTCTTTTGAGTATCTACCTTATTTACAGTAGAGGAATGGTATAGATATCATATTTCATCAGTAATGAGGGCTTGAATATGTTCTATGAATAATTATAGTATCTCTTCATTTCTTTTGTTATAAGAAACATTTACAATAAAGTCTTTTAAATATGCAGTGAGAGTGTAATTCAAGTTATCAAGTCTAACAAGAAATTGTTTTGGCAAGTTCACAACCCTCTCAAAATTCAGGGGTTTGGAGTTTCATGTCTAATTGGAACCTTTTAATGTTGGAATAGGTTTGCTCTTAAAAAAAACAATGTATGCTTTTAAACAAGGCAGGTACCTTTTAAAAATAGTAAGTTTCTGTGACATCAAATTATACATATTAAAAAATATAAATTTTGATGTCTTAATAAATATACAAAAATGAGAATTAGCGAATTATATGTACATATCCATAAGAAATAAGGACATTGAAAAATTGTTTGTAAAAGCTTTCTGCATTGCTATTGAGCCAAATAATTGAAAAAAAATACCTGGAGAGACTGGAAAGTTTTGATAAACATGTTGCAATTTGCTACAATATTTTCCCTCAAGAGTACAAACCAGCTGTATAAAGACAATTCAGCTTTCTGGTTTGCTATTAACTTAGATGATCCTAAGATTATTTGTTGCCACATTTCCAGGTTTTCCAGCAAGAAAAGCAACCTCTCCAGTTTTTAAAAAATATTCTCCACACGTGACTTTTGACCTATTATACATCTAGACATGTACACTGGACATACTAAGCACATAAAAGAAAAGAAATGTATTTTTTGTCTCTTTCCAGTCTCTTTATGTTTAGTAGATGACTTCCATGATTTTATATTATATGTATTAGGTAGCAAGTATCCTCTTAAAACAGTAAGCTTAGATATAAAGCATCACTGCACTGGTAAACATAACTCAAAAACATTACTTATTGTCAATAACAAGCAAAAATTAATGACAAGGCAACATATTTTTGGCAACACCTATCAAATAGGATTTTTGTAAAACTAGGTCTCAAAGATAGAGTTGTGAAAGAATTCTAAAGGATGTGTTTGTGCATGTGTGTCCGTGTGTGCTATTCTTTGATTGTGTAAATATATATCAAATGGGGTGCTTTATGTTTTAACTTTGCAAAAGCTTTTTGATGCTTCATATTTCAATTTTGAAAAACTTTTCTTTATCCTTTTTAATGAAGTGATTCAGTTTGCAGGTATATTGACTTGTTCAAGCAAAGACTTTCTTTCTTTATTTTAGTTTTCTTGCTTCAATATTAAGTTGCAGGAATCTTTTTGAGATAAATGTACATAGTGCTATGTAAAAGTTAATACATACTTCCTCTTTCACTTGGTTAAGGCAGTGTATACTATTTTCTCTATCACAAAGTTCATTTTTCTCCATACAAATATCCAATTGTTGCATCATTGTTTTGGTTCCAGTTGTAGTATATGTGCAGCCAAAGTGAGCATGTCTCAAAAAGCACATTTTTAGCTTCCTTTGAAAGATCTTTATACTTTGCTTCAAAAATCATTTGGCCAATTGTAATTTAGCTTATTTCTAGATTGTCTATTTTCTTCCTTTTATTTATGACTCTTTTTCTCCTAAACTATACTCTTGATTCCTATTTTTTATAGTATTTTATGAATTAGAACATTTAGATCCTCTAGTTTTTTTCCTCTTTTGAAAAAATTGCTTGAGTATTCATTTGCATTACCATATGAATTTAAGAATCACCTTATGATTTTTGCAAAAACTTGCTGAAATTTTTGCTTAGATTGCAGTGAAAGTATAAATCCTTTTGGAGAAAATATATGTCTTAACAATATCTATGTAGCCACATACAATTAGCAAAATTACAATATTAACATGCATAAAATACTATTAACTAATTTATAGGTCTTCTTTAAGTTTATTCTTTTACCCTACTAATGTCCTCTTTCTAAACCATGATTCAATCAAGGGTCATACATTGTAATTACTTATCATATCTCTTTAATCTCTCATTTTGGGAAGTCTCTTCTGCCTTTTCTTTTTGTTCACATCTCCATTTCCAATCAACTCTTTAGTTTAACCAGTGGATTTTTTATTATAAATATTCAAGCTTTTAGTTCTGAGATTTCCAATTTTTAATTTTTTGGATGAATATCCCTTTACTCGATAAAAGTTTCATTTTGTTTATGCCACTGAGCATAATTATAACTGCTGTCTTAAAGTATTTGTTTAATAATTCCAGCATCTACTAACCTCATAGTTGTCTGTAGTCATTTCTTTTAAGATTGTATCACATTTTCCTAGCAATTTATATGCAAATAATACTGGAATATATCCTGGACATTCTAAATCTTAGGTTGTGGAGAATCTGAATTATGTTATGTTGCTCCAAAAACTGATGATGCGTTTGTCTTAGGAGGCAATTAACTTGGTTAGACTCAAAGTGCAAACAAGAATGTCTGTGGTAGATGGTAGCGTAGATCTCAGGACAGCTTCTCAAACTGCAACTATGAGTTGCTTTCCATTTGTCTCATCTAGCATGTGGTTTAGTGGTCAGTCAGAGACTTGGCCTGGATTTAAATTCAAATAGTTGGAGGTTCTCCTTCTCTGGCTGCCTCCTTTGTGATAGTCTCCTCTTACTTTCTGGAGAGCCTATGTCCCTTGGCCTGTTTCCCCTAAGTAGTAAACTGATGAGGTTTCTACTAGAGTTGTTTGAACCATTCTTACACCACCACTGCTGAAACTACGGCTGCCCTCTGTGTAAATTTGACAGAGAGAGAGGGAGGGAGGGAGGAAGGGAATGAGAATATGAATCTGTTTTCTACTACTTGGCTCTTCTTTAAAGTCTGCCTGTTAAGCTTCCCTTTCTAGAACCTGAATTAGAAACTAATTCCCTTTCTAGAACCTAATTATATTTGTAACTTTTACATATTATAGCTTTATAATGGAGGATTGCTTGGTTGGATGATTATTTCCCCATTAACATGACATAAGAGATTGGTTGGAAATTGGATTTTGAATGGTGAGATTAAAAGTAGAGAATGTGGAGACTAAAGTACTTGAAAGGGAGAATCTAGTCAAAGCTTCACTAATACAATATGATAATAAAATATAAAATAATGCATTCTGTTGGGTAGTCTCTAACTCGTAATCAACCACTTAACTACTCCCATCTACTTCAGACCTCCTGACAGCCATACCACAATAGCAACTAGCAGCCATATTTGTGCAATTCAAGTTCAATTTCCCAGCCAAAATTTATTGGGAGTTGATGGCACACTACCTGTTCTGGATCCAAGTCTTTTTTTTTTTTAAGAATTAGGAGTTAGGATTTAGGGAGTTTCTTTATCATTGTGGGTTAATTTCTACCACATAGAATGTCTCTTATCTTTTGACATCAGACGAGTAGAAAAAACATCTATCAAAAAACACAGAGAAGGCAGACAGACAGGCCTGTGCACGCCCTACCGAGGTCCTGAGTGGCATGGAAGATGCTTAATCACACCGCTGTAGACAGGCAGGTCTGCCCACACCTTACTGAGGTCCCCAGTGGCGTGGAAAACTCGCCAAATCAGTGCGCTGCAGACAGGCAGGGCTGTGCACGTCCTACCGAGGTCCTGAGTCACGCAGAAGACACCAAATCACCCCGCTGCAGACAGGCAGCCACCTGATTCCACAATACAAAGACACAGAGGCCACCAGACCACCAGACCAAGGTACTGAGTCCCGTTGCTCCCAGCCCAGAGGTAGGGGCTTCTGAGCCATTGTCCCACTGCTCCTGGTCCAGAGGAAGGGGTTTCCCGGACACCATCCCTCCCCCTGCTCCCAGCCCACAGGAAAGGGCTTTTGGGTCACCATCCCTACTGCTGCTCGCGGCCCCTGTCCCATCTCACCCAGCTCAGAGGAGGTAAACCGTGCAGGCTCTAACAGCTTCCGCCCAAGTCGAAATGGGAAAACACATAAATAAGTCTCAAAACCAGACTTCCAGATCACCTACAGCAACCCAAAGGGAAATGACATGGAACACTCTGATAATCAACCACCTGGACCCACTGAACTGGCAACAAAAGGGGATCTGGAAAAAATGAAATCAGAAATAATTTCTCAGATAACAGG
>NW_004624745.1:5112048-5148994 GCF_000247695.1 Heterocephalus glaber | reverse complement strand
TATCCTCTTTCCAGATCAGGTGGAGTTCCAACCAACACTGATTAAGAGAGACAAAGAAGGACACTACATCCTTATAAAGGGAACAATCCAAGAAGAAGAGATGACAATTATAAATATATATGCACCAAACACTAGTGCACCTGACTATATAAAGCAAATTCTAACAAATATGGAAAATGAAACAAGCACTAATATGATTATAGCGAGGGACCTCAACTGTACACTGTCACAATTAGATAGATCCACTAGATGAAAAATAAACAACAAAATACTAGAACTCAATCAAATTCTTGAAAAAATGAACTTAACAGATGTTTACAGAGTGTTCCACTCCACAAAATCAGAATACACATTCTTTTCAGCAGCTCATGGTTGTTCTCCAAAATAGACCATATACTTGCTCATAAAACATGTTTAAGTAAGTGCAAAGGCATTGAAGTTATCGGCTATATAGTATCAGACCATAATGTGATGAAATTGGAGATGAATGGCAAAAGAAACCCCCAAAATTTCATAAACACGTGGAAATTGAACAACACACTTCTGAATAATAAAAGGTCACAGAGGAAATTAAAGAGAAATGAGACAGTTTCTACAATAAAATGACAATGCCAATACAACATATCAGAATCTATGGGACACAATGAAAGTAGTCTTATGAAGGAAATTCATAGCAGTGAATACTCATATTAAGAAAAAAGAGCAAGCTTGATTAAACAACCTGATGCTGGATCTCAAGCTACTAGAAAAAGAAGAGCCATACAATCCCAAAGCTCATATAAGGGAGGATATTATAAAGATCAGAGCAGAAATCAAGCCAAAGGAGATGAAGAGAATAATACAAACAATCAAGGAAAAAAAGAGTTGGTTCTTCAAAAGAGTCAACAAGATTGAGAAGCCCTTAAATAATCTTATCAAAAGAAAGAAAGAAAAGGCCCAAAATCCATGCAATCAGGTATGAAAGGGTGAAATTACAACAGACCCAGCAGAAATCCAGAGGATCATCAATACCTACTTCAGGAACCTATACTCCAATAAGATGGAAAACACAGAAGAAACAGACAGATTCCTAGATACATGTAAATTACCAAAGTTGAACGAAAAAGACCTAAAAATTCTAAACAACCCAATATCAATCAATGAAATTGAAAACGTAATTAAAACTTACCAACTAAGAAAATCTCAGGCCCTGATGGCTTCACTACTGAATTCTTCAAGACATTTAGAGAGGAACTATTGCCACTGCTGTTTAAACTCTTCAATGAAATTGAAAGGGAGGCAATGCTCACAAATTCATTCCAGGAAGCGAGCATCACCTTGATCCCCAAAGGAGAGAAAGACCCAACCAAAAAAGAGAACTACAGGCCAATCTCACTAAGGAACATAGATGCAAAAATCCTTAATAAGATACTGGCAAATAGAATCCAGAAGATCAAGAAGATCACACACCCTGACCAAGTGGGATTCATCCCAGGGATGCAGGGATGGTTCAATATATGTAAATCAGTCAATGTAATACACTATATCAATAGAGCCAAGGACAAAAACCATATGATTTTCTCCATAAATGCAGAAAAAGCATTTGACAAAATCCACACACATTCATGATAAAAACCCTACAAAAAATTGGAATAGACAGTCTCTACCTCAAACTGATAAAAGCCATCTATGAAAAACCAACAGCCAATATCCTACTAAATGGTCAAAAACTGAAATCCTTCACATTAAAATCAGGAACAAGACAAGGATGTCCACTATCACCCCTCCTGTTCAATATAGTTTTGGAAACATTAGCCACGGCAATTAGACAAGAGAAAGAAATACAAGAAATAAATACAGGAAATGAAGAAGTCAAATTATCATTATTTGCAGATGACATGATACTGCATATAGAAGACCCCAAGAACTCCACCAAAAGTCTTCTAGATTTAATAACCAAATTCAGTCAAGTGGCTGGTTACAAGGTCAACACACAAAAATCAATAGCTCTCCTGTAAACAAAAAATAGTTTCACTGAGAGAGAAATGAGGTAAACAATTCCTTTCACAATACCATCCAAAAAATTGAAATACGTAGGAATCAACCTAACAAAAGAAGTCAAAGATCTCTACTCTGAAAATTATAGCACTCTGAAAAGAAAGATTGAATATGATGTCAGAAAATGGAACGACATTTCTTGGTCCTGGGTCGGAAGAACCAAACAGTTAAAATGGCCATACTTCCAAAACTACTATCTAGATTCAGTGCAATTCCAATTGAAATTCCAGCAACATACTGCACAGACCTTGAGAAAACAACCCCAAAATTCGTTTGGAAGTAGATGAGATCTAGAACAGCAAAAGCAATTTTAGGCAATAAAGACAAGGTGGGTGTATCACAATCCCCAACTTGAAACTATACCACAAAGCTACTGTGATGAAAACAGCATGGTACTGGAAAAGAAACAGACCCTAGGACCAGTGGAACAGATAAGAAGATGGAGAAACAACTCCAGACACACTCGGTCATCTCATCTTCAACAAAGGAGCCAAACACCCTTACTGTAAGAAAGATAACCTTTAATAAATGGTGCTGGAAAAACTGGTTTTCAACTTGCCAAAGATTAAAACTAGACCTCTATCTCCCACTATGTACTAAACTAAAATCAAAATGGATTAAAATGTAAATATTAAAACAGAAACACTCAACCAGCTAGAAGAGAGGTTAGGTAGAACTCTGGAAGACATTGGAATAGGAAAAATATTTTCTGAACAAAACTTCAGTTGCAGGTGAACTAGCACAAACAATCAACAAGTGGGACCTCTTCTTATTAAAAAGCTTCTGGACTGCAAGATAAACCACAAATAGTGTGAAGAGACAACCCACAGTGTGGGAAATAGTTTTTACCAGCAGTTCTTCAGACAAAGGTCTACTCTCTAGAATCTATAAAACACTTAAAAAAATCAGACCTCCAAAATTTAAAGAACTAATCCAAAAATGGGCATCTGAAATAAACAGATTTCTCAAAGAAGTAGAAATAGCAAATAAATATATGAAAAAAATGTTCAACATCACTGTTCATTCGAGAGATGCAAATGAAAACAATGCTGATATTCCACCTTACCCCAGAAAGAATGGCTGCTATCATGAAATCAACCAACAACAAATGCTGGTGGGGCTGTGGGGAAAGAGGAACCTTGATCCACTGCTGGTGGGAGTGCAGACTGATGCAACCACTATGGAAATCAGTATGGAGATACTTCAAAGATCTAAGATTGGAAGTCCCATTTGATCCAGCTATTCCACTCCTGGGGATCTTCCCCAAAGAATTAAAAGAATCATACCACAGTGGTATACATGCACCCATGTTCATAGCAGCACAGTTTGTGATAGCTAAAACTTGGGAACAGCCCAAGTGCCTGTTAACTGGAGACTGGATAAAGAAAATATGCTTTTTCTATTAAATGGAGTATTATTTAGCCACAAAGAGTGAGAAATTAGAGGCATTTATAGCTAAATGTATACACATTGAGGCAATACTCTTAAGTGAAATAAATAGGACACATATGGGTAAATACCCAAATAGTTTCTCTGGTGTGAGAAACTGAAAATGTAATTAAGGATGAAAAGGTAAAATAGATAATGTGAAATAGTAAGAAAAGGGGCAAAGGGAAAGTGGAAGAGGTAGGGAAAAGGAAAGAAGAGAATAAAATTAATATGAGAAAATGAAAAAAATGGAAGCAAATCTTTGTAAATAAGGTGCAGCAGAGGGGTTGAAGGGAGGGCAGGGGAATGGGGAAAAAAAATAAGAACCAAGATCGAATATGTAAAGGTGAAAATTCCCTGTGATGAATTTCATTATATTGTATACCCTAAATGTACCAATAAAAGTAATAATATAATAAAAAAACAACAAAAATAGACAGGGCTGGGAATATAGCTCAGAGTGAAGGCCCTGGGTTCAATCTCAGTACTACACACATATATACACTGGAAGTGGAACAAAGCAGAAAGGCATCACAAACACTGTACTTTATCGTTTTGTTAGGAATGAAAGACCTTCACAGTTATATATAAAAAAAAAACTATTGTGGAATAATGGCTATCATTTTACCTTTTGTCTAATATTTACCAAATTTTCTGACTAGGACTGGTAATTCCACATTGGTATAATCTACTAAACACAGAAATACTTACTATGGGACAGTTGCAACATTGCATTTCCATGTAACCAAATGAGAAATACCATTTGTGGCAGCTAAAAACATTCTCCCTTTATATTTTTGCTCACCTTTCATAATGTATCTCAACCTTTGATATGGAAAGAAAGCAAAAGGAACAATTTTATCTCCCTGAGGCAAAGAGATTTTTGACCAGCTGTATGCATCTACCAAAGAGGTATTGTATGAATTTAATGCTTTTCATTAGAATTGACATTAGTGAGCTTTCAGAAAAGTACAAATTATACATAAAAAGGACTAATAAAAATCCTTGCTTAAATTTTTTTTGCCACCTTAACTCAGTCCATTACCCTTTACCATTTTACATTTTCTTCCCCAGAACAGAAGCTCTACTATATTCATAATCATGCACTTACTTACACATACTTACCATCACGTCTATCAATGTAGTAAAGTAGCATCAAGGAAACACATTACCACATGGGTACAATTATTTTCCCTTGTGTTTCTGTCAGCAAAAATAGAGGCAGTTATAGGGGCAGTTATAAAAAGCGTCATGAATCACAAAGAATCATCTTAACTGAATAGATAAGCTAAATTTTTGGCTCATTGATTGCTAGTATGTTCTATACTTGTTTTCCTCATGGGATGTAGATCTAGTTTCTAAGTTGCCTAAAGTATTATCCTTCTGTCTGGTTAAGTAAATGATTAATACAATGGAAAATGATGCAGGCATTTTAATGAGGCAGGTGTCTATGTACTGTCATGGAAAAATGCTCATGATATGATGCTTTGTTTAGGTTAGATTAGGTTGCCAGAAAATACTTTCTGACTAGGACAGGCATATGCGGAATGTTTACTGGGAAATGAGAAAATTAGAAGGGAAGGACTGAGCACAGGGAAAATCTGGACTGCAATGTTATTATAAAAGGCCCTAACTCATATTACCAAAAGCTTGGTAATGGTCCTTTTGAGTCACATCAAAGTGTGGCAAAGAGGGGATTTTACTCCCATATTTCCATATTTCCGCAGCATAAGGTTTGATGGAACTCCTATTGTGCCCCAGTATTAGGACCTCTGGACTTGCAAAGCTGAAATTTGCATAGACAGGAAACAAAAATTTCTCATATGGTAATTGCGAATGATGTTAAATAGTGCCTTATCTATTTCTATTTGGTTTCTGGACTAATTTTACCTATTGGTGATCATTAGTGATCATATTATTTATCACACCCTGGGAGATGGCATCATGCTTCTGAATATTATCTGTAAGACTGAACCCAAGTAATGTATTTAGAAAGCCAACATGCCAAGCTACAAGACTGATAAACTATGGGTGGTGCAATGTATAACAAAGTAAGTGGATACCACACCTATGTGTCTATTTTTTATACACAGTAGTTTTACTGTAATGTAATTTATGGGATGCTGTGTTGGGTAAAATACTCTGTAATTATTCAAAAAATAATGTTAATTGTGTCTCTGAGGAAAAAAATAAACAAAATTTTTTTTGCCAATATAAGGCAAATTACTTTTTCTTGTTTCAAGGGTATTCAGCTTGTCACAAAATATATGGTAGAATAGGCTTGAGGAATGGGGACATATGGAGACTCAGCCTTCATCTCTGGTAGGGGGGATATTGAGAAGTTGCAGTAACCACATAAACCCTGATTAGTGGGCGCTCATTACTGTCTTGTTATGCCTAACCTCTATCCCTGCTGCCTGACTTGGTCATACATTCATTGAGATGGGAAGGAGTGGCCAGTAACAGGGATTTTCATGTAAACTGTCCATGATGTATTACTAACTTGATTGTTTAGAGATGATTTTACATTAGATTCACTCTGGTAAGGCTTAACAAATTGTACAAAACTGCACACTCCACTCTTATGTTATTTTTCTCCAGTTATATGCTACTTCCTCAGACCTTCTTGTTTCCAAACTAATGTTCTGTCTCTTTTCCAGACCCTGACAAATTGGGTAAACTATGTCCCATCAGTTTGAAGATATTCTTAACATTGTTCCTTTCTCCAGATCTTACTCTTGCTCTTCGGCCTTGTTTTTGACCTGATTTATTTTATTACTATTAAAAAGGTTCATCTGTCTTGCCTGGGTATCTTAGTCCATTTGGATTGGTATAAGAACATACTGCAATATGAGTGGCTTATAAACAATAAAAATTTTTTTTCCCACAATTCTAGAGGCTAGCAAGTCCAGATTCAGTGTCACTTAGGAGCCCATTTGCTAGGGCACAGATAATGCCTTTCAGCAGTGTTCTCACCTGTCCAAAAGGATAAATGTGCTACCTTGGAGTTAATTCATAAAGGCAATAATCTCTTTCATGAGGCTCCACTTCATGACCTAAAGGCTCCATGCCTTAATATCATGACCTTGGGGCCAGGAATACCACATATGAATTTTTTTTTTGTACCAGGGATTGAACTCAGGACCTTGTGCTGGAGAGGCAGGTGCAGCGCCACTGAGCTAAATCCCCAGCCCTCCACAGATGAATTTTGAGAAGGAACATTCAGACTATAAAAGTGGATTTTATAGAAAACTTGATTTTGATTCTATTGTTAAGGTTGAATATAAACTTCATCTAATATCTTTTCCCACCAAGACAGGCTCCTGTTGCATAGGCACTTCTAAGATATATGTTCCAAGTGGCAGAGCTGTTTGAACCTCAGAGCAGACCTGCTGAGTCTTGAATTAGGGTCCACTTAATACTAGAGGTTTTTATATCCTCTAGTAAATGTGTTGAAAGTATTCCATATTGTTAAATGTGCTACTTTCAAAATCCAAAGAGGCCTATCAATTATTATATTGATTCTGAGTGGTTGTCTTGAGAAGCAATCTTTTTATTTTACTTTAGAGAAAACATTTTGATATTTTCTAGTCTTTGGGAACTCTAAAATTTTCACTGATGTAAAGGGTTCATGAATCTTACTAGAGTTTCTTGTCTGCCTTCTTGGAAACATGTATCTTAACCAAGGTCTTCAATGTACTTGTCATTTTTTGCTCACTTGGTTTGATTAGCCTGATGTCATCTCTTTAGTGGGTCAGTCTGATGTTTTCCAGATGTCCAGATGGTCTAAGTCCCTTCAGAGTATATTAATTCATAGTGATGGAAAGTTAAGATAGTTCTGACTGATAATTAAATTCTGCATTTCTTCTGGAAATTTATTATGCTGTTTTTGTCTGGGAAAGGGGTAAATTTCAGAAGTTTCTAATTGGCTTTCTTAAGATAGTTCTTATAACTGTTCATGCCACAATCATGAGATTTGCATTAATAAGAAAGTATAACTGTTCAAGCTATTCTTTTACAGGTGGGGTAAATTCCTACTGGGTGAGTTTATAAACCTAGCGGACCTGGTGTGATACTGCAATGAGCCAGGATTTCATTTATCACCTGAATACTCTCCACCCCTACTCTAACAATGAGAAGCAGGATGGTACTCTAATCTCTGGTTACCAATGTCAATTCAGACTGAATTTACAAGATTTACATGAGTAAATGGCCACAGGATCCCTTTGGGAAAGATTGAAGAAATTATACTTGAACATGTTTTCTGTCGAGTTCTGTGCCTTATAGGTCTGATAAGAGATGATGATTTTTGCTTCTATAGACTGTTGGCCATACATACAGTTTTGATTCTTTAAGCAATACTTATGCTGCTTGTATTTTTTATTCACATTTCTAGGGATACCATATTTCACTTTCCATACCCATAGCTCTGTTAGTCAGCACCCTGTCTACTATATCAGCCTTGTTGCTTAACCCCATGATTGCATATATCTTGCTTTTGGTGACTCATGCCACTACTGGATTGCTGTTATTTCAGGATCCTATTAGGTCATTACTTTCAGGGAGTTTAGCTCTGCAACAGCATCTCCTACTTTTACTCTGACCTACAAATGATCCCCACCATTCAGCTTCTCAACAATGCCAGTGCCTCTCACATCAGCACAATCTTTATTGCCATAATAAGGACTACTATGGTAAGTGGAGTATCCATTTCAAAGCTCAGTTGCTAAGAATATTATTCTCTGGTGAGTTTTCTGACCTTAGATAGTATCATCCCAGCATGCTTATTTCTTTCAGTCTTTTGACTCCTTCCCATCACTATCTATCACAGTATTTTTTGGCCTTTCTACTTTATATGCGAGAATCATTACTTTCTACAAACTTTCAAGGGACATTCTAGCAGTGTATAGTAGTGCTCTATTAAGCCCTATATTTCAGTAGTCTGCTAATATGTTGATAAATTTTTTCCTTATTCATCTTTACTTTTACCCTTCTTACCCAGGCCCTCAATATCTAGTGCCATACTCTTCCTTCTCCTAGAAAAAAAATTGGATTTCATGCTTTAATGCAAAAGCTTTCTCTTCCTTTGAGATACACAATACCTCCATAGCTAGGCAGTATTTGGTATACGCTTCTGGTTATGAGTCTGGATCCCAGGATATCCTGATGGAACAAGCACTGACTTATAATGTGTTAAGTTTAGATCTAAAATATTCCCCAAGGTCTCATGTGTGGTAGGTGATTGCATCATCGGGCACCATAATCATCAATGTGCTCATCCTAACAGTAGTTGATAGGAGTTGGGGCCTGGTGGATGTAGGTCACAACTGAAGGGAGTATTCTTGGATCCTCTTTTTTTTTTTAAGACCTTTTTTAAGACCTTTCCTTAGTCAGGCCCTTACATGTGCCCTTTCTGGCTTGGAGCCAGCTCATTATGAATCAAATCCCCTGAAAACTTTCTCCTCCTTTAAGTTTTGAGTGTTGGGTATTTTGTCCAAGTAATGAGAAAGTGACTGATATACAATGTCTCTGGTTCCTATGAGCTCTGTGTAGCATCAAATCAGAGGCTTAGGGTAGACAGTGCTGTCTTCTAACATGGGGGATTGGGTCACTTTAGTAAGCAAAAATCTAGGAAATCTGAAGGTTTAATTTCTCATATACATCTATCCAGATACACCTATTTCAAGCCTCAAGATCCCACTCCTTCCAGAACTAAAGGTAAAATCCGTGATGGAAGAGACCTTCCAGGACTAAGAAGCTTACTTTCTCTGCAAATACTCTTCTACTTAAGTCCTGAGAGGTATTTTGTTGTTGTTGTTGTTCTGTTTTGTTTTTCATTCTCTCTGAATTCCAGATGCGGACATTCAGGGTTTTCCTAAGTGCTATCAAAGGTAATTGTAGTCTTTCATATCCTGTGCCTTCAATTTCTGATTAATTATCCTGAGCTATTATTATCTTTAATCAGAAAAATTCAAGGGTAACGTCCATTGACCTTGTAGATACTATTTTCTTCATACCTCACAAGTCCTAGAGAAATTGCACTAGGTGATACATCCTTTCCATTGGTAGTATATCGTGTTTACTACCAGTCAAAGTTTTAACACTACATCACTAACTACAACACAATAAGGCTATACATATTCTAGCAAAATAAGAGGTAACACTTCTACACCACTGTTGATGTTCCAACACTATTCTAAGATCATGTAATATAGGCCATGTAAGCCTCATAGAAACTGTAAGAACTAGGTATCACTATTATCCCCCGTTTTTGATGGAGAAATTGAGGCAAAGAGAACTTGACTAAAGAATCTTAAGATCACATACATGGGAAATGATAGAGCCAGGATTAACCCCAGGAAATAGGACTATATTGAGTTAAAAAAAAAAGAAGAGAAAGGAAAATGTGGATAAATATTAAAATATGTATGCATTTGGGTCAAAAGTCCATAAAATATATAAATGAAAAATAAATTTATATACTCAATATACTATATGAAATATATCCATGTTTGAAACATATACCTGTGATATATATACCAATTTGTAACAGTGGTTACTATTACAAATTAAGAAGGGGATAGGGAACAAAAGTAATTGTTTTTAAAAACTATTTACTTTTGAGCTTCTCTAACAAAATAGCTTATTTTATCTTTGAAAAGAATTAGCCAAAAGAGAATAATTCAACTCCCTTACAAATTCAGTATTACTCACTTGATTATCACACACTCTCCATCTTTTCCTGCATCCAGCGCAGCAATTTAGTTATGGAAATTAGAAATTTTTTTAACAGATTCCTCAAAGCTTTATGTTATGATTTCAGCTTTTTCCTCACTTATCAGACATGCTTATTTCAGTTCTGAATTGCCATCACATGGAAATTTTATTTATTAATGAGCTACTGTATTTACTGCATGATTCATTGTCACTAGTTATCATTTTTCCATCTGAGCTAATCTGTACATGAAGTAGGTCCTGTGGATTTAACTTCTTTAACAGAAGGAGATCGACTGCAATGCCATCATAACGCCTTTTTCTCCATAGAGTTTGTGTATATTTTGAATGATTGCACCTGCCCACAGTAGGGGTGAGGGATGTCTTTGCAGAAGCCCTGAGGTTATTACTTATGGTTCTCTGCAAAAATAGAAGAGCTAAGGGGAGTTGTCAAAGGGAAAGGAGAGTATGTGGCAGCTTTCTGTGGTTGGGGACTGGTGGAGAATGTACAATCCATTTAACAATCTCAAATGCTGGTGTAACCAGCATCCTCTATGCTTAGTACTTATGCACTTGACCTTGCTGACACCTCATTATCACAGGTCTCCATCTTTACATGGCATGTGCATTTGGTATCTATGATCTCACTTCCTTCTTGCCCTGTCTCCACTTCTGAAGTAGTTATTCCCTCTCTTTTCTGCTTCCCACTCAACCTATTAATTTCCCTTCATAGGTAATAAGATATCACCTTAACTATTTCAAAAAAGGAAAGCCCATGACAAAACAGAGCTAGAAGATGAGAAATAGAATATGAGCATACATGAATGACTTTGAAAGTAGATAAATAGTCTGTACCTTTAAATTTAACTTAATATATGGCATTGGAATTTTAAAGCTTGTAATGATAATTATTTTGCCAAAATTGTACAAAGAAGGAAGATCAACTAATAAGGGAGGAATAGATTTTAGAAATTTTATTTTCTATTTCACTTTTTTGATTAGGAAAGGTATACGGATATGTTAAATCTCTCATTGTGACACATTTCTACAAAGAAGATTGCATTCTAGAACATACATAACATTGGAACAAGAGCTGGTGCAATACCTGGTAAACACAGGCTCTCAGGTGACCTTCAGTGTCCTGGTTACATAGGTCACAGAGGCAGAACTCAGTGTCCTGATGGATCTAAGGGCCAGAAGACCCTCCTAAAGCCATCCCCAGACCCAGTGTATTCATTGTCTTCACATACTTCCTTGATATTTCTCATTCATGGTGATACTGGACCACATTTTCCCCTTTTTAGCCCTAATATTAAAGCACTTTCCTCAGCACAAAATTTTTTCAACTCTGGTTAGAAGGCAGTTATTTTTACTAAGGGTTCCTGCTTCAGGGTGGGAGTGTGTTGATGGACAGAGAGATAGAGACAGACAAATTGAAAATCGGACTCTTGGTTCAAGAGCATTTATTCTCAGGAAGTGCTTCTTAAGGTTAGAATGTTCTTTGAAAGAAGGTACATGAAAAATACCTGAGAGGTTTGTTGAAACTCCATGGAATTTGCTCATAATTGAGCTGTATTGTCTTCCAGCAATGTTTCTCAAGTCTTGCCTAACAACAGGTTTATCTGGAGAGTCCTAAAATTGTGTCTGTGGCTACCCCCACTCAGAAAAGTTAAACCAAATTCTCAAGGATAAGATCTGACATCAGCATTTAATATTGAGAAGATTCTCATGTGCAAAAAGATGAGAATTTGAGAAGCATTCCCTGGGGGAACTTTTACTAAATGCCCCCTATATCACTGAAAATTCCCTCCATTTGGGACATCATCCTTCCCTTGTTCCCTCTATTTTCTCCAAAATGTTTTTACCTTTGATGTCCTTTCTCTTCCTCTATTCCTGGTTTAATCATTTATGTGATTAATCTATATATTTGTTGAGCTCCTCTTACCTGCTGAGCACTGTATTAGGTTTTAAAAATAAAAGCCATTTAACTTTCCAGTGATTTGGGGAGGTAAAATAGGAAAGTAAGCACAAAAACAAATTTTAAAATGTATATTGTGCTTATTTGAGATAAGTCTTTTGAGAGAACAGAATCAGATTTTATAATAAATAGGAGGCTGTAGAGATAGACTTAATTTAGAATAGGTGGGTTGATAAAATACAATCTGGAGAAGTGACCTTCAAGTTTCAGACTAAAGCATTAGAAAAAAATTGGTCAGGTAAAAATGCAAGAGGCATGATTGTAGAACATTTTCTGACAGGAGTGTGGTTGGAGAGCAGTTACTGAGGGAGAGAATGACTCAAAGAGAAAGTTGAAGAGAGGCAGCGGCCAGAAAATGTAATGGTTGTTGATTCAGTGAAGAATTTGGATTTTAGTATAAGCATTGAAAGAAATTATCCAAGGTTTTTAGGGAGATGCAAGACATCCTATTTACAGGTGAAAGGTAACACTAGCTATTGAGAACTGGGTGGCTGATGAGTGAGCAAAAGACACACCCATCAGGGGACATTCCTGAAGATAAAGAAGACAAACCTAGCACCAGCAGGGTGGAAAAGGGAAGATGGATTGAATAATTTTGGAGAACCAGATACAATAGGTTCAGGATATAGAATAGGTGGATTAATGGGAGAGAATATCCTCCAAAGTATATGTTGAAGCCTTACTCTCCTGTCTTCACTGAGAATGTGCCTTAAAAAAAAAATTGAGCCAGGATCTTACTGTTGTCTGGGTTGGCCTTGAACTCACCGTATATCTCAGGCTCTCCTTGAACTCTGGATCCTCCTGTCTCATCCTCCTATGTCTCATCCTCCTATGTGTTGGAATCACAGTTATGTACTAACATGCTTAGAATTACTGACATAGCCTAGTTAAGATTAGCTCATCGGGGTTTCAGGATTATTCCAAAATGACTGCTCTCCTTAGAAGAGACAAATTTGGATAGGGATAGGAGCACATAGGAAAGAAGACCATGTGAAGACCAAAGCAGAGACTGGATGATGCTACTGGCCAAGAAATGCTAAGGATCATAGACATACACCAGAAAATGAGATGTAGAAAGGTTATCTCCTCCAACTTACAGAGAAGTAACTCTGTAGATACCTTTATTTTGGCCTTTAGCTTCTCTTACTGTGTAAGAATAAACATCAAGGCAGTTCTTGGAAAGTGATACAGTGAAGCTGAAAGAAGACATCAAGAATTTGCAAAATGTAACTGATTTTAGGTCAGTGAATAGATTTTATGTTTCTATTTTTAACAAAGCCTTTTTACAAAATATTTTTGCATATGCTCATTTTTTTCTTCTGAGCTTTTTTAGTTCCTAAAATTTTCTTGCTTTTTTGGGGCATCCATGTGAATGAGGTAATAGTATTTACCTTACTCTATTTTTGATAGAAATGGGGAGCAGTAAGATCACAAAGGCAGAATTTTGGAAAAGTTTTTAATGTGAATGTATGTATATTATTGAAAATAGGAGTATGACATTCCAAAACTCTTAAGTGCATACAGGGGTAGATGCATACCATGTAACAGCAATTAATTTATGAGATAATAACAGTTAAGTATTGTAGAAACATTAAGCACTATCAAAATGGGGGTATCAAAACGACAAGTACAATAAGGATTAGATATGAAAAAACTTGAATTAATTCCTAACTCTCTTGCTTACTAGCTGTATGATTATTGGAAATTAATTTGTCTTACTATATTTTTTCATATGAACTAAAAGAGATAACCCATTTGAAATACTTATCATTGAGCTGGACACATGGTAAAAATGAAAATAAATATTTTATTTTACTTACGTTATCATTTATTGAATGGAATTGAAATAATGGTGTAATAGTGAAGGATTGTGATATCATTCATGTACATACAAAATGTATCTTGAAGCATTAGATAAAGCTAAGAAGTCATCTTTAATATAATCCTCTAGCTTTGTAATTGGTCTGTTGTGGATACCAATTAAATGTTTATGGGTCTTTGGATGGTGGCTGTATCTGACTGAATCTCTAGGAGTAATCCAATTAGTCGAATTATTTCCTTATAAAATTTTTATTTCTTTCCACTATTATTTAATTTATGTTTATTATTTACTGTGCCCCATTTCACTCAAAGTATTAATAAATTGACTTTTATTTAATACCACATTGTCCTACACTTTGTTTTGATCTATTGTTTCTCTTTATTTCATTATCAGAATTACTTTTCTCTTATTTGTGACTTTTATTTTCCCCGTTTAAAACAAAATCAAATCTTCCCTGTTGCCCAGCTATACATTGATTTATTTTTTTTGTTCTATGAAATATTAAAAGATTCACCTGCTAGATATGTCCAGTATAATTTAGTTTATCATTTCTCTATCCCTACTGCTCTATTTTTCTCTCTCTCATAATATTTTGTCATTATAGTTTAAATGTTAAGAAAACAAGCTCCATAAAAATCAGTTGCGCTACCTGAAAACAGCCTTTGAAAGTTAATAAACTTCCTAAAGAACTGGTATGTAACTTTATTCATTTGGCAACTGTAATTATTCTGAAATGAAATTATATTCTTCCAAATGAAAGTAAATTGCTGAAGAAGTCATTTCTTTACCTGTAAAATAAAAAATATATTACATTAGTGAATTCTCAATCTACTGAAAATGTAAGATAGATTTTGCACACTTTTTAATATACCCAAAGTACTAATGTAATTTTTATCAATTTATGATTTAGAAGTTTGTTTCAGTGACATCTTTCCCTCTATCTTGTTCCTTTTACCAAAGACAGGCAAACCATTAGCAGCTATCAGCTTAGAATCACCAGGTGAAAATCCTGGTTCCCCTGTTCTGAAAAAACCTTGTTCCAAAGAATAATTATCTTCTAGTGATAGGAGCAATGTACCTGACTAACAAATGTACTAAGAACATTTATTATGTTCCCTTTTTACCCAGTAGTTTTCATATTTATGGAGCTTGTTAAATGTCACAGTTGCTTAGCCTTTCAAATACTTCATGAGAATATTGTTCTTTTTGAAAATTAAATTATCATAAAAAGAAATTCCCTCTTGGCCACTACCTCCAAGTTTGATTTTCTTTTTCTTACCTCATATCTCTAGCTCAACATAACTACTTGTATGTGTTCAGAATGTGTGCTCCCAGTACTTCCTCTAGGCAACTCCCTATATATTTTGTGTAGAGTGAACTATGGGGATTTTTATTTCTACTCCAAAAATGTAAGTATTATTGTAATAGTCCTAACAAGATTTTAACTGCTGCATAGTATTTTACAGTATAAATATTTTATGGTGTCCTACTATGGACATTCAGGATCTTCTTCTTTTCCTTCAATTTATTCTGCTCATAAAAAATGAGAAAATGAATATCCTTCTACCTGTCAGCTGGTACAAGTAGGCAATTTTTTTTCTTTAGAACATAGAATGATGTAAAAATTATGTGTTAACAGAGTTTTTGTTTGGTAATATCATGTTTGTTTAAAGAGATAGTGTCAAATACTTCCAAATTGGTTCCACCGAATTATATTCTTATCAGCAATGCATACAGGATATTTTTCATATAATATTCACAAGATTTGATGTTATCAAGCTTCCCAACTTAATTTACAAGACCCTGCCTACCAGGACTTATAAGCATAGCTTCATGTGTTAATTGAGGACATGCTTTTCCATGACTTCCCTGTTAATATGCACAACTCATTTCTGTGTTGAGTCTTTTGCCACTTTCATATTATCTGTAGGACATATTAAGATCTGTATTACTCAGGGTGTGGTCCATGGATCTGTGGTGCTGCACTGATAGTTCATTACTTCAGGGAGGTAGAGAAATTGGAAGTAAATGGACTGAGTAACGTGATGACTCTTCAGCCTCATATAAGCAAAGGAATTAATCTGATATGTCCTTTGAATTTTATTTTTCTAGTAATTAATTTTTTTTGCAGTCACTAGATTTGTTCATAAAGATTAAAATTTGAAAAAAGCCACCTGCCCCGCAAGCACAAGTTCCTGAGTTCGATCCCCGGTACCAAAAAAAAAAAAAAAGAAAAGAAAAGAAAAGAAAAAAAAATTTTGAAAAAAGACCCTCAACATACAGTTTCAGAAGTATCACTTTGAATGTTTGGACATTATGAAAATGCAAATGCTCTCTATCTTTGCTTATCACTAAAATTTATTAATAGCATATTACTGAACTCAAGCTATTAATTTTGGTTTAGTCACTATATCCATTTTTATTTAAATTTTCTTAGTGTGTTTGCTATATGTAATAATGACATTCCTCATTGGGAGTTGGTACATGCACATAACACATCGTAATTCTTTGTTCATCCCTTTTCCATCCTCTCCCTCTATTCTTCCTCCATTTCTTGGTTTTCTGTATAACTTTTGTCATGTCTTATTTACTCTAGTCCACATCTCGCCAAAAAGCATTACTTTATATTTTCTTATAATATTAAGATATTTTGTTTTGTATATTTTGGATGTATCTTAATGATGCTTAAAAGGTGAAGCATGATTTGTTTATCCAAAAATGTAACCAACTTTTCTAAGACCATTTATTGAAAAAGTTTCTCTTCACTGATTTTGAAATGTTTTTCTTGTTTATTTTTGCATCAGTACTACAATTATTCAAAAAAGATGTTTTTACATATTTGCATATTTGGTAAGACAGTTTCTCTTTTGTGTTCATCTTCAGGTAATACTAGCCATTCCTAAAAGCTTACCTTTTACATGAAATTTAGAATCAGCCTATGAAATTCTATAAAATCCTTGAATAATACTTTTCTTTACAAATCATTTTCATGTTAATCTGGAAAAACTGTGTTGAGATGTTCCATCTGAGAAGATGTCATAGTTCATTTATTCGAGAATGAATGTCAATCAATAAACTTTTACAATTTTCTCTTTAGAAGTGAAAATACTCTTATGATTTAAAAATCTCTATTTCTTCTAATTGTGTCTTTCTTTCCTTTTTTTTCTCCTCCATACCAGGGATCAAACTCAGGACCTTGTGCTTGTCAGGCAGGCATGGCACCACTGAGCTAAATCCCCAGCCCTATGTCTCTTTTTAATTCTTAATATTCTATTCAAGAATTCTCTTGCTTTTTCTGAATTGGGATTATATAATGTTGTGCTATCAGTCTTAATACAGTTTTGCTTCTAAGTTACCTTAGATTTTTTAATTTCACAAATGTAGCATTTTTCAAAATTTGTTTTCTAAGAATTTACTTCGAGGTTTAACTGCTATCATAATTTGGATACTTTATTCATCACTTTAGTGTATTTCTCATAAGTAAATTATACTTTTTGTTACCACCTTGAAAGTGATTGTTTCTATCTTATATTGGCATGAGTTTGAAACACTATATGTACACTGTACTTTAATCTTACTATATGGCCAAAACTATTTATTAGTCCTAACTTTTAAATATGATACTTTTCACTCACAAGTACAACATTAAGAAAATTATCTTTCATATCTGATTTTTTTACTGCATTGTCTAGGACCTTTAGTATACTGATAAATAATATTCAAGATAAAAATAGTAATCTTGTTTTAGGGTTAATAGGAAAGTGGTTACGGCTTGTGTCTAGATGTCCCCTCAAAGCCTCATGTGCTCATAGGAGAGACTATTGGGAGGTGGCTGGATCTAGGTGTGATGCTGGATTAGGATATGTGATACTGAGATTTAGTTTGGTGTGGATAATGGAAGTTCCAAATTGGGTGTGGGTAGAATCAGTCAATAAGCTTGTAGTCTTCATGGAATATGGAGACAGAAAGAAGACAGGCTTGCTGCCTCCTGGCTGCCATGCCATGGATTGTTTTTGCTCTGTTATGTTCCTCTGCTATACCACCTTGCCTTGCAGCCATCTGACTATGGACTGAAACATCTACAAACTGTGACCTGAAGGAAACTTTTCTTCCTTTAATTTGTGGGTATTTTGTATTTTGTCCCAGCAATGAGAAAAGTAACTAAGATAAGAGTGTATATTGGTTTTCATTTGCTATTTGAGGCATTCATGGGTTTCCAATGAACAGGCATTATCATAATATTATCTCTTTAAACAGGAGATTTTTATTTGTTTGATTTTTTGCTATTCAGTTTGTTTTGGATGTTTCAATGGGAAGTTTATCACATTTAGTATGTCATTGTTCTATTGCTGAGTATGACTTATGCATGAAATAATTATATTCATTTTTATTTTTGAGGCATTTCTTTGTGACTGTATTTGTTTGTGTTTTAAAAGTATTGTATGTGTGTTTCATCTGTATGCATATTGCCTTTTATATTTAGTATTGTTTATTTGTGATATTCAAATCCTCTTTTGCCTGGATAAGTTTGGTTTTATCCATATCTGGAAAAGGTATATGAATCTTTCCTATTACATTTGTATGAGTGTTAACTTCCTTTTTCTAGGTTAAAAAATGCAACTATTAAATCTTTTTTCATGAATGTATCTTTTCTACTCAATGTGAAATATTCAACTTTGTATTTTTAAATGATTTTCATCTGAGATTTTGGTTTGGTGATATTACTGATGTTACACAAATTATTACACAACCTTAAAGTAGAAAATTCAGCTAAATAAATCAATTCAATGAGAGACATTAACAGTGTAATGAACAGAATTCAGGAAAGATTAGATTGGTGACTGAGTGTACATAAAGTAATATTGTAAAGGGATAAAAACACCACTAAATGAGTTGGATTAAAACATGAATTGGCTTTTTTTCAGAGAAAACTGAAGGAAAGTGAATTTAGTTTTACTGAAATTCTGATTATGAATAAATATTTATATTGAGTCTTTGCAAAAGAAGTTTAGAATTCATGTTCATCCAAATAAAGCCCTAATAATAATTCATGAACTCTTTTTAGAGTTAAAACATAATATTACAGTGATAAATGCATACTCATGTTTATAGCAACACAACTTATAATGGTTAGATCTTCAGAAGCAATTTATATGCCTATTAACAGATAAATGGATGGAAAAAATGTGCTGTATATACACATTGGAGTATTATTCAGCCAATAAGAAGGATAAATTTATAGGAAAATGGATGCACCTTGAGACCATAATACTAAGTGAAATAAATCAGACAAAGAAGATTAAATACCATACTCTCTTTCTTAAATGAGAAACACAAAGTATAAATAATTTGAAGAGCAAAATAAAAGTTATTCCCAAAATAAGGAGATAGACTTTGTAGAAATGAGGAGGAGATCTGAGAATGGAGAAAGAGAAGAGAAAAATAAAAAAGATTAAGATTCAATATAAAGATGTACCTATTCCCTAAGATGAATGTATTCATTGTATATTGCATACATATACTAATCTGAAAAAGAAACAAATTATCAATCATTCAAGAATTTCAACTAACTGTTTTTTCACCCCACCTCTGCTACTGTTGCCTTTAAATAAAGTGTCTGAACTTCACCAAAGTAGTTGTACCTCAGCAATTGCAAATCTACTACAAGGGGTAGCTTTCCATTTTGTTTCTAACCTTACTGATTCTACTATCTTCACAACTTACCCCTACTCCACTTGGTTTAAGCAAAACAGGAGGAAAAGTAAGTTTACTAATAGTGTTCCATGGTCTTTACTGAAGCAGGCATTACAGTATTACTGTAGCAAAAAGGCCTAGGAGAGAACATTGATGAAAATAAAGTAGGAGCAGAAACTGTATGACAGTGTATGAGAGAGTGGAAAGAAGAAAAATGCTTTGGATACAAAATCTTTCAAATAATTTTACCAGCAAATAATTTCATCAGGAGCAGGAAGGTAACTATTCTAAGTCATAGATCATGATGTTTGTTTTAAAGAAATGGAGAATTGAAGAAAAGGTGCTGAACATACACTACAAAGTCAGAAGTCAAATGCATAGAGACAGAATTTGCAAACACATAAGTAGATGAATTGTGTTCTAGAGCATTGAAGGAGACAAGCAGAAGGCCAGAGCTTCAACCTTGAGAGTGAAAGGAGTTCTATTTAAGGTGATGGAGAAAAACAGAGGTATGTCAGGAACTAAGATGACTTAAAGGCCCTTAAGGTTAACAACCTCTCTCATTCACAGCAGCAGAGAAAACAAAATGGTTACAATAGGTTGTGGGCAGGGGTAATTCCCAGGGTCATGCAAAATTCTCTCACTTTCTTCATTCCTTTCTGACCAATGAGTCCCACACATCACCCTCACATACTCAGAGCCCTTGTAGTCCATCTGCTCACTCCAAGTTCTAATGATGTTAACTTCCAGACAAGGAAGAGCCCTTGAACACAGGCCAGACTATGTAGATTGTAGAAGTTTTGGAGTCCAAGCCAAGAGCCGGGAAGAAGCCAGGCTGCAGAAATTAAAGCCAGTCAAACGAGAAGACCCCCACGGGGAAGTCAGTTACAGCCAAGTCACAGACAGGGCAACCCCATCACTGATCAGATAGAAATGTGTGAGGAAAATGGAAAATCCAGGATAAAAAACAGAAGGTTTTAGGTGGGGTGACCCTGACTGACAAAAGAAGGAGCTGTTGTTTAGCAAAGGGCACCTCAGACCTGCAGAGTGGGGCTACAGACAGTTGCTGAAAGCTAAGAATCAGATTTGTTTCCTTCACTGTGTTTCTTGCTCTGGAATTTGCTTTGCAGTTCTCCTTACCTTCCCTAGGCCCCTGTGGTTACCTCACCTTCATTTTGGGAGGAAATAAAAAAAGATAATTTTATCTGATTAAAATTTATGATAGCTTTAACCTCCCTAAGGAGTGATTTGTAAGTTTAAAAATGTCCTCTGCCCCCCAAACCCAGATGACTCACTAATCAGTAGAATATGTTGGAGGAAGCTGAGCAAAATCCTGGTTTGAATGTCAGTAAATTGGACCAGTTAACTTGTGGTTTCAATTTAACTATGTTTGGTTCAGAAATCTGTATTTTATTAAGCTAAGTCTTTTCTAATTTTGCATTTTCTTTTACTTTCTCTTTGGTTCTTAGTACAGTTAATTTCAAATTCCAGCTTTTGTGTTGTTGTTAAACAAAAGACAAATTGGGAAAAGAGTTTTTGTCTTTTTCCAGGCCCTGTGGCCTGAGGCAACTGTGTCCCTTCAGACTGTCGTGAAGGTAAAATTAAGAGAACCAGGAGGGAGATGTAAGTACTGGGAAGAGGCAACTCATACTGTTATCCTTTTTTGCCTATGATATTCTCCCACATAAACTTTTCTTTTTTCCTCATAGAGCTTGTGTATATTTATTCTTAAAACTTTGCTCTCTATTGCATTTCTGCATATCTTCCTGAAAAAGATGAAGTCATCGGATTATAGTGATACATGCAAACCCATGTTTATAGCAGCACAATTTATCACAGCTAAATCTTGGAAAAAGCCTATGTGCCTATGAGCAGTAGAATGGATAAAGAAAATGTGGTATTTATACATAACGAAGTACTCCCTGGCCATGAAAAAGGATATACTTGAGGCATTTGTAAGTAAATGGATGCACCTTGAGAACATAATAGCAAGTGAAATAAATCAGACACACAAGTTTAAATATCAGATGGTTGCTCTTATATGAGAAACCCAAAATGTAAATAAAGATCAAAATAAAAGTAGATAACAGGAAGTAGTGAGAATTTTCCACAAGGGAAGTTTAATAAGAGATGGAGAGGAAATGAGGGGAATAGAAGATGATGGAAAAAATAAAGAGAATTGATGAAAATAAATGGAAATAGAGGTTTTGCAAATGGGAAGGACAAATAGTTGGAAGAAGCAAGGAGGGATTGGAGGGATTGGAGGGATGAGAGAGATGGGAGTGAAGGGTATGCAAAAAGAATTAAGACGCATTATGTACACAAACCAATTCCCCCCAAATATAATCATTATGTACTGCAAAAATATATTAAGAAAATAAAAACCTAAAAAAAAGAAAAGAAAAACCTGGCTCTCTAGAATAATATTTTGAGAACCCGGCCAGGTGGTCTTGCTCAAATAGAATCTCCACAATTAGTGCTCAAAATCTGTACATTTATCAAAATTTCCAGATGGTGTTCAAACAGCTAGCAAGGAATACTCTACCGGATACAATGAAGTAAAACTTTACTCTGAATTAATCTTGTTTTGTTTGTGCATTTCCATCAATTTTTTGAGCACTGGAAAGTATTCAACTTGAATAAAAAGATTATTTCAAAAGAACTAGAAATTTCCAAAACTAATTTTGTTACTGACAGAACAATTTCTAACAGTTAATTTTTCTCTTCCACATTAATTTTTCAAACGTTCTTACAAATGATAAAGAAAAGGAAACACACTAAGTTCATAATTGTAATTTAACTGGCTAGCTACCTTACCATGACATATTGAACATAAAAAATTTAAGATCACAACCCCTAGTATGTAATGGCTTTTCATTAAATATGTATCTGCTAACTTACAAAAGAAAGAAGAACATTTTAACATAATGAGGAAGAGAAGAAAATTGAGCTGTGTGGTCAGTACAAACAAATTTATAATTTTTTCTGACCACTCAGGAATGTTGTAATATATTGCCTCTTAGTAGATTCCTGACATAAAATTCTGCCTCCTATTATTTTTGAGATATAACTTTATGCAGTGGAATGCACTAATCTACTAATCTGGAAATATAGAGTATGTGATGCATGTATACATTTCTAGAGTGCATTATGAAGGCATACATTTGTGTTACCCAAACTATAAAGTGTTCCTATCACCTCTGAATTTCTTTTCTTTCCTTTCTCTGTCAATGACTCCCTCAGAGGCAACTGTTGTCTACTATCATGACCGAAATCCATTTTCTTCTGCATTTTTTCTATAAATGAAATCTTTTTTGAATCACCCAAGTTCTTGCATGTATTTGTAGTTCATTCTTTTTATTACTATTATTTTACTATATGAATATACAAATATCCGTTTATCCATTTTGCTATTAAGGAATATCACTAGCTTTGGGCTATCATGAATAAAGTTCCTATGAATATTCCCTGAGAAACTTTTAGTTGTGATATGTTTTAATTTACATGCCTACATGCCAAGGAATAAAATTGCTAAATCAAAGGTAGATACATATTTGACTTTATAAGGCATCACCAGACAATGTTCCACCAGCAATGTACACAGATTTTCATTGTTTCATGTCTTAGTCCCTTGAGGCTACTATAACAAAATACAGTACCTTGGGTCAGGTGGCTTACAAACAACAGACAGTTTGGGAGCTGAGAAGTCCAAAATCATTGCACCTACAGTTTTGGTGATTGCTGAGAGCAAGCTTCCCAGTTCATAAATGGCACCTTCTGTCTGTGTTCTCAGATTGTGGAAAGGATAAGGAAGCTCCCTGAGGTCTCTTTTTTAAGGACATTAATTTCATTCATGAGCTCCATTCTCATGAGCTAATTTCTTCCCAAAGACCTCATCTCCTGACATCATCACAGTGGTACTTATGGTTCAAAATACAAACATTTCATATTTCAGGTGGTCGAACATTTTAATCACAACCATTCTAGTTTTTGTGTGTGAAGTGATATCTTATGTGGCTTGGATTGTATTTCCTTACAGGACAATTTGGCATGCTTATTTGGCTCTTGTATATCTTCTTTATTTTTCTTTGTGAGATATCTATTTAAATCTGTGTACCTTTAAATTATTATTTTTGTTCTTTTTATGGAGCTGTAAGAAGTCATTTTTTATCCTGAATATATGTCATCTTCCAGAGACAGAGATTCTGAATATTTCTTTCAAGCTGTGGCTTGCCTTTTCACTTACAAAATTGTTTGCAGATGAGGAAATGTTTTAATTAAGTGGAATTGAACATTTTTTTTCTCTTTTTGTAGTTTATTCATTTGTGTTCCAAGAAGCTTAAAAGACTTGGGATATTCACTAACAATTTCTTGTACAAGCTTCATGATTTTGTATGTACATTTGGATCAATAATCCATTTTGAATTAAAGTTTTATGTGGAATAAAATATTGGTCTATATTTATCTTTTTTTATGAATAACTTCTATCTAGAGGGAAAATTTTTATTTCTTCCTAAATGCAATTTAGTGTTTCTTTGAAAAGTACTTGATTAAACAGTTTGAGACTATCTTTTAAATCTCTCATTTCATTGAACCTATTTGTCTTAATACCAACCTAAATTGTTTTGATTAATATATCTTAATCTGTTAAATTAAATTTTCCAAATTTTTGTCAATATTTTGTCTCCATGTTTTTGTCAATATTATTTTAGAAACATACTTAACTTGTTCCATACATAATTTAAATTGTTGTCAAATTCTACAACATATAGCAAAAATTTTAATGGCATTAATGTCATTGGACACTTTGGGAAAATAACTGACATTTTAGCAATATTGTGCTTTGCATATTATTAATATAGCTTCTGAATTATTTAGGGGTTCTTTAATTTACTTTCAATATAGATTTTGTGGTTTTCTGAGTATTGGTGTTACAGATTGGACTTCAAGGAAAATAGTTTGCAGAAAGTTTATTGCATACTCTTATCTTGGGAAAAATATCTATGCTAAAAATGACAACACTGGGATTAGTTAGAAGGAGAATTTGACAAAAAGGCAGTTATAACAAAGTTTTCAGTTGATCTGATGGAGCTTTCACAATATGAGAGAGCCCTTTAAAGTTTTCAATGGAAACAAAATGATTGGACCTGTATATACCTGGATCAGTCATTGGTTGTGAGTGTAGCACTGAGTAATAGCTTTAGGTGGAGTAAATCTCTTGACAGCTACTGAGTATACGTTAATTCCAGTCAAAGCTAACTATTGTAGCTTTAAGAATAAGAACAGAATTGTTGAATATAGGGATGGGGTTTGGGGTGGGAGATGAGGGAGGATAAGAGACAGTAAAGGGATTGAAAATGATCGAGATATGTTATATCCATATACCAGTCCCCCCAAATGAATGTAGCTATGATTCATTGCAAACATACAGTAAAAATAAAAAGAATGAAAGGGTTCTAATGTCATCGATTTTTTCACATATACTTTCTTCTTAATTTGCTTTTGTTAGTACGTGTTCGGATTGTTTACATTCCTTGTGAGGAACTGATACATGTATGTAACACAGCTTAATTCCTTCTTTCGTCTCCTTTCCCTTCTCTCTCTCCTCTTTCTATCCATCTCTTGAGCCACCTCCTTTGCTTTTTTGTACATGATTGCAGCATTTAATGTTTACATTTCTAGTCGAGAGTAGGTGCATGCACATAACACATCCTGATTCCTTTCATCATCTCCTTTCCCCCCTCTGCCTTCTTTCTCCCTGCACTTGAGACCATAATGTTAAGTGAAATATATTAGATGCACAAGCTTAAATACCACGTGGTGTGTCTTAAATAAGAAACCTAAAGTAAAAATAGAGAGCAAAATAAGAGATAAATAATAGGAAGTAAGGAGATAGATCCTTCTCAAAGGGGAAGGGAATAAAATTTTGGTAAAGGCTTTTGAGTTCCCTTTTGAAATGGTAATCTATTGAGGGCTTCTGTTTCTGGTAGGTTGGACAATACCTATTTGTTTATTGGTGTGTTTTGTCTATACTTATTATGATTGGGTTTAAGACATCTTGTTATTTGTTTTCTGTAGTAGTATTTGTTCTTTCTTTCCACACTTTGTATATAAGTTGTTTTCTATGAGATTATTCATGCTCTTATGTTACTTAATTAAATATAATGCCTTTATTTTTACTTTATTAGTTCTGGGCTCATAATATTTATCTTTTATTACTATTAACCTCAAAGTAATACTCTGTCTCTTCTTTTATAATTTAAGAACATAATGATAATATACTTCTCACACTCCTTACAATGTTGTGCTATTGCATCATACCATTCACTTCTACATATGTTGTAAACCTCAATATCTATTATTAGAATTTGCTTCAATCAATTTTAATTAAGAAAGGTAAGAAGCATACTTTGTACTCAATCAGTCATCCCTACTCTTAATTTCTTCAAATAAATTTGAGTTTCTATGTGGAAACTAGCTATAGGAAATAATTTTCTTTATCATTTATTCAATTTTAAGCTTACTGGAGACAAATTCTTCACATGTGTTTAACAAAAAATGTATTTTCTATTAATGTTTGAAAAACTTTTTTTGCAATATATTGAATTCTAGATTGACTTTTTATTTCCACATTTTAAAATGGTGTTGCACTGTCTTCCAGAATGTTTATTTTAAAAAATCAAGGTTATCACTGTTATATTTTCCTTATATAGTGTGTGTGCTTTTTATTTGAGTGATTTTAAGATTTTTCTTTTTACTTTTGAGTTTTAGATATTTGATATCAATATATGTGGGTATGCTTTTATTTCTGTTTATCTTTGTAGTTTTTTTGAGATTGTTGGATCCATGGAATATTTTTATGAATGTTTTTATACATACATGGCTCTGCTTGATATTCCTATAGGGTAACGAGGACATTGTGTTTACATCATTTTTCAATTTTTGATTCATTTGAATAATTTTCATTGTCTGTCTTCAATTTATTAATATTTTCTTCAGCAGTGTCCAATCTTGATTTTTCAAAATTTCAGATATTGTATTTTCCAGATTTAAAACATCTTTTTTTATATATATATAGTTACCGCTCCTTTACTGAGCTTTTTCTGTTTGTCAATCCATTTTCCCCTTAATTCTTTCTATATATGTCATAGCTACATCAAAGCCCTAGTAACATAGTTATATGTATGTTATCTATGTATATACTCTGTGTTTGTGTCTATTGATGCATAATTCTGTATTTTTCTTTGGTTATTTATATGTCTAGTACTTTGCAGAGCACTACATTGTGAAAATTGAAATCGTGCAGTCTCCTTTAAAAATATTTTTAATTCTGGTAAGTGATTAATTTACACATAGATCAGCTTGATTCTGTCAAAATTTGGGTATGCTTACAATACCCATAAAACTGGGTATTTGGAGGGGGCTGGGATTTAGCTCAGTGGTGCCGCTGCCTGCCTCGCAAGTGCAAGGTCCCGAGTTGGATCCCCGGTACCAAAAAAAGAAAACAAACCAAAACAAAAAAACTGGGTATTTGGGAAGTATAAAGTGAAAGCCCCTGTCTCTTAGTGAGGTTCACCTATTCCAACTGTTTGGAATTCCAGTACTCTCAATCATAAAAAATCTTTATAATTTTCACTTCATCTATTGAGATTTCTTTCAGACCCCGTGATAGCTCCCTCTATGCAAGTGCAACTGAGTTTTTCATGAAAGAGAGGCACAAGGAAGGTTTCTAATCCTCCTTCTCTATGTATCTCTCCTAATACTGTATTCTGTAAATTCCAGCAGTCCTAGCAGTCCAAAATCGTCTAGATTTCAGCTCATCTGCTCAGGAAGCCTATTCGCTTGTGCTTATCTCTACTTCTCTATGACTCAAGATACTCAGGAAGGAAACAGGCAAATGTGGAACTAACTTGGCGTATTTTCCTTTTATAAGGATCACGGCAAAACACTTTCTGTGCATGATACCACATTTTCGTAGATATTTATAGCAGGAGAGTCAGTCTAACACTATTATTCCATCACTACCTACAGCCAAATTTTTTCTCCTTTTTCTGCAAAAAAAAAAAAATAATAATTTTATATATATATATATATATATCTTTGGATTCAGGCTTATTTTTTTCAAAGCATTTTTATATGTTATATTATCTTCAAAACACTATCATATATTGTAGTATTCATGATGATAAGAATAGGGGAAGGAAATTTTTAAATTCTGTATTTCTCTAAAAGATATTGAGTAACTCATTTGATCTAAACCATCTGAATTGGTATCTAGGCTTCTAATTTTTATTTAGTAATACATCTGCAAAATATTTCAAGGAAAAACACAATGCTCTTTTAATTTTATACTTTCTAGGTGCTGGCTTTTCGCTTAAACATAGGCTTTACTTTTGCAAGTTGTATTTTATTAAAGATACAGAGCTGTTATATCACCCCTTCACATCTTAGGCTTTTCTTTTTCTTGTTTTTCTTCTTTGCTTTATTCTGAGAAGTTCAGCCTCAGGCATGTGTAATTTTCTGGTTTATCTGATTAGTAAATCATGTAAAAACATGAATGACCATTAGCTTTGCTTAAATTACTATTTGGATGTTGATATTAAAATTACTAAAGTGATTTTAGATTTTAAAAACATAAGTGATAAAAATTTGACCTATTCTTTTTTATTTTAAACTTACCATAGTTGTAATTTAATATTAATATAGTTATCTCTACTACAATCTCAGCACCATCTTTAACTGCAAGGCTCCTAAGGCAAGTAAAAACTACATCTCTTTGGTTAAACCATGGTGCTTATGACAATTGCTGGTTTATAGCAGGTGCTCATTAAATATTTATTAAAACTGTGAACAATAAGAGCTGATTAGTTCATATCCATGACTATATTCAATTGTAATTATCACAACTCGAGAAGTTCACAGCACACTAGACAAAATGATAGGGATAATGATTTGGATGGTTAAGTGCAGAGAATGAATGATTGAAGTAACTGGAGTTGTTAAGCTGAAAAGAGACTCCCTGAGAGGGCACATAATGCTGCTACTAAGTTATCTTCTGTAAGTTGAGTGGAAGACTTTCTCTATGATGCTTCAGAGAGAACCATTAAGCACAATGTTGATGTTTCAGAGTGGGAAAACTTTAGCACAATATAAATAGGAATTATTTCACAGATATGCACCTTGGCATCAAAGGCCTTAGGAAGTAGTGGGATTCACACCTGTTCTTGGTTCTAGGAAATGAATGTCTTGAGTAATATAGAAGTAATTCATGTATCACTTGGGATAACACATCAGAAGAACTTTAAATGTAATTCCAAATTAAATTTAAATAAACCTGATTCTCAACAAACTTATTTTGAGCTTCTAGTATATACAACTCCCCTAAGAATTTTTTTTTTTTTACTGTAACGAGGACTTATTTTCCAAATATTATTTCACAAGAGTCATACATTCTCAACCTCCTTATTTGGATTTGCTATTTCCTTTAAGAGATATTGCTACTGAGAGTTTGGCACATATATTCAAATGTTCAGAAAAGGGAAACAAGAACACAGAAAGCTAAAATACAACTATAGTTCTGCAATGTTCTTTATAAAAAATTAATGAATTTTGTTTTCAAGAGATTCTAAGATTTTATAAAATAAATCATAAGGACAAAAGATAATTAAACAGGCCAGGGAAATATAAGAGATTAGGCTAAACATTTTAATGTACTATAAATTTTCCCTCTATTATCTAAGCATAAGTCCTTCTTACTGACGCCAAGAAGAATAAGTATAACATTTTTGAGATAAGTTTTCAAAATATAATATTTCCGAAATGTTTCCACCTTCTGGAAACATTTATAGTAACAAACACTTATAGTAACAAAAATTAATGCTTCTACTTTCATTAACAAATATATAAAGCATAATGTAATTTTCCCATTACTTAAAATGGTCGAACTAGACAATATAAATTTTCACAGCTTCACAAGATTAGTAGTAGACATGAGATCATATGCATAGGTAAATTAATTTAAAAGATCATTTACATTATAATACGTACTTTAGCTACCTGCAAGGACTCTGAACTCATTTGTTAGGGTCTGTCAAATACTCAAAAATATGTAGAAATGCAATCGCATAACTGAAAACTGCCAAAAACTGTGCTGCGTGGCATAGCTGCTCCTTGCTGCTCTAGACACTATTCTTTGATACCTGTATCTATGAACTTTATGAAGTCATGTGGCCTATGAAGTCATGTTTAGCCTAAAATCTCTTGGTGAGTTCATGTCCAAAAACGCCTCCAGTGTATCTATCTGCAAGAGTTATAAACCCCTGTTTAAATTATATGGAATCAAATAATATATTCTTATTTTACTCAAGGATATATTGAATAAAACATTGTTTCCTGGATACATCGATAACATCCTTCTATGTCATACATGATGAAGTTTATCTAAAATTCTTGCAGTAGAGATTACTTTCTTTGCCTTAAGTAAAACCTGCTAAGGGTGATCACGTTTTACAGCCCCCTCTCCATTCTTCCTCTATGACTTTGCCACCTTGTTTGAAGTTTATGGCTCATATCTGCATGACATTATTTTTTCTTTTTTGTCAGTTTTTTTCCATTAAGTTTATTGGTACATTTTAGGTACACAATACAGTTACTTTCATCATGGGGATCTTGTACGTTTACATGATGTATCTTGTTTCTTATTTTCTCCACAATCCTCTGCCCTCCCTTCACCCCCTCCACCCTTCCCTATTTACGAAGACTTTGTTTACAATTTTTTCCTTTTCTCATATTTTTTCTTTTCCCTATTATTTTTTCTTCCCACTGCTTGCTATAAATTTTGAGGGCTGAGATAATAAACTAGCCACATTGATGTTAATGTAAGGGTTTACTCTGGAGAAAAGGAATACATGGCATGCTCCTTGCCATAATCATAAGGGTTGTTCACAGATATTCCAAATCTCTCCTCTGTCAATAGAACAGTTGAACAGCCCTACTCTCTGAGAAGTTAGAAGTGGGCTTATTGTTTTGCTTTGCCCAATAATGTGTGAATGGAGATATTTTGTGTCATCTCTGAAAAGAAAATTTTAAAAGCTATTTGTTTTGTTATAGTCTCTTCTTGTGTCAGCCACATGAGATCATATGCAAAGTGGGAGAGTCTATTGATCTGGAACATGAATGACTATGATGAGCAGAATCTCCATTAAAATCTCCAAGGCATGAATACAGTGAGTGAAAATTGAACTCTTGTGAGGAAAAACCATTGTGAGGGTTGGTTAGTGTGATGCAGCTTATCTTATCCTTATATACTCATTAATGTACATGAAAAAGCTACTTTCTTTGTATATGATCCTATTTTATTTATTATTTATTATTGAAATATATTGTGTGCAAGGAATGACATTAAGTGTTCATTTGGGAAGTGATATAGAAATTAGCAAGATTCATTTTTGCTCTCAATATGTTCATAATTTATATTCATAAGAATTATGTCCTTACTAGCATAATATATGTTACATTATGTTTTGGCAAATCTATTCTTCATAAGAAAAAAAGGCTAAGACTCATCAAAGAGTAAACTATACAGTTATGGGGGCAGAGACTCATTCCTTAAGTGCAAAGCATAGCAAAGGAAAATTGAAATTGTTCAAAAATCAGAGACATTTAAACAAAGTAAACAAGTTCAGTGAAGATGCTACTAGGGATTAGATTTACCTCAGCAAGATGATTCTGTAAGAGAATTTCAAAGGAAAGCATCAGACTGAGTATTTAGAAATGAATCTATCACTTGTTTCCACCTACAGTATTAGAGTTCAATGCAATTGCAAATATTAAAAGGGATATAGAGCGAGAACCAAAGATCTACAAAAAATGGCAAACAGAGGCATCCAGGATGTAAACTGTAAAGGGTGGATGGGTGCTTGACAGAGAAGCTTCAGCCCAACTTTACAGAATTATCCAAAGAAAAGATAACAATCTCAAGTGAAGAGAGGGTATTCTACTGAATTTTCCATTGCACATAATAACAGTATGTAAAAGCCAGAGGTTCTGTTTTGTTACTACTGCTTCTTTATCATGCAAATGTGAGCCTGCTCAAAGTTTCTATGTGCCTTAATTTCTTAACATGCACAGTATGAATAATGTAGGTCAGTGTTTTTTAATGTGACTATTATTTAAATTTTTTTCATTAAGTTTATTGGTACATTTTAGGTATGCAATACAGTTACATTCATCATTGAGATCTTGTACCTTTACATGATGTGTCTTGGTTCTTGTTTTTTCCCTATTCCCCTGCCCTCCCTTCACCCCCTCCTCCTTTCTCTATTTACAAAGACTTTGTTTCCATTTTTTTCCTTTCCTCATATGTTTATAGCAACACAGTATGTAATAGCTAAAACTTGGAAACAGCCCAAATGCCCATCAACTGGAGACTGGATAAAGAAGATGTGGTTTTTCTATGAAGTGGAGTACTACTGAGGCATAAAGAATAAGAAATTAGAGACATTTATAGCTAAGTAGATGTTCATTGAGGCCATACTCTTAAGTGAACTGAATAGGACACACATGTGTAAATACCAAATAGTTTCTCTGGTATGAAAAACTAAAAGTCTAAATAAGGATCAAAATGTATAATTGATATTGTGAAATAGGAAGAAAAGGTCTAAAGGAGTAGGGGAAGTGGGAGGGGTAGGGGAAGGAAAGAAGGGAAAAATATGGGAATTGTAATGTAAATATTAAATGAGTTAATTTATATAAAGTAGATAAGGTGGTGACTAGCAAAAACAAAGCACCATTTTTATTATAGCTATTGTTGTGTGATTGTACCTTCTCTGGAGTTCCAAGTAGTGAGTGTTTGGTTCATAGATTTTCAGTGAAAACAACATGTAAAATAGTACCAAAGCAGAGATGACTTGGTTGAACCAAATTGCAATGTTTAGTCTAGTCATTAAAAAGTAATTTTATTTTATTTGCCTAGATGTCTAGTTTTATTATCTTGGTTACATGAAAGTGTATATTTAGCTTTCATGAGAGGTTTTTAGCTATTTTCTTTAAGGAGAAGAAAAAACTTTTGGTAAAGCCACTTATCAGAAAATTTTTTTCAATTTTTATTCCACCCTCTTTAATAAGTTATGCTTTTTTTTATTTATTCAGTGCAATTTGGTTAAAATCCTTTCTCCTTGTTTCCACTTCCAAAAATTAAATTTACTATTAATCCCATTTGCAAATATGATGCATTGATTTGTGATTCTTTCATGTTTTTATGATGCTAATAAGAGCAAATGCTAAGAGGCTTCACTTGTAGAAATTTTATGGAATTTTGATGCTAAGTATTCTTAAGGCTTCCTTTCTGCTATATAATTTGGCAGGAATAACTCTTTCTTTTTTTTCAAATGCATAAAATAAGTTTTCTATAATTTTAAGGAAAACAGACAGTGGTCAGAAAGATTAAGCTAACACTCTGGCCCTAAGACATGAAGTGAGAAGCAAAATGAAATGTACAACTTAGATTTAGCCTCTGGTGTTTTAGGACTCATGACTACTTTTGATAATGATTTTTGGGGTAATAAGTATCTTGTCTTCTCATGTAAAAAAAAAAATCCAGGCTTACTTCTAAGTTAGACATTCTGGTAAACAGAAGAAATATTTTTAAAATATTTCTTTATTTTGAAATTTTTTATTTTATGAAATATGAAACAATTTAATAACCAAATAATAAGAGAATAACAATCGTTATTACACTGTGTATCATTATCTTCAAAGTAGTTACTCAGACTCAAAATATTTTTATTCTCTTAAAAATTGTAAAAAAGAAAAATGAGTCTAAATTTTTGCATAAATATTGGTCTGAAGTAATACTACAGAAGAATATTATTTGAAAGAAGAGATTCTGGCAAAGGGAGGCAGATGGGTTCCCAATTACTGAGATTGAGTAGAGGTTAATTTGTATAATGTGAAACAGTAATATTCAGCAGTGACATTCATATTATGAAAAATAGATTTCTGTTTTGCCTATCTTATCTCCTCTTTCTAAATATCAGGCACACAGTCTTGTTTATGTTCCTGTTTAAAATTCTCTCATTTATTTACATGAATCTTCTTTTCTTCCTCCACTATTTTTTTAAGATCCACTGAAATGTGTTACATGCTTGTAAATTATACCTCAAGTGTGACAGACTAGGACTATTTGGAGGATGCCAAGTAGCAGTTGCCCTAGCAACAATAACCAGGGGATGCATCTCAAACTTCTGCCTCCTCTCTTCCCCCTCATTTTTCCTGTTTTGAGAGTAAGATAACATAGTTATCAGAATTAGCTGAATCTGGTTTCTGTGTGTGGTGTAATGAAAGAGAGAAACTTTAAATTCTGCTTTTTCTTACTATCAGGAAATTCAATACTTCTCTGCAAGTCAAGACAGAATGGAGAGGGACTATCTGGAAGGAAAAAGCTCCATGGTACCATACTAATAAATGCTCAATGGTTGGAGCATTAATTGTCAGAATTGCTCTTGCAAACCACTTTCGAGGAATGAATAAATTGTTGAATTTCCACATGTAGGCTACAACAACAGCATTACATTTCATTGGAAGATTCTATATTGTGTTAAGTGGAAATTTCTGTTCTGCTCTCCTGAATCTGATGTGGAACATTTAATTTTACTTTCTTAAGTGGAGAAAATCTAAGAAATGGGAGTATAATCTGCATAGTGAGATGGAAAACTTCATTAGCTATGACTTTATTGATATTTACATCCTTTGCTCTCAAATAAGTATTAACACTGTAACAGAGAATGAAGTTTAAAGACATCGGTTTGCTAAGAGAACCATAGAAGTCTCTGAAGCAAATAAGCTTAAAATTTAGGAACTTCTCTTGCGAGAGCTACTTCTAAGGCCCTTGACTAAATATGCTTTTGTGGATTTATTAATTTTTTTGCACTCTTCAATATTCTCCAACTCCTGCTCTCAATAGACTTGAAGTTCTCAATTTTGGATCCACTTCTGAAAATAAAGGGAAAAAATGACTTATCTGACCACCATTATTACTCTTGTATCTTTTTTCTGACATTTGTATTTCTAAACTTGTAGCTCTGTTTTGATTAGTTATGTCTGGGTTTCTTCCTTTCATTTTGGGGGTTATTAAAGATCTTCCTTCAACCTCAATTTATGCATATATAAACAATAATAACAAAAATGTATAGTTTGTACACATAATTGATTAAAAACCATTTAATAAAATGAGTAAGATGAGATGGCAGATAATAAAAAATAAACAGGAGAGACAAGATTATTTTTAAAATAGCAAATTTACTTGCCAACAGAGTTTTTCAAGAGACTATTCTAGGAAATTTATGAGGGATATATCAGATATTTTTCTGGAAGTTTTTGTGTAATCTTAATAATGAATACAATAAAATAGGTGTTTAATGAAAGTCTCTTTAGAATTCCTTCTCCATAACTTTTTAATGAATAGATTTTATTTCATATATGTCAATAACATTGAAAGGATATAAACCATAATAGGTTAGGGATATAAATGAAACTCCATAATCTAGTGTTTACAAATAAGATGCTAGACATTTTTAATAATTTTTAAAACTTAATACATCTTGGTAATTCTGGAAGGGTTTTGAAAGTTTTGAAAACTTAGTAGTAGTATTTGTTCTCCTACTAATTACATTTATCACAACTTCCCTTTTACATAAAAATATCTGATTCCACCATTAAATTGCATTCTCTTGATACAGGTCTTCAATTTTATCTCTCAAGATCATAGAATGTTGAACCCAACAGGTTTCCATGAATATTTTTTCATTGAATCTGATATAATCAGTGAATTTTTCAAGACCTTTGTGCTCAAACCATGCAGTTTATGTAGCTACTAGTGAGAATCCCATAATAGACACAATTGGGAATTTTTATCTTTACCAAAAGATAGATTTTGAAACATTAAAGTTCAGTATTTTATTTATTTAAATTAATATTTTAAAAGATTATATGCATATAACTCAAAATTTAAAATGAACCAGTGCAAACAGGTGCATTGAAAAGTATCACTTCCATTGTACTCCAGACCAGAGATCATTTTAGGGTACTCTACACAAACAAAGTGTTTACATTCCTTTTAGAATATTGTATGAGCTTCACAGGGTTTAACTTTGTCTTCTTAGCTCTATCTTCTTGTTCATAAGAACATATCTTTTAAAAAAGGCTATATTCTCATTCTTTGTTATGCTACATTGTATTTTACTTTATATTTGTAGTGTAGCTTATCAAACTGTGTTTTTAATTGAAGGATGTTTAGATATTTTTCTAATCCTGCTTATCTGAAAACAAATTGGAATGAATAACCTCAGATAAAAGCATTTTATACAAAATAGAACAAATTTATAGACTATATTACTATTTTTGAGTTGAATCAAAAGTTTTGTGTTTTTATATATTGAAGATATTGCCAGATTTATTTCCATCCCTAATGAAATAATGTATACTTACAATTAAAATACATTTTCTTTCATTATTGAACTCATTTTATGTCATTCACCTTTTCTATTTTTGTTAATAAAATACATAAAAATGTTATCAGTATAATTTTAATTGATAATTACACTATTTTTTAAGTTGAGGCATTTTTCTTATGTTTAAAAATATCTGAATTTCTTTTTCTTGAGCACAAAACTTTTTATAGTCTTCCTTGTACTCAATTCAATGTGCAATTATTTTATTTATCTATTTGGGTACTTGGTCATCATTTTTCTTCTCTGTTATTGGGTGATTTCCTTAAAGCTCAATATTCTTCTTTCTAGCTTGTCATTGATTCCCTACTTCCCAAGACAGCATCTTCTCCAGCAGGCATTCAGTAAAATGTCTGTTGAGAAAATGTGAGAGCCCACAGAAGATCTTGAGTATACTGCCACAGAACTCTGTACTTGATTCTGGGCCCAATTACTTGTGAATCTCCCAAATGGCTGATTTGTCTTAGGATTTTTTGAAAGCTTGCTGAGCTATTTGAACCACCATTAAGATATACGATATTTAGTGCTTCACAATTTGTAATAGCTAAAACTTGGAAGCAGCCCAATTGCCCATCAAGTGGAGACTGGATAAAGAAAATGTGTTTCTTTTTATAAATTGAAATATTATTGAACCATAAAAAATGAGAAATTAGAGACATTTATAGCTAAATGGATGCACTTTGAGGCAATACTCTTAAGTGAAATAAATAGGACACACATGTGTAAATACCAAATAGTTTCTCTAGTGTGAGAAACTGAAATTGTAAA
>NW_004624745.1:5084055-5101347 GCF_000247695.1 Heterocephalus glaber | reverse complement strand
CAGTTGATGGGCATTTGGGCTGTTTCCAAGTTTTAGCTATCTCAAACTGCTGCTATGAACATGAGCGCACATTCACCTACTATTTTAAAGTTCATTGATTATTAATGATGGTTATTAATTATAAAATAAGCTGATATTTTACTGTTAGTGTTCTCTAGTCTCCCTTCTTCCTTTCTTATTTAATTCTGTGTGAACTCAGAATCTCATTTCAAAGAGCTATTCTAGAATCCAGTCATTATTTTTTGGATCATTTTCTTTATTAGCACATGTTTGCAGGACATGTTTACATTCCTTGTGTGGAGTTGGTACATATACACAACACATCTTCATTCCTTTTTTATCCCCTGCCTTCCCCTCCCTCCATTTTTTATCACCTTCCCCTTTAAGAAAGATCTGTCTCTCTACTTCCTATTATCTTTCTTTTATTTTGCTCTTTTGGGTTTCTCATATACAAAGAACCAAGCTTATGTGTCTAACTTATTTTATTAACATTATGGTTTCAGGGTGCACCCATTTTCTTACAAATGAGTCGAGTTTATCTCTATGGCAGAGTAGTACTCAATTGTGTGTCAGTCCCACATTTTCTTTATCCATTCATCTGTATCCAGCCAGTTCTGATATCCAAGTTAAAGGAGTTGGATTCTGGAGGTCCTTCTCTTCCTTCCTTCTGGATATGATGATCTGTTTTAGCCAGAAAAATCATGCCTGCCTTCTATTCCTCCTTCAACATTAAGTCATTTCCACTCAATTTAACATATTCCTTAATGGATTTAGATGACTTTTGACGGCTTTCTTAGTGTACTCAGAAGATGAATACTTTAATCTCTTTATTTTCTATCAGTGTTTGCTATGGAGATTTAAGGTAAAGGCAGTAGACAACCCTGCTAAGGATGACCCTTTTTCTCTGTATATATATACATCACTTCTTTTATTTGTATGTACTACAAAAATGGATGAAGAGCATAAATAGCTCAAAATCCCAGTTTATGACATTCCTAAATATTTTTTGCCTACCTCACTAAAAAGTGTCCTCTTTCCATTGCTTATCACATAGCATAATGATGGCCCTCTTGACAGAAACTAATTAAAATTAATCTGTATCCAGTGGATTATTTTATTCAAGGGACCATTTAATAAAGGAAGGAAAGAAGGAAAGACAAAAAAGAAAGAAAGGAGGAATGGAGGCAGAAAAGAGGGCTGTAAGGAAAGAAGTAATTGTGTTTTCTTTTCTGCAGTGCTGGGGGAGTGAACCCAAGAATTCTCTAACTGAGCTATGTCCACCTCCCCCATAGACAGGGTCTTGCTAAGTTGACAATGTGGGGTTCAGATTTAAAATCCTACTGCTTCAGCCTTCCTAAATGATGAGAGTATAGGTGTGTGTCCCCACACGTGGCAGTAGTTGTGTTCTTTATCATTAACATGTGAGCAGGGCCCTGGATTCATCTCAGATAGTTCACATAAAAAGTTTTTAATAGAGGAAGAACATACACAGCATAAGCAGGGATAAGACATCCAGACAAGAGTTGGTGAGATACCCAAAGACTAGCAAAATTAGGGAGACTAGGCCACTCTAAGGGGCAAAAGGACACAGGAAGGACAGTCATGGTAGATTAGTGGAATGAGGAACACAGAGAACTCTCCAATCAAAGAATTAGTTGTAAACTGTCAATTTGTGGTGGAGCAGGGAGGAATGAGAGAGTACAGATTGTTCTCCCCTCTACCCTCTTCCTTCTCATGCTTTCCTTGGCCAAATCTAATGGAAGGGAAGACTGCAGAGGAACTGAGTACATGCAGTTTACAGCAACAGCACGGCGAAGCCAGAGAGGGGAGGGAAATGAGTTCAGGGAATCAAGAAGAGTGGCTGCAGATACTCAGAGTTCCTTTCACTACCACCCAGGCACTCAACACAGTATCTCCTTAAGCAAGGCTGTAAATGCTGAGCTTTCATATGCTTAATGCCTCAAAATTGTACTTTTAATTCAGTTCAAAAATTTTGCCATACACAGGTGGAATCATATTTACTTTATTAGAAGGAGTTTGTCTCTCTCTCCTGCTCTTGAAAAATCCAATTTTTTTATTCCACTGAGAAAAAGTGTTAGGTGCCTATGTGGATAAGGCAGACATAAACAAGTCTACATTCAGCTCACACAATCTAACCCTGTTAGGGACTATCATTTTGGGTATTTTCAAGGGGACTGAAGTTGATTATGAGAGAACAAAGAAGCAAAAGTCATACCACACAATAAAAATGGAAATTAGTTCAAATTCTCAATTCTGTTTTCTTTGCCTATGAACATAAAGTTCATGCTCACATCTGTTTTCTGAGATTGATCTATAGTTATTGTAGAGTAAACTAAAATAAAGCCCAAATAGGTTACTAGGGTCATCCTCAAAACTGAAAACATGTATCTTGGTTTCTCTGTGGGTAGATTTCAGGACATACTACTTGGGTTTTTCATGCAGCTTCTGATTTCCTCCCTTATACAAGGACTACAAAATCACAGTGTTTTCCCATTATATTTTCCATTTTAAGCTTGGCTAGCAAGCTGTACTGATCTGGTGCCAATATTAAATCCATGAGATATTTAAGGCCAAATGTCTGCATTTTAGAAAATTTAATTATCAGGAAAACAAGATTTTATAAAAAGCCTGCTACCCATAGAAATGTTTTCATTAAGTGTATTTTCATTTGATTATGAGCCGAAGGATCATCCTTTCTCTCTCTCCTTCTCTCTCTCTCTCTGTCTGTCTCTCTCTCTCTGTCTCTCTCTCTGCTTTGCTTTTCCAGAACCATTTTGCTGCTGTGTTTGCAGCCTCCAGCACAGGGAGAGACTGAGAAGCAGACGTGACCAGACACAAAGGTGATAAAGGCTGGTCTCATTTCAGTGTTCAACCAGAGTGGAATGCAAATAGCAAGCAGTGCATGACAAAAAGTAAATTAGATCTTTTAAATCCTTCTTTTAATAATCTTAGATTGTTCTGGCAGCTCAGGTAAGGCTTTTCTACGAATAGGATTTTTAGCTAAACAAAATCCCCTTAAAAGCCAGAAAAGAGGTAATATAACTTTGTCCCTTTGCTATAAATGATATTTCTTCCATTTTCACACAGCCTTTTATACACACACATACATAGCACCTATTTAAATGATGGATTCCCTTATTATATCATTTAATTATACAGTATATTCTCATAACAAATATTTTTGATATCTAATATTCTATGACATTGACCTGGAAACTGGAAGTTTAAAGGCCACCAAGAAATTTATTTGTTCTCTAGGTGAGGACAAATGGCTTGAAGCCATAACTAGACACAAATAATCCAGTGAAATATTGTAAAATGCTTCATTACAAGGATAAATATAGTACTCACTGAAGGACCTGGAATAGAATGCCTAGTTCTGCCTTTCAGAATTAAGAAGCATTTACAAAACACATGCATCAAAACTAGATCTTCCAAAGTAAAATGGAAGGATATAATAGAAAGATAAACACATTTAATAAAGAAAAATGAACAGAATATTCAAATTTATTCTCTTGAGTTTAGTTCAATAGGATTGGAAGATAAACACTGAGATGTACATTGGAGTAGACTCCTGTTAGAATTTTGACACAGCTTTGAGCAGCTGGGTGCTAAAATCTTTAGTATTGTAATATCTGAAATATTAAAAATAATACTCCATCAGAGTATTTATATGGAGTTGATTAAATCACTTAGCTTGTAGAAATAGAATACACTTGAGAGAGTCACAGATGACTTATTTATAAATAAAGTTATACATTGATAGAATGTAATTAGTACAGGCTTTGGAATCAGATCACCTGAGAATACTTATTAGCTGAGTGAGCTTGGTCAAGTTAACTAATTATTCTGAATATCAGTACTCTCATCTGTAAGATGAACACAGTGGAGCATAGTGGCACTATTGGGAAGATTAGAAGTGCCAAAGTAAGGATTACAACACACAATTTAGCTCATAGCAGCTGCTCACTAAATGAATCATAGGAAAAAGGTGCAAAGAACATTTATTTATCCTTAATTACAAGTCATGGAAAGACAGAAATACTGTATTTGTATGAGAAATTATCCATTGCACTTTTGAAAGATTCCAGTCTCTCTCCTTTTGTTTTTCAAACTAAGATTTTGTAGCCCTCAGCACTTCAGAGGTGGCATTAACATCTCCCTGCTATATTCTATAGTTTGTGCGTAGGGTGGTGGTGAACAGGATATTGTGTCAAGTGGAAGGTAGGAACAAAAGGGATAAGATGTGGACAGAAAGCTAGTTCTTGTTTTCATCATCATTCCAGAACCTTCTTTACCTATGTTCACCTTGAAGAAAAGAGGTTTCTGACATAAGAACACAATGGTTATTGATATATTGTGTCCTAAAACCTTTATCTGAGATAGAAGAAAATCAGGATGAGGATCTTCTCTAGTATTTCCCTCCTGGAGCAGATTTCTTTGTTTCCTGTAACCACACTCAGGCTGAGCATGTCAGCAGCATCAGAGGGAGATTTGTGATCTGAATCTCCAGGCTGAAGTTGTTTACTGTTGAGTATATTCAACCATCATTGCCTTTTCTTTTCTTCTTAATATGTTACTGGCAGTCAGATGGCTTAAAGCATCTCTGTCCAAATGGAATATTTTTTGCTTTGTTCTCCCTTCCCTCTGTCTCAGACACATGGCCACCTGGCATATGCTGCATGCTCTCTGTGCAGAGACTGCCAGCAGGCAAACAAAGCCTGTGTGGACACGCATGGGCAGAGCAGCCACGAGGGCTGGGAAGTGAGTCAAGCCACTGGTCATTCGGTCAAACATTCAGATCAAATGGTTTCATTAGCTGAATTAACTGTAGAAACAGTAGATCCTGTCATGTGTAGACACAGAAAAGAGGGGCAGTTATTCACAAGTTTCCATTCAGTGTTCCACATCACTAAGAGACAATTCTTTAACAACGTTGATATTTTAAAAATTCAAATTAGATGGTTGTTGGCCCATGCTATCCATTAATTTAGAATTTGCAGAGAAAGGAGAGGAGAAAAACATCAAAATAGTTGTTTTAAATGATGGTCCCCATAGCTCCTTAGAAATTAGAAGAATTTTAAAAGAGCTAATAGCTATTCTTGACATAATACGCAACATTCTAGGTTAGTATATTCCAGGAGGTAATTCTTTCATATTTCTAAATTATAATAAAAACAATTTGGATAAAAATGAACAAACATACAAATACAAATAGCTAATAAGACTTTTTAAAGTCAAGCCACACATATTTTTGCATTCCTTTTTCCTTAAGTTGATAGTGTATATAGTACAGCTTGTTTTCCACAAAGAAAAACCATAATAAAAAGGGCATAAAAGTCTCAATGTCTTAATTCTCTTGATGTTTAAATTTATATTTCATTGTTTACAAAATAAACATAGTAATGTTTGAAACTTTAGAGGCACAAGTGTTCCTATGTTTGGTAAGAATAACTTTTTAAACAAATACATTGTATCCCAATCAATTTAGTATAAAACAGTGTATTTATGGTTAAAGTAAGACTGATTCCTCAAGGTGGTGCTTTCCTTTTTTCATATACACATTGTATACGTTGGATTTCTGACTAATCTTCAAAAGATAAATTACAGACAGGTAAGTCTAACACACTCATGGATAGATGAATCTAATGTAAATTGTAATCTCATTAACTAGGCAGATGTTGTTAGAGCAATTCAAAATCTGTTAATTATCTAAAATAAAATATACCCTCTACTGAGTGGTGCAGTTTCAAAGTGGTGAAGGACCCTTTGTTCAGTATCTTTATCTGGCTTATGGAAGGAAAACAAATTAATAACAGGTAAACATTATATAATCAATAATTCTTTGACCCATATCTCTCTGTTCTGTCTTTTCTGTTTTTCCTACTTCTGTTTTCTTTAACCAGATTCCAAATTATTGGTCTGTGGCTTCTAAAATTTTATATGATCTGAGCAGCAGCTATCGAAGTTGAGGTTGTCAAAATCATTCTCCTTGGCTATATCTGACTACTTAATTTTCTGTCCTTAAATTTGCCAGGATTTCAATGCCAATGTCTATATCTGTATCTATATATATATGCATCTATATATATATATCTGCCTATATCTGTATCTATATATATCTGTATCTATATATCTGTCTATATCCATATCTATATCTTTGAAAAAAAAGACAAATTTTATTTCTTACATTAACTGAAATCCAGTTTTAGCACTTTAAAATGATATTTTCATTTAATTATTTAACAGGAATGAAAAAAATAGGTTTTTTATTAATACATGCTTATAATACATAATAATTACATTTGTCTTGGTGAATTGGTCCACACATATTGTATCTTGTCATTTTTTATCCCCTTTCTTTTACACTAACTCCTTTCCCTCCCTTTCCCAGATCCCCTTCCACTCTTCAAAAAGTCTTACCTCCCTGTTTTCTACTATCTTAATGTTATTTTGTTCCTTAAATGATTTATACTTTGGTTTCTTTTTTTTTCTTTTATCTTTTTTCTTTTTTTGATACCAGGGATCAAACTCAGGACCTTGCGCTTGTGAGGCAGGCAGCAGAACCACTGAACTAAATCCCTGGCCTCCTTTGGTTTCTTATATAAGAGAAACCACGTGATGTTCAACCTTCTATATCTCATTTATTTCACTTAACATTTTGGTCTCACAATACATCCATTTCCCTACAAATGACTCGTTTTCCTTCTTTACAGCCAAGTGGTACTTCATTGTGTATAAATACAGCATTTTCTTTGTCCATTCATCTATTGATGGGAATACTATGGGTTTTTCCGTAATTTAGCTGTTGGGAATTGTACTGCTATAAACCTGGGTAGGTGTATGTCACTGTAATGTCATGACTTTAATTAACTCTTTTTGAAAAGATATTCAGACAAGGTATAACTAGGTCAAATGGAATTTCTATTTTTAGTTTTTTGAGGAATTTCTAGGCTGATTTCCATAGTGGTTGTACTAGTTTGCATTTCAATCAACAATATAAAAGAATTTTTCCCCATACTAATCAATATCTGATGTTTTCTGGTTCCTTGATGATAGCCTTTCTTACTAGAATAAGATGGAATGTCAATATTGTTTTGATTTTCATTTTCCAAATGGCCAAATATACTGAACATTTTTTCATATATTTATTGGATGTTTATATTTCTTCCTTAAGAAGAGTCTATTCATTTCAGTTGTCTACTTTTTAAAAATCACATCTTTTGTTCTTTTGGATTTAATTTCTTTTAGTTCTTTATATAATCTCTCTATCATTCGGTGTAGCTGGCAAGACATTTTTTCCCATTCTGTAAGTTGTCTCTTCACGATGTTAATTATTTCCTTTACTGTGTTGGAGCTTTTTAATTTGATAAAATCCCAAGTGTTGGTTCTTCATATTTTTTGTGTGTGGAATTGGATTTCTGTTCAAAATATCCTTATCTCCATGTCTTAAGTGTTTTACTTATTTAATCTTTCAGCAGATTTAGTGTTTCTGTTTTTATAGCTAGGGCTTTGATCCATTTTGATTTGATTTTAGCAAAGGGTGAGAGAATCAATCTAGAATTATTTTTCTGCATTTAGATAAGAATCTAACTTGTCTCGTGTTTGCTTTTGGCCTTTTTTGTCAACAATCAGATGGCTAAACATACATGGGGCTATTTCTGTGTCTTCTATTCTGTTCCACTGACTTACATATGTACTTTTGGGAAAGTACCATGCAGTTTTAATCATTGTTGCTTTTTAGCATACCTTGATATCCAGAATTGTAGTGTCACCTACTTTGTTCTGTTTACTCTGGAATGCTTTAATTATTCTGGGTCCCTTCTAGCTCCATATAAATTGAAAGATTATGTTTTCTAGTTTGATGAAGAATTCTTTTGGTATTTTGATTGGAACTGCACTAAATTTGTATAAGATTTTTGGTAATATAGTAATTTAATAATATTGATTTTGCCTATGGAACAATAAGGAATGTCTTTCCAATTTCTTGTGTTCTTTTGAAACTCATTCTTCAGAGTATTATGGTTTTTATTCTAGAAGCCTTTTACTTCCTTAGGTTGATTCTTACTTTTTTTTTTAAGCTAGGATGAATGAGATTGTTTTCTTGATTTCTTTCTTGGTGGGTTCATTGTTGGTATACAGAAGCACTATTGATTTTTGTGTATTGATTTTATATTCTACAACTTTGATGAATTTATTAGTTCTAAATGTTTTCTGGTGGAATTTTTTGGTTCTATGTAAAGGATCATATCATCTGCAAATAAGGAGAATTTGACTTCTTCATTTTCTGTTCATATCCCTTTTATTTCTTCCTTTTTCCTGATTGCTTTGGCACAAACTTTAAGAACTATATTGAATAGGAATTGTAAGAGTGGACATCTTTATCTTTTTCCTGATATTAGAGGAACACTTTCACTTCTCTATTCAACATGATGTTGGCTGTGAATTTGTCACAAATGGCTTTTATAAGTGTGAAGTCCTTTTATACCTAGTTTCATAAGGGTTTCATAAGGGACCCATACTCACATATGGGTCCTGAATATTGTCAAAGGGTTTTTCTGCATGTATTGAGATGATTGTGTGGTTTTTATACTTACTGATATGGTACATTGTGTTTATTGGTTTAGGTATATTGAACCATCCTTGCATCTCTGGGATGAAGCTGACCTCATTACAATATATGACCTTTTTAGTGATTTATGGCATTCTCGTTGGAAGGATCTTATTTAAGATTTCTGCACTTATATTCATTAAGGATATTGGGCTGTATTTTTCATTTTTGTTGAGTCTTTGCATGATTTGGGTATCAGGGTAATGCTGCCTTCAAGGACTGAGTTTGGGAATGTTCTTTCTCTTTCAATTTCATAGAATAGCTTAAGAGGTACTGGTATTAGTTCTCTGAATTTCTGGTAAAATTCAGCTGTGAATCAGTTAAATCCTGGGCTTTTCTTAGTTGGTAGAGGTTTATGACTGCTACAATTTCTTTACATATTACTATTATATTCAGAGTTTTTTATCTTCTTGGCTTAATTTTGGTAGATATGTGTCTAGAAATTTATCCATTTATTATTTATTCCAGATCCTCCAATTTACTGGAATGTCATCAAAATCCTTTCTCATAATGCTCTGAATTTCAGTAGTGTCCATTGTGATTTTGCCTTTTTCATTTTTAATTGCATTGGTAAAGGTATTTTCTTTCCTTCTTTTGGTAAGTTTTGTAAGTTTGGCTAAGAATATATCAATCTTATTTCTCCTTTCAATAAACCAACTCTCTGTTTCATGGATTTTTTCCATTTTCATTTTTTTTAGTACCAACTTCTTTGATTTCCACCCTTAATTTTAAAATTTCTTTCCTTCTGCAAGTTTTGGATTTGGATTATTTTATTCTGAGGATATTTAAGTGTATCTTTAGGTTACTTTTGGAGGATTGCTCTGTTTTTGTAATTGAGGCATTCATAACTCTGAACTCTAAACCTCCCACTTAGACTCCTTTCATCATATCGTTAGGTTTTGGTGTGTTGTACTGCCCTGATCACTGATCATATGAACTTTTTAATTTCTTCCCTGATTTCTTCTGTGACTATTGATTTTTAGAGAATGTATTATTTAATCTTCATATGTTTGCATAATTTCTGTGATTTCTTTTGCTGTTACTTTCTAGTTTCATTCTATTGTGATCTGATAGGATACGCAAGATTATTTTAATTTTTTATATTTACTGAAGTATGTTTTATGGCCTAAGATGTAGTGTATTTTGGAGAAAGTTGTGTGGGCTGCTGAAAACAATGTGTAGTTTGGTATTGTTGGATGAAACACTCTGTAGATACCTGTTAAGGCTATTTGTTCAGTGTTATGGTTCAACTCAGATATGTCTATTGAGTTTTTGCTTCATTGACCCATCTTGTTGTGAGATGGCATGGTATGCTATGGCTATATTGGTGTCTGTCCTTTCAAGTCAAGAAAATTTTGTTTTTTGATATTGGTTGTCCTGATATTCAATGTATATAAATTTACAATTGTTATCTCTTCCTGTTGAATTTTTAATTTTTATCAATATATAGTGACCTTTGTCTCTTCTGATCAGTTTTGGCTTGAAGTCCACCTTGCTGAAATTAGGATAGTTACTCCTGCTTGCTTTCAGACTCTGGTTACATAGAATATCATTTTCTATACTTTTATTTTCAGTCTGTATGTTTCTTTGTGAATGAGATATGTCTCTTAGAGGTAACAGATAGTTGGAGTTTGTTTTTTGATATAATCTTCCAGTCTGTGTCTTTTGATTGGGGAATCAAAACCATTCGCATTGAGAGTTATTACTGAAATGTCATTGTATTATTTTTTCAGTGCTGATTCCTTTCTGTTCTTTCTTTGTTTAACTATATTCCAGTTGAATATAATCTTTCTTTCCTCATCTTGTGTGATGTTGGCCTTACTGTCTTTCTAAAGAATTCTCTTGAGTATTTTTAATGCTGGTTTGGTGGTCATGAATTTGCTTAGATTCTTTGTGTCATGGAAGAATTTTATTTCTCTGACAATTTTGGATAATAATTTTGAACAACATAACAACTTGGATTGGCAATTATTTTCTTGTAGGACTTGAGAAGCTTCAAGCTTGCCTGGTCTTTAAGGTTTGTGTTTAAAATAATTTATTGTTATTCTGATAAACTTACTTTTATAAGTTACTTGACACTTTTCTCTAGTGGATTTTAGCATTCTCTCTTATTCTAATTTCTGAGATTTTGACTATGATGTGTCCTAGAGAGGCTCTTTGCTGGTTGTATCTATTTGGGATTTGCCTCATTTACCTAGGAATCCATTTTGATCTCTAAATGTGCGTTGTTTTCTGCAATACTTTTTGTAAATAAAATTTTATACCTTTTTTTTCTTCTTCAAGGCTTCCTTGTTCTTTTAGAGTCATGTAGAAGTTTTTAAATCAATTTCGTATGATTAATTGTTGCTTTTTTATCACTGAATACACTTATTCTACTACCTCATTCTTATGCTAAAGTCCTGATATTTCCTGTTTTGATTAATCATGTTTGCTACTGGGTCTTCAATTGGAGCTTTTTTGCAGGGGAGACTGGGAATCAAACTCAGGACTTTGCACTTGCCAGGCAGGCATGGCACCACCGAGCTACATCCCCAGCCCCTTCAACTGGGCTTTTAATTTCCAGAATTTCTACTTGAGTCCTTTTCATAGCCTTCAGTTCTTCATTTAGTGGCCACTCATATCCTGCATTTTCTTCTTTAATTAAATCAGCTGTCTGAGTCTTCTTTAAGCTAATTGAACATCTTGTTAAATCAATCATTTATCTGCTTATTTACATATTCTTTGAGATCACTGAATATCTCATGCATTTGATTATTTGTTTCTTCTTTGTTCTCTTCAAATATTTTAACCATTTTGTTTTTTGGTTCTTTGCCTAAAACTTCATTCATGTCAGTGCCTGTGTGATCAGCTTTCGAGGAGTTATAAATTTTTTGAGACACCTTGTTGTGTTAATTTTTTGTGATTCTTGTATTTTTGTTTTGAATGCTGTAGACCAGTTGGACTATAAAGCTCTGTAACTATAGTAAAGATCACTACTGGCATTGGAAGGAAGAACAAATGGTAGTAATATCAACATCCAAAGGACCAATTATATATTCGTATACAATTAAGAGATTTTTTAGCAAGTGTTCTACTCTTTCAATAACTTTGGAATGCAAAGGAATCCTAAGGCTGGGCCTGAGAAGATAAAAGAGAAAAGATTTTAAAAGTAAATAAAAGAGGAATTGAGAAAAAGATAAAGACTAAAAGGAAAAGCAGATGAAAAAGAGAAAGTAGTTTTTGATAAGAAGGGAGGAAGGAGGCTTTGAGAGGATATGTGATGGTAGGAGGCGGAAGAAATGGAGTAAAGGGAGGGATTTACAAGTAGAAAATAGGGTAATCTTTAAGATTTTATCCAACTTGCAAACTAGCTGAAACCCCATGTGAGAAGACCTAATCAATGACCTTTGGTGAGGAAGAATTTGACAGGTCTGTGTAAAACATTGTAAAAACAAAAACAATATTTGGCAAGCCTATACTCTCTTAAAGTAAAACAAAAACAAAAAAATAAGTTTTTGTAATTTTAATATATAAGAAAAGCGGAGAGAGGGGTGGGGATACTTATAAGGATATAAGCTTATAAATGAGGAAAGAGAATGAGGGGAGGGAATTTCAGGGAATGGTGAAAGGGGATACAGGGAAATTGAGTCCAGTTAATTACCTAGTAGAAACACTAATTTCAGAAATCCCATGAAATAATCCTTGTGAAGGAGAACCTGATGTGAGATTTTGAATTAGTGTAGTGCTTAGATTAGTTGTAATTGTTTATGAATAAAAGAGAAGAATAGATGGAAAAAGAAAGGAAAAAAATAAATAATAAAAAATAATTATAAATGGGAAGAGCTGAGAAATATGCGATGGTGTGAGAGGGACAATAATAAAGTTAATAAAAGGATGGGATTGGATATGGAAGGTGAGAGAAGAGTCAAGGAGTTTGTATCAAACCTTTGAACTAACAGTCAAGCAAGGTAAAATAATACCCAGAAACAGCCTCTGAAGTGAGTATGTGTGACTTAACTATATAAAATGTTTTATAAGCAATAATACAAAATTTATACACATAGCTATAACCATACACATATATGCAAAGGACTGCCACTCAAAAGAAATCAAACAAAGAAAAGGAAGAAGAAAATACACACACACACACACACACACACACACACAAGTAGAAAAGCATACAAAGGGGATGGTGCTCAAGCTCTGGAGCCTCTGGTGTTTTCAGAATGCAGGGGTATTGCTGGCACTCCTGATGCTGACAGATAGCAACCTCTGCTTCCAGGTTGAGTTCCTGCCACAGGCTCTGCTATTTGCTCTGCCCAGTTTACTGCTCAGCCTCCTGCACTCTCCATTTGTGATATGCCCATTCTGCCCACCCTTTCTCTGACCTGCAACTTCAGTGGTCCTCTGGATCAGGCAGATGGCAGTATCCCACCCTTGCTCACTGTTCCCATGGCTCTTCCCTACCCCCTTTATTCCCAGGTCACAGCAATCTTCCTGCTTGTTGATTTTCAGTTTGAGCCAGAACTGTGAAGCTTTCTTTGGGCTGGCAGATAGTAATATATCCTCTGGTGCTGATTTAGATTTTTTTCTATACCCACAATGGTCCCACATTCTGGTTGTTCAGTTCACAAAGGGTCTCTTTCTAGCCCATAAATCCTGTGGCAATTAGGACTCACAGGAATGGAATTCCTGGATGGAATTCAGTAGCCTTTGGGGGCTGGAGCCCAGGGGCAGCCAGCTCAACAGTATTTATAGAGTGGTGGGAGAGTGCCTGCTCTGTCACTCTTCCCATGTATTTTCTGCACCCCTGGATCTCACTTGTCACAGTGACTGCAAGGTCTTGAGAGTCTCTGTCACTGATGCTTTAGTTTTTGGCTCTGGGTCCCTAACCAAGACCATGCCCTTTAGTCTGCTCCCTTCCTAGGGATTGTTGGTTCTAACTTGGTCACTGCCCTCTGAATGATTTTCTGGCTTGCATTTGCTTTCCTTAGTGCCTGAGGAGGCCCTCTCTTGGCAATATCTCACTGACTGGGCACCATCTCCCAAAAGGAGGACAGTTAAGCCTGGTGGGCACAGGGCTGTGGCTGGTAGACTGGGTACTCATGGGCAGTCCGGTATCTTCTGTACTTAGTTTCCATTTCAGGCCATGTTTGCTGGACCTGAACAGTAAGAAATGCCTGGGTTGAAAAGCAGCCTTTCTTCTTAGTCTAAACAGCTCTGCTACTGTATTTCATCACATGGGATTCTCCTTCATGTTGCCTTCCCTTGGTAGGGGCCTGGCTCTCCTCATATCCAAGAATCTTCAGAACTCGCTAAGCAGCTTCCAGAATTTTGTGAGCACTCTTGTCTCTAGACTGCTGTGATCAAAAAGCCCTCAAATGCTATTTTTTGAATTGGTACGATTTCAATTTCCCAAGAATTACTAATTTAAATTATGATGTTTTATAGCATTTTTCTACAAAGCCATTTATATAAATATGTTTTCTAGTTCAATTTATGACATGTTTGAATGCTGAGAACAAGAAAAAAGAAATATAATTGAACAAATAGAGGCCTCTTTTTAGTCTTAGTGAAAGTATTGCATAAACAAGAGGACAAATAATTTGTTAAATCATTATTGCAGGATCGCACTTTTGAATTACTTTATAATAACATTCTAGTTTGAATAAACTTGTAATAGCTTCTTACACAGGAATAACATAGTAATTTCACACAATAAAAAGGAGTAAAAACAAAAGATACAAAGAAACTATTCAAATAATTTTTACATATCATTGATGTGCCACATGGAAAGATAAATATATTCTATTTTGGAAAATCAATCAAAGAATAAAAGAAAACAATTCAAAACAGGTGATGTTCATGATAAGTACAGTTTCAGGAAAGTCCTGGTGGCAAATAAAGACTATATTTAGAGTATGAAAGGAGGAACATAATAAGGTGCTCTACCAAAAATGACACACTAGCCACCCAGTCTTTGTTTGGAGATGTATAGAGATGTATAGAACACTGAGTGCTGCTATCATTCTCTCAAAGATCTTCCTCCATCTGCATTTTGAGACAAAGGTCATTCATAAAAGTTACAGGCATCTGTTTTTTGCTATTAAGAGATAAACTCGGGTATCATGTTCTTATTTGGAGAGCAAAAACATGGCATTGTGTGACTGTGCGAATATTTCGTTGTATTACTGGTACATAGATGTACTTTGAGGATTCATTTTCTTTGGGTGGATCTGCAGATATTGTAGGCACAAAAGACTTTGTCTACTTTGATTATTTTTCTCATTTGCATTAAGGCAGGAAAATTTAGAAATCATTTTTCTCTAAGAGGTCCACCACCTGCCACCTCTTTATGTTATGAATCAGTCAAGACTGGACCATATTTGAGCAAATAATGCAGAGCAGTGTGGCCTATGCATGGAAATTAATGAGAAAGTAAGTGAGATTTTATTCTATAGTGTTAATTTCATAAAATACGGAGATAGGACACAAAATTAGGTTTGTAAATATACAGCTGCTATACGTCAGGAACTGCTACGCAACACAGAGAAAAGAGCTATTTCACTTCAGGTTTAATTGAGCTTAATTTTATCATGTAACAGAAATTTCCTCAGTTCTACTCAAAGAACATACCACAGTCTACACAAGAGTAAAAAGGTAATTTAAAAAAATTTACATTAAACTTGTATATTATAATATCATTAATTTTATTATTTCTATGATGCCTAAAATGATAGCTTGGTATTAATTTTTAGGAAAATTTGCTATGGTCATTTTATTTTGAATCCCTTTGAAAGCATGCTGTCTCTTGAGTTTTCTACTATTTGTTCTTTGCATGGTTTTAATTTCATAATTTTGGAACTGGAAAAAGAGTTATTCATTGTTTATGTGCTTCAGAGGAGCAGTGGACAGAGTGTTGATAAAAAGGTGGAACCATGGCTAGATTCCAAAACCATTTTCTAGGCTACAGTTTGGAGAACATTTTATTAAATCTTAGACCTACAGCATATTAAAGATGAAAGAAAAGTGAAGATCCCTTGACACAGGCTAATCATTTTTACAGATCAGGAAACTAAGCTGAAGGATTAGATGGTTCATCAAGTTAGTAACTGAATGTGAACCAAAATCCAAATATTGTATTTCCTGTCCCAGTTTGTTTACCCAAATCGTTAGTTTTCTAAATAGTACATTTTAATTTTTTGAAAAAGTAATATAGTCACACATCTCAAAATTTATGAAAGGTACAGAAGTTTATTTTTCCTTCTTTCTTGTTATAATTATTTCCTATCCCCATCCCAACACTCCCTTATTGGAGTCACTGCCATTAAAATATTGCTCAATCAGCATCTGATTGAAGTCGCCTCTGCTTATTTATAAAATTGAAGCCTGTGACTTCAGCAGTCTTATTTACCTACTTTAGTTTTTCCATTAAGCTGATGTTTTCCATATTATATTGTTTGCTTCTATTTTTCAATTATTGTCTCTCTACAATAGAATGCAAGATGTATGGAGGAAGGAGTTTGTGCTTACTGTCTAATCCTTATATTGCTGGTACTTAGTTGGATCTCAATACATATTTGCTGGGTTGAGTTAAATTAAACATACTAACTTTTAATCACTGTATGTTTACTACATCTTGCTTGAATACTCCATAATTTTTGTTTTCTGAATGATGATGTTATGCTATTCAGCACATGGATATTTCTTACTATTAGATCTTTCTTGAGAATTGTACCTTATACAATTGTAAAGTTTCCCTTTTGTTCCTGCTATTATTTGGTTCTGGATTGTCCCTCAAAGTCCCATATGTTTAAGTCTTGCTCCCCACCCTGTATACTATTGGGAAGAGATGAAACCTTTAGGAGGTAGGGCGTAGTGGAAAGAAGCTAGGTCACTGGGGTCATGCTCTTGGTGGGTATTGGAAACCTGACCCTTCACCATGTACGTATGTATGTATGTATGTATGTATGTATGTATGGTATTTGTGCATGTATGCACACATATACATGTATTTAATGTAAAATATTTATTTTCTTTTCTATTTCTATAATCATAAACTTAGACTGTGTCTATTGTTTCCCTGCTAGTCTAATATTGGTTCATATTCTTCTCTCTTCCTTCTTTCTTTATTTTAATACCTGATGATCTTTATTACTCTTTATCTTTGCACTAATAAATCTACATGAATTTATATTGCTTGATTTACCATATCGAAATACCATATTTCACATTCAGGTATTTTAGATGAGACAATCAGCAAAGATTGCTAATTCTTTTTCTCTTTTCCCTGATGAATATTTGTCTCATCTGTAATATAAAGGTTGGAAAATTGTTGAGAAATTAAATTATTATGCAAATTTGAGAAATTGGTGACTAATGCATATTGATTCTCAATTGCTGCTATTACAAATTGTCACAGATTTAGTGCTTTAAGACAACTCAAATTTATTGTCTTTTAATTCTGGAGGTCAGAAGTAAAAAACAAGTCTAAATAGTGTAAATTCGAGAGTTTAACAAGGCTGACTTATAAGGGGCATGCAGGGGGATATTCTCTTCCCTTTCCTTTTCCGGAGTTAGAGTCTGCTAGAATTCCTGCATCCAGCCTGTTCCAACAGAGCAGCCTCTCTCTCTCTCTCTCTCTCTCTCTCTCTCTCTCTCTCTCTCTCTCTCTCTCTGTC
>NW_004624745.1:5063586-5083955 GCF_000247695.1 Heterocephalus glaber | reverse complement strand
CCAACAGAGCAGCCTCTCTCTCTCTCTCTCTCTCTCTCTCTCTCTCTCTCTCTCTCTCTCTCTGTCACCTGCTACCTTTTCTGATTCTGATATTGCCTCCAGTTTACAACTCTTGTAATTATACTGGGATACCCAGGTGAACCAAGAAAATCTCACAGCAAAGTCCCTAATAGAATCCATCTGCAAAAATCCTTTGCTATTGAAGGTGAAATAGTCATAGATCATAAGAATTAGAATGTGAGTATCTGATCAGGGGCAATATTCACTGTTATGCAATGGCAAAATATTTACTAAAATTGCCTCTTACTTTAAATAGAAAAATTATAAAATGTATTCAATGACTTTGTGATTCCAGGTAGAACACAAAGCTGGGCAAGATGGCTCTAGGCAGAATATCAGAACATACATTGATTGCTTTCAGTTAGGTGTGATGAGGTAAGGAAGCTGCAGGCTTGTTTCAGGCTCAGGAAGCTGGAGGCTTGTTTCAATCCTAAGGTAATTTGTGTTTTCATTTGCCCCCTAAAACTCTGCAACAATCACAATGTCGTAGCTAGTTAGCTAGGTTACTATCTCCAAAAAGGCTTTCATCGCACGGAAAAGAATTGGAACCATAGACTTGCTTCCGAAGCAAAGCTGCCCCAGCCAAAGTACAGATTCTTGAGATTAAAAGTTATTGCTTTATTTGCTGATGTTTTACATTATTCTGATAATAATTGGAAATATATACAGTTGGCTCTCTATCCAACTAAATGTGAATCACAATATTGGAAAAAATTTGCACCTGTGTTAAACATGTATACACTATATTTCCTTGTCGTTATTACCTAAAATGCAGAGATCATTGTAGTAAGTAAAATAAACCAATCACAGAAAGACACACACCACATAACTTCACTCATATGTGGAATTTTAAAGTTTATCTCATAGAAGGTTAGTAGAGAATGGTTTTTATCAGAGGCTGGAAGAGTAGAGGAGAAAGGCACCTGGAAAGTTTGATGTGTGGGTATGAAGGTAGGAGTAAATGGGTATTGAGGTAGGAGTAAGTAAATAGGGAAAGGTGGAGGGGTTGAAGGGAGGCCAGGATATGGGAAAAAATAAGAATCAAGATATATTATGTAAAGGTACAAATCTCCAATAATGAATCTCATTATATTGTATACCTAAAATGTACCAATAAAATTTAAAAAAGAAACACTATACATTTCAAAAAACTAAAAAAATTTGAAAGTTTTTACCATGAAATAATTATAAATGTTTGAGGATATAGATGTGTTTAATATCATTTAAACATTACACAATGTATACGTATATCAAAACACCACATATTACCCTATTAATTGGTACAATTGTTGATTTTATTTAAAAATTAATTTAGTTAAGAATAAATTTAATTTAAAACAAGACAGAGACAATCAACCTAAAAAATTAAGATGTGCTATTATTGCACAGTAGGATAACTCTAGATAACAGTAATGTGTTGTATATTTCAAAAATCTAGAAGGCGTTTAGAATGTTTTCACAGTAAAAAAATGATAAATGTTCACAGAAATGGATATGTTAACCTGATTTAAACTTTACACAGTGTATTCATGTACCTAAGTAGCACATAGTACCTGTCATGATTTAGATCTAGAAAGTTCTTGTCTTAGTTACTTTTTTCACTGCTGAGACAAAATACCCAACAACCAAAGTTAAAGGAGGAAAGGTTTATTTAGCTCACAGTTTGTAGAAGCTTCAGTCTGTAATAGGCTGGCCCCAATGCAGGGTGGCATGGCATAGGGGCATCAATTCATGGCAGGTAGAAGCCAGCAAGGCCACAAGCAGTGACATAGTGAAGAAGCAAGTAATGCCCTCTAGCTTTCTTTTATATTCTATCCATGTTACAGGCCCCTAGGGCAGGTAGCACTCATACCCAGGGAGGGTCTTCCCATTATCCACATCCAGTACTATGCCAAACCAATCAGTGGACCAAATTAGTAATCATCCACCCTTGATCCCAGCATTGCATATTTAAACCCAGCATCACACACTCTAGATCCAGCTACCTCTGAAAAACCCCACCTATGACTGCATGAGGCATTCAAGGGGAACATCTAGGCACAAACTATAATAGTTCTGCAAAGTCTCATGTTTTTAGACATGGGGCTTTTGGAAAGTGATTGTGATTGAATCCTGGGGACCCTATACTTATCAGTGGAATGATCCATTACAGGCATGCATGTGCCACCATGCCTGGCGTCATGCTTTTTATCTTTAACTATTTTTTATATGCTGGCTCACTGACCTCTGGTGTTGAAAATTCCTGAAGAGAAAGATAAGACCAGCTTGATTTGTATTTTCCTTTACAAATATCTTGGTTCTTCTGCTAATTATCTTTAATGTCCAATTATTTACATTGTCTTTTGACCTGTTTAAATCAAGTTTTGATGGCACAATGTATTCCATATTTTTATGAAAAACTGTCTTCTGTAATAATTTTCTTTTGTGGCAAAATACATATAAAGTTTACTATTTTGGTTATTTTAAATTTAACAGTTAGGTGGCATTAAATACATTCACGGCACTGTTCAATCATAACTACCAACTGTCCCCAGAACTTTTGCTTCTTTCCAAGCTAAAACTCCTTACCCATTAGATAATAGCCCTTTAATATTGTTTGGGTGTTAAATGCCCCTCAAAAGCTGAAGGATTGGTCCAAATGCAGTTCAGAGCTGGGGCCTCTGGAGGGTGATGAGGTCACCAGGGTGCTGACTGTATGAATGGATCAATTCATTTACTAATTCAGAGTTTAATAGGTTTTAACTGAGGGGGATTGTTATAAAAGGAAGTTTTCTCTGATTCCTGGCTGGCATGAGGTGAGCAGCTTTGCTCCCCTAGAATATCTCCATCATGATGTTTCTGCCTTGCCACGGGCCCAGTGGTGCCATGGCCCAGTGACCATGGACTGAAACCTCTGAAACCATGAACAAAAATAAACCTTCTCATCTTTAACTTGATTTTTCTCAAGTGTTTTGTCAAGATAGAAAGCTAACACACTCCTCATTCCCTCCTCTGCAACTCCAAGGGACAACCATCCCCTTCACACTTTCTGTCTTTATAAATTTGACTCATCGAATGTAATGTAGTTATATCACATAAGTAATTACACCATATTGGTCCTTTTTAATGTTCATGAATTTGAAAAAATTATACTTTTAAAATATATTTTTCTGTTTTTTAATAAAAATTCTCTAACTACCTGAGATTCTGTCTACATAATTAAGTACCTAATCAGTTAACATTTCAACTGCCATTTATTTATTTATTTATTTATATTTATTTTTTTGGTACCGGGGATCAAACTCGGGTCCTTGCGCTTGCGAAGCAGGCAGCAAAACCACTGAGCTAAATCCCCGGCCCTGCCATTTATTTCTTAATGAATTTTTTAAAATAATATGACAACAATTTTAAATATGACTATTGATAGTGATGCTAACATATAAGAACAACTCATGTAAACTTAATCATGTATATTAATTGAATGTATGGGATAATTTGAGAAAGTGATATACCACATTTTAAATATATGTGGATCAGAGAATAAATATAGTGATTTAGTTGCAATATTTGAATTTATCAGCTCCTTTCACCTAATTCAATACTTTCCAAGGATTCACACTATTAAAATAAGATAATCAATAAGGAATTGAAACTCTAAGGTATTTTCTTAGAGGAGGACACAGTATGCCCTTTTTATCGACTATTTCCCAAATAGTAAAGATGTTGCCTTTTGAAACTTTTTTGCTTTATTTCTTTATTTTTATATAATATTCAAATTGACATGATATTAGGAGGCAGTTTGTGTATTACAAAGAGTTTTCTAATCTCTGGATTTATACTGAGATGTAATTTTCTCAAGATGAAATAAAAACCTTTGCTGAATATGCTGGTTAAGAAGATGTTAATTTTCAATTATTATCCAGTATGGAGTGACCCTACTGAGCATGAATACTGTATTTTGTGTTAATCATCATAATCTAATTACTTTATTAATCTTAAAAATAGGATCATATCTGCAATTAATTAAGAAGCTTTGCAAAGTTTTATTATCATACCCCTCTTGAATTTTATTATAAGAATATTAAATTAAAAGCAATGTACATTTTTCATCTTTGCATATTTAAAATAAAGTCTTATTTCTTAAGAATAAATATTTTTATTGTTTTGTTTTGTTTTCTTTTCTTTTTTTTTGGTACTGGGGATCGAACTCAGGTCCTTGCGCTTGCGAGGCAGGCGATGGAACCACTGGGCTAAATCCCCGGCCCAATATTTTTATTGTTAAAAGCCAAGGACATCAGTTCTTAAATATGGTTATGAGTATGAGAAATGTGTTAAGTAACAATAGCTGCTAGGAACCAAACAGAAAATGTACTTTCTCAGAAGTGCCTTGAAGCTTTAGGTTTTTGTTTAGTAAGAATAGTAGGTCAACATTTGCCTAAAATTTACTGAACATATTTAGTAGGACTCATTAAAGTCATACAAGAATATAATCTTGTAGAACATAATCATTTTTTTTTTCCAATCTAAAACTAACCCTCCCAAAACCTCACTTTGAAGTAAAGCACTTGCTGGTTAAATCAAGCACATATTTTGTCAATACTACAAGTTTTACTCTTTGTTCCCAAGTTCAATGGAGCCACACTTTAAATATACATGTAAGCAAACAAGGTGTAAAGTGCTCACTAGATGAGGGTTAAAGGAGATGGAGGAAAATAAAGGAAAGCTTACAGGGATGTTGAATGTGCAGCAGTTACTTTCTAGACTGCTACTGCTCCTATAACCTCATATACAGGCTTTCATTTGCTCCACATTCAAAATTTAACTAATTTCATCTTGTGAAGAACTGTATTAAGTTCATGAAAAAATACAAAATTATTCTAAAACTTAAACCACTTTTAAATATTTTCTTTCTTTCTTTCTCCTTGAACAACTCAGTTCCACTTGTAGGATACCAAAGAGTTCAAGTTTGAAAAATTAGTCAAGTTAGAGATTTTTATGGAGTTTCATCTAAGAAGTGAGATTGCAGACTAGAGAGATGTTTCATAACTTGTAAGTTTGTGTATTTTATTCCTCTCAGATGACATTCAAGCCTCCTTGGGCATCCTCTGGTAGTGGTCCAAACAGAATTTTGCACATGTGCACCTGTTATATTTTCCTTCCTATTTGTCCTTGGGTAGTGTATTTTTATTTTTTCTTATAAGTGCTAAAGTTTTATCTCCAACATTCATGGCAAATTTCTTCCTTGTTGGCCATAGAAAGTATAATATAGTATTTCTGAGAGCATACTATTTTTTTAAGTAACAAATATATGTCCCAAATTATCTTAAAGTACTCATCTATAAAGTACTATTTTTGCTGTTGTTCAAGTATTATTTCCTGAACTTCAATAGCTTTTTCCCTTTCATTTCTTTGCACTCTAGACAATTTCATAAGTCTGTGACCAAGCATAGGTCCTGCAATCAAAGTACACTGTGTATCTGGTTCTCTTTCAAACAGGCAAGAATATATTTCACATTGGAGTGATCAAAGGGACAGAGCATTTGGCAAATATCAAAGCATGATTATGGGTGAAACATTTTCCTGTTCCTTCTGAGGAACTGTTGAAAGAAATTACTGGTGAAGAAAGAGTCTTGGTTGCTTTTTTGCATAAAATTTTATTTATCAGGACAGTTATAAAATGCAATACATTTTTGTGGCTCACAAATAATACAGTTCAAATCTATATGTCAATGTCAGAATGAAAACATTAAAATGCACAGTACATTTTCTGGGAACAAAATAGCTGGCATTTTGCTGAGGTATCCACAGTTAGAAACCACAACTGAAAGGTCTGTGGTGATCCCTAACCAACAGCAAGTGCAAACAGGTTTTCTCTCCAAATGTTCCTCATAAAAGACATATATAGAGCATTTCATAATCGTGGATCCCTATTTGCTTTCTAACAAGCATCTGTAAAGCACCAGGATAGCACTTGCGGCCATAATACTCACCCATCCAATTTATATGATTAAAAAACTCACCCTTCCCAGTGAGCTTTAAATTAGTCAGCTACAACCCATCTTCAGCAGGCAGTTGACTGGTTTCTCCTCTTAGGTTTCTGGTTACATTTTACCTCCTTTTATATGTTAGGGCACATTTGTGAGCCAGGAGAAAACAATGCCCTTTACTTAAAATTAATTGAAGGATTTTTGCTTTAAAAAGAGTGAAGAATAAGCAAAAGTAGGCCCTGAAATTCATGTACAGTCCCATGATGGCATTTAACTCACTGTGGGTATCCAAGGAAAATAAGTATTACTTATTGACAATCACTTTGGTTAGGTAGCAAAACACATGTTGGCTTTGAAGTTATGCGGAACCAGAAAATAAACTAGAAGAATTTATTTTTTGTTGTGTTTTAGAAGAGAGAAATCTCTATAGATTACAGAATATTAAGGAGCAATATTTTTGTGGTTGACCAATTCACTCAACCATAGATAGAGTGAGAGAAAGAAGACATCGTTTGCATTTAACCTGGAGTAACACAGCTGGAGTCGGAATAACAGGAAAGGAAATCCTGGTTCAGTTTCATGGCAATCAGGGATACCCTGGGGCTTGTTTCTTCTGTAAGCCTCACTTTCTTTAGCTCTATAACTGGCATCAAAGAATATATTCCTTAGGGTCACTATGAATATTATATTATTGGAGTAAAACAAATTCTGAGAAATATGATTTATATTACTAACTTTAAGTTATACAGACTTTCATTATAACAAAGTTATTTTATTGAACTGTAACTGATCACACTTTAGGAAAATTTAAATCAGTAAAATAAGAATGGGAATTTCCTTAGATGCCAATATATTCCAACACAAAACTTTTGCTAACTTTAAGTTATCAAGTTATTTTAAAAGATGCAGTTGACCAAATAATACTAAAATGTAAAGCCAAGACTTTAAAAATGTTTTAAAATGATTGTCACCTGAATTTTCCATGGGGCAACAGTGCTGCAGAGAGATGACTTGGAGCCATTAGTAAGTGTCTCTTGCCAGTGACAGATGTTTGTAATCATACTAAGCAAATTGAGGCTTTCTGAATTTCCTGGATTTGCTTCATCTGAAAAGAGCAAACTGAGACTGTTAAAATGTGTGAAGGTTGTTTAGAGTGAGTGAAATACTAACAAAATGTAATGATGACATTGTAATTTGAATGTTATAGCTCAATTGTGCTTGGGTCTTTCATATATTGGCCCTTACAATTACAAAAAGTATTGTAAATGTTTATAGATAGTATAAAACATTGTCTATATGATCTTTGGGATGTGCACTTTCCAATTGTCTGATATGCTTCATCTTGATATGCCTGTAGTCAATTTTTTGCACTTTAGCTTTATAAGGATATTCAAAACAGAAGTATTAAATATCTGCACACATAGTTCCTTTAAAATAATTAAAATTCAACACTGAAGTGGCATATGATAAAATAATAACAAGGACAACAAAAATAAGATATTGGAGGAATCAACTTATAGGTTTCAAATTTGTTCATATTCAATGTGCTACTCTGCAATAGAAATAGTTGGAAATGTTTTTTTCAGGGAGTTAGTCCCTACTAATATAGCAGTAGCTAGCAGATTTCTCAAGGCTTTTAAATCTGGGAATCACTCTGGGCTGCTGAAGCCACTATCTCAAAACAAATAATACGTGTGCATTACTTAGTAACAGCACACTCTACCCATACTTCCTTATCTAATTACAATCCTCATTAGCGTATTATTTTCTCCAAAGCTATAATGAGATAAGAATCAGGAGAAAGGGAGAAGGATTACTAATGAACCATAAAGATTCCTTTATGGTCTAGTTAAGTAAAATCTAATCAAAAAATTAAAAGTTTCTAGATCTTTGGGGGATACTGTCATTGAAACATGTGGCTTAGAGTGACATATATAGCAAGGATGGTGGAGAGAGAAATCACTGAGATCAAAAAGAAGATGAAGATGAATTATCAAATATCATGAGGAAAAAGAAAGTCCAATACTAGAGAAAGAGAAGTCCGTGACTTAAAAAAAAAAAAAAAAAACTATCACCAAATAAAATTAACCTGCTTGTAGAATTACTGTAATACTCCCTTGAGGAGAATAAACATGTTGAGTATTTTACAGAGATCAGAGGAAAAACAGTCTAAATTAGATTTGCAAACATAGTAGAGATTGAATGGTGACAAATTAAATATCAAAAGTTTGATTTTGCCCAAAAAGAAATTAAATAAATTATTTACAGCATGATTCAATTGTTAAAAATCCAATACTGATCAGGTTAATATAAAATATAGTTGTAAAAAAATAACTAATAAGATATATGCATATTTTCTTTATTTTAAAATAAGTGGTATTGCTGAGCATAAAAAGCATTTTTTAAATAAAATTACATTTATTATGGTATCTCTCATTTGAGTGAGGCAAAGTACAAATAAAGAGAATAATAAAGGATGGATACAAGGGAACAAGAACATGGATCTCTTGCAATAGGGATCTCTTGCAATAAGATCTCTTTCAAGAGAAAAAGTATGGGACACGAAGAGGAAGGGAAAAGGAAACAAGTAGAATAAAGATATGCCATGAATAGGAACCTAATAATTTCAATTAATGTAAACATTATATTCCATAGCATAAACTAAGATTAGTCATATCAACAAGAATGAAAAATGGAATGAGAGAATTGGAGAAGGGAAGAGGATTACAAAAGAAAAAGAAACAAGCTGTGGTCTGTACATGTAACCACTCCTCAAGATGATTGAAAACTGCATGAACTGCTAATATGTACTAATAACATAAAAACAAATTTTAAAAATTAAATTTACATCTGTCTGTAAAATATATATATATATTTATCTGTGCCTCTATAAAGAATAAATACTGAGGAAAGAGAATAAGCAAACTAGAAAATATAACAAATCAAATAATAAAAAAAGAATGGTCACAACTGTTGGCCTACATGATCAGAAAAGTGTTGAACCATGTGTAGCAAGATGATGAAGTACCTGCTTTTGAAAGATGGTGACTTGCATATATGCTAGTCCATTATGCTCGAAGATGAAACTCCTAAACAAACATTGGTATTGTAGCTAGATGCTAAAAGGAATAACTTACATAAATAAATTGATACAAACATCATTTGAACAAATGTTGATTGATGTGGCTGTGACAAAAAGAGACAGTGTAAATGAGGCTGTCATGGAGTGGTAAGAAGAGAGAAAAGGAGAAGTCTCCTAAATATCTGCAACATGTGCCATGGACTTCTTCACTAACTAGTGAACCTCAGAATGTCAGGCTCCCTGGTGAGTCATGAGAATAACTCAAGGCAAGTGGTGCTTTAGTTCTGTTGCCTGGTTAGTAGAGGAAGGAATTGACTAGATACAGTATCTTGTGAAGTAGTATTCATGGTTGAACTAATTTGGAACAATGGTTTAAAGTTTTGTAAGAGTGCAGTGTTTGAAAAAGATTCTGCATAGGTGAATGGCAATATGAGGTATTCTTTATTAAATATTTTCTTCAAGTTCAGGCACATAAGAGACACTCAATGTCTAATTCATGTCTCCTTTTTCTTATATCCAGTCATCCTTTGATATCCCCAGGTAATTGATTCCAGGAACTTCCCATGAATACCAAAATGCTCAAGTCCTGTGTAAATAGGATAAAATTTAAATGTAATTTGAAATATAACCTATGTACACATTTCTGTATACTTTAAATCATCTCTACATTACTTAAAATAGGTAACATAGCTACTATATAATCATTATATTGTATCGTATAGGGAATATTGGCAGAACAATGTAACTACTCAAAATTCATTAAAAATATTTTCATTGTGTGGTTGGTTTGACTTGTGGATCTCAAATTTGTGGATAGGGAGAATCCTATTTTGATTCCTTGTTTGTACAAATAAGTATATTATATAATCTCTCTTTTTATATATATATGTATATATATATATTTCTAAATGTGTGTTTTGTATGTATGTACATGTATGTATATGTATATATTGTAAGCAATTCACCTTATCTTATGATTCCCATATTTCTTCATGTAATAAGTGATCATAACTGCTTATTTATGGTGCCTTTTCCAGGAATCGAATGTTGGGCCATGAGGGACCTATACTATAATTAGAAATCATTCATGGAAACGCTTTGTGCTTCTCCCAGGAAAGAGTCATTTTAAATGTAACATTGCTTGTATTGTATTTTTAAAATTGTCTTCTTGCCTTTGCAATATTTTATGTAATCTGAAGTACAAACAAAAAAAGGGGGGAGGGAGGATAATTACCTAAACAGCAAAATGGCATTTAAGCTTAGCTCCACTACATTACTTAAGGTTTCTCTAAGAGTAATAGGCTCCAAAATAGTACAAAACTACCTCCACATTAACGGATCATACAATATTCATTACCTTGGCTAAAATAATGCATAATGGAAGCATTCAGCACTTTTTATACCAGTACACTTTCAGTTTGGCTGATAGCTTTTGAGCTATTGTTTATGCAAGTGTTCCAACTTTGAAGTAGATAATACATATTATTAAACTCTTATCTGTGAATCTGTATAAACTACCATGTTTAAAAGGTCTAGTAAAATTTGGTTTAGACATTTCAATTACATTAAACACTTTGAGTCCTATATAGTAATTATTTAAAATAATAAAAAAAGAAATCAACTGGGGACATGACTAGGTATAACATCCTTCAGATTCCCAGTTAAATAACAGCTAGAGCATAGCTCACACAGGCTCAGCTTCATCTGATATTAAACATAAGGAAGAAAATTCAAAATAATTTGATCCTTCTCTCTCTGATTGGTAACGAAAGAAAGCAACAATAGAAGAAACGAGCACAAATAAATGCATTACAATGTTATTAACTTTAACAAATCATGTCATATAAATAGTAAATGACAATTATTTCCTCTCCAAAATGATAAAACCATAGAGTGAACTAATATAGCTTCTATATTTGCCACTTACAAGTAAATTTCTTCAGTCACTATAGAAATCCTGTTTTAAACTGTTTTGAATAGGTTCTAAGCTATCACATGCACTTTGTCTAGGTCTTATTTCAGCAGTGGAAACATGGACAGGGATAGAATCTTGCCTTTACTTTATTGAACTTAATGTAGGCCACACTTTCTCTAGACTTTGTATAAGGAAGCGGAAGGAAGGAAGGGGATTAGGGTAAAGAGAGTGGGCCTCTTAGCCAATATGGCAGGATAAATGAGACTATTAATGAAGATATTGGCAATAGTGACAGCCTTAGAAAAAAGAACAAAGAATAATGTACAAAGCTGAGATCAGCCATTTCAGGACACAGAATCTATGAATCTGAGCTTTCTCTCTGGTTGATCAGTGAATCTTATCAGAGTTGGGTGACTTCCTCTTTAAAATATAGCTAAATCTGACCAGGGTTGGGAAAATTAAAAAAATTAAAATATGCAGAATATAATATCCTGAGACAACTTAAAATGGGAGAGAATTTTGTGTTCACTAACAGTAGATGAAACCCAGTGGATAGAACATGTGGAAAATATATTAGAAATTGACCACCTGTTGTATTAAGTTTAATAACTATTCTAGTGGGGCTGGGGATTTAGCTCAGTAGTTTCGCCACCTGCTGCACAAGATCAAGGACCCAAGTTTGATCCCCAGTGCCCAAAATGAAAAAAAACTATTCTAGTGTGGGGATGAGTTAGATTCTACTAAGTGCTGGAAGTACAAATAATATTTTTCCATCCATGCACAACTTATATACAAATAGAGTCATATAATAACTTTTAAATAAACGTATAGTAAAAATATGGTATGTATTTTTGTATAAAATATCAAAAACTCTAACAATATTATACTCTTTAATACTTCCTTCTTTTATTACAAAAATGATATCAAAGGCTATGTTCAAGAAATCTCAAATTTATGATTGCAAATATGGCATAAAATTATTCACATAAAATGGAAGAAAGCAGTGCCGAATTGTTTAACTGATCTTTCAGAGACTTATTAGAAATACTACTTAAATGATTTCAAATTTTAAAAAAACACTTGAAAATTCTTGGCTGAATTCATCTGAATCGTGACAGAGTGTTTGTGGCGCAGTCTCATTTGCCTGGTGAAGTGACTTTACGCATACTGACCTTTACATTCACGACTCAGCAAGATTGTACATCACAAAATGACATCGGCCCCCATAGTCTATTTTGAAGTGTTCAAACCTGAAGTATTAAATCAGTGAATTCTGTGGTCCACTGTAAAGTATTATATCTCAGATCTATTTTTATAAAAGTCCACTTTGTATCTCATAAATCAGTTTCCAATTGAATTAAACATTCTTTGGAAGGTCCTATACTATACAGCAAACAAACAAATAAAATATTAAAAAATACTTCCTAAAAGGGAGGAATAGCACTGATATTTTTACAATAATTCATTGCATTATTTAATAAAATTATGTAACACTGTGTTTTGCATCTATATTCACAAGTTTGTGTAGTTACACATTCACACACATATATATGGTATTACACATGTGGTATTCTAGTGAAATGATTTTTATTTAATGTGAGCTGAATAATTTTTCTTTACCACAGATGATGGTTTCTGTCTGCCATGTATTCAGGATGGGGAAGGAATTTAAGAGTATACAGCATATTACTACTTAGCAGGATTATACTTTTCAATCCATGTAGCTAGCCATAAAATCATAAACTGTTGAAATTGAAAATAATACTTGACCTTTTTTCTCTCATCTAAACATGAAATCATCGCTGTCACATTCCAGCCATCCAGTTTCTGTTTGAACATATTAGCTTGTTTTTAAAGAAAATGCTCTACCTTCTGAGTCAGAAGCCTAAGATTCTTAGGTGCAGTGTTCCAGCTGCCAGCTTCTGACCCTCTTCCTGTTATGATAAAAAGAGTACCAGAGAGATAACTACTAAGATCTTGTCTAATTTTGATTTTACAAATATTCAACTCTCTGAAACCCAGAGAATCCACCCAAATCTTACACAGTTCTTGCCATTAGAAAATTTTTCCTCAGGAAAGCCCAAGTGGAAACTTAGCTTACTATAATTTGAGCATAATTCTCTGAGTTCTATTAGTCTCCAGAGTCTCAATTGGGATCTGAATCCTCACACTGCTGAGGAACAAGTTCTAAACACTCTTGAAGAGCTAGGGCATTCTTATTTATGTGTAACTTCATATTCTTTTGACGAAAGTGAAGTCAATCTTTGGCTCTCTTCTTAAAGAAGCTAAAACAAACGAGGCGATCAAATACATTCTCAGCTGGATTGTCCAAACTATTATGTATGATGGAGTAAACTACCATCAGTAGGCATGGAGATCACCTGGAATGTCCAGATGGTTCCTCAGAATGGAGGTTTGTAAAAGACCATTGTTAGACATATGGGTCTGGTTAGAATGTTTAACCTTCATGGTCTTTAATTGTATAGCATTATGTGACATGCCACTGGATGAATGGCTTGATGGAGTGTTTTGAGGCTGTAGAGTTTCCAATCTCCTGACCACCACCAGTGGCCCTACAACCACCAGGAATATGGTCCCTAAAGCCTGAATGCCTTGTTATTGGTCTATGAGGAAAGAGGGCAGATGGGAGTCAGCCTTCACATCATGTTGCACGGACATAAGGAATATTGTGATCAAGCAAGCTGGGCTGGGCAGAGATGAGATAATGGAGGGGTTCAACTGCTAGAAAGGACAAGGATACCAATAGGACAGGAGAAATACCTGAAGTGTGGTCGTTCTTTTCCAATTTGTCCTACAGTGTTGGTAATGTGGAAGATTTTTTTACTTCTCCCTAGGGCTAAAAATAATATGAGTATTATGTCATGGAGGTTCCTTACTGCATACCTGTAGTATGTGTTGATGAAAACAATGAGGATGAAAAATCTATAATTGTTCATTTCAGAGGTGCTAAATTACTCATGGAGCAGAGGAGCTGTAGGAAGCATTTAAATCAGCCCATCCTGAGATGAACCACTGACTTGATCGACCATTGCTTGCTGAAGCAAGTGTCTGAACTTCTCTGGACTTCAGTGTTCTCATATATCAAGGGAATAATGTCAATGTTGTAGTGATAATTAGACAAGCTGTGAAAAGTCCAGAAACATAACAGACACTCAATAACAGGAAGCTATTATTAATTATTTATTAGGATAATGATTATATTGTGCTGGTGAGGAATGTTGGTTATTCTTTAGCAGCAGAACATGACCTATGAACCTTCTCTGTATATTAATAACTCATATTGTATGTGGCGATGATTTGGATTATTTTAGTGTTTATCTATCTGACATGAAGTTTTTCTGGTTCAGATTTTTTGTTTAATGTTGATCACTAGCCCTCTCTGCAATACTTCTGAGGAGAACAGGCTTCATGGAGACATTTCTTGTTTGCTTTTTAGAGTCTCAGTTCTACCTAAATAATAGCATATGAACCTTCTCTTGCATTTATTGGGGGTCAGCCTCTTTGTTGTAGCTGAATCTCTGGAAAGAGCACGATACACGGAGCTGTGTTAGCCAATTTGGCAGCAGGTTTCTTCAGCCCACTTGGCTGTTCACAATATTCTGTCTGAGTTTGGGAAGATCCGTCTGCTTTTTTCTTTTGTAGAGAGCTATGAGAAATGAGGCAATGGATTTGCCTTATACAACAGCCTGGAAAAATAGTCCATGGCCTAACAAATAATGAGAGTTACATGGCCTCCTTCCAGAGAGTTCCTGGCTGGAGACTGGAGGACAGGTTGAGACGCCTTCTGATAGATTTTACACTAATTGTCTTCTTCTTTAAAAGAAGTTCTGTTTAAAATAAAAGGCCAAGAGTGGATGGGGGAGGTGTAGATCCTTGTATAGAATGAGATCCTTTTAAGAAGAATCAGTATCATGCAGATTTCAAGGTCACAGAGCAAATCACACATCCCAAAGCATAACAGTAAATCATACAATTTTCATCTATGGCAGAGAAGTGTGTTAAGGTATGGGTTTGACCTAGCTCCAAAAACTCGTTTGAGACTAGCTTAAAGTTTTCTTTGTCTCAGAATGTAAAATGGCTGTATAACCCCTTGTCTTGCTATGTTTATCTATGCAAAACAATTTATCCTTATAGAATCTGCCTGTTTCAGACTCCTTGTCATATTTTATTTTTGTTTTCTTTTCAGAGGAGGCTTCAAGGATGAAGCTGTAACTCAATGTCTCTTGTCCTGTGCTGAGTTCACCTCTACACACACACACACACACACACACACACACACACACACACACACACAGAGCATTTTAATTGCTTTTCCCAATGACTTCATCCCTATAGGGCACTCTTTGTCATTTTGGTTTAGAAACTGAAGGATGGGAGAAGTTGGAACATCATCAAGCTTGAAGGCAGCTGAAATGATGACTCAGCGTCTGCACCAATAGTGTTGCTCTGAAAAAGACGTGGTCCTTTCTTCAGACTCACACAGAGAGCCTCCGAGCTCCCTGTGCCTCCTTCCCTTACCTTCTTGACTGCTGTCTTGGTTGCGATGGCCATGGACCAAATCTCCATCTCTTCATCTCAGAATAATGTTTATGGAGCTATTCATAGATGAGAGCAATAATGAGCCCAACAGGCATTGCTTCCTCTTCTGTATTCTGCCACATTCTCCTCTTAGCCGACTGCGTCTGGCAGCCGCACAATGAGGCTCTGCGTGTGTCAGGGAGATGGATGATATCCGCAGTGTCTGCCTCTCCGTGCCGACTCTGTGAGCTGCTGCTGCACCTTACCTCAGGGATGTGAGCTTCTGTGCCCCTGCATCAAAAAGGCAAAGAAATATCTCATTTTCTCTCCACACAAAATGCCTTAATGGAAATAATGACACCCATTAGACATCGATGGATAACATGTTGTGCTTTCATCTTCCATAGTCCTGCCTGTAGAACTTTATGTTTTTGTCCTATCACTCGATTGTTATTTATTCAAAGCTAAAATAGAGAAAGAAATGGTACAGGTAATAGTTTTTTACATGTCTTTATTTTTGACATATTTTCACTTTCTTCAACTGAATGGAATTGAGAACAATAAATTATAAAGAATATTAAGGACAGTGTATGTATTTATTGGGGAAGAGACCAGTTACTTTTTGGGAAAATCTGCTCTTTTCTAAACTAATTGGTTTTTGTTTCAGCATGAAATAAGCTCTGAATCATATACAAATGTGCCATGGTGGGGCTTTTGCTAAGGGATTATTAGTAAGACTCTTACTGTTACAAAGCCATGTAGGCACATTGGAAGCAAGTTGTATTGGGAGATGAACCAAAAGAATAGCAACAATGACTGATGCCACCATCTGTGTTCTATCACTGACTCTATTGTCAGTGACCTGTGCCATCACAGAGGACTCTGTAGTTTAATGACCTCTTAACCTCATCTTGAAGTTCTTAATAATTTATAAGCAATAAGACCTGAATGTTCATTTTGTACTTAACTCGTCAAATCATTTATCCCAAGACTTACTTCTATGCTTTGTAAGTAGTAACAAGATTCTGGAATGGGACCTTCCTCCTCAGTTTTGACTGAGGAACAAGACAATAGATATTTGGGTGGATATCCGGATGCCAAAGTGAGCATGAGGCAGCACCTCACCCCCAGCACCTATACAGAGAGTTACGCTGGACATGACTGTGAGATCCTGTTCAATGTCTTGGGTCCCTCAGCTACATCAAAGAGCTAAAAATGAATTAGAGAAAAAAGATTTATGAAGATATATCACAAATTCCCCTCCCTTTTATATGGAAGGTAAGGATTTAAGGGGGACACCAATGACTAATATTTGAGAAAGTTACAGTGTGCTTAGATACAACTCATAGTTGGAAAATATAGAAGCTAAGAATAGGGTCAACATAAGGGAATAAAAGGAAGGTGAACTAATTTGGTGGAACAAACCCTTATGGGTGAGAGTTGGCTATGGCCACCTGTAAGGGAACCTTGGGATAGGGTTACCTTTGATATTTGGAGGTCTATCTTGGACTTCTGGGGGACACAAAGTGATCCCAGTTTTAGCATGTTTATCTTGTGAGTAGGAGCTGAGCCCATACTCTCATGATCCAGTAGTAGAAATGGATCTACTAGGAATAAGAGAACTATGAGAGAGATTAGCCAAAGAGGACATTCAAAGATCCCTAAATCAACCATTTAATCAGTTCAGGCATCCGTAACAAACTACCACAGACTGGATGACTTATACAATAGACACTTATTTCTCATAGTTTTGGAGGGTTTCCAACCCTTGATCTAAAAGCTAGGTGCCTGGTTGATCAGATTCTTTGGATGATTAGGGAGGGCCAGCTCCCTGGCATGCATATGGTCATCTTCACACTGTATGCTCACATGGCAGCGGAGTTGGAGGCACTCTGAGCTCCTTATTTTTTATACCACCCCTAATCCACTTATGGGAGCTCTGCCTTTATCATCTCATCTAAATCTAATGACTTCTCAAGGCATCACCTCTAAATACTATCACCTTGGGGATTAGGTTTCAACACAGAATTTTGGAGGTATACCACAGTCTATAGCAACAACTATGAGGTCATCTGTTCTCATCTGTATGACTCATCCATCAAGAGCTGTCAGCTTTGGGGCTGGGGATTTAGCTCAGTGGTTTCACCGCCTGTTGCATGAGTGCAAAGACCTGAGTTCGATCTCCAGTACCAAAAAAAAAAAAAAAAGCTGCCAGCTTTAACATTCCTCTAGAACCAGAAAGCTTAAAGCCACCCAGAAGTTGCCTCTCTTCACTTTGCCCAACTTTTATCCTGAACTGCAACTGAAGACTGGGAGAGCGGTAAGCATGTAAGGAAACAGAGCAGAGCCATGCTCTCATAAATCCCAGTCTGAAACAAGTGCCAGATGCTGGAGGGGTTAAGTAGCACTTTCAATCAGGTTTGGGTTTTTTACTGTTATATCAGACTGAAGAGTCTGATGACTGAATTGAGCATGTGTTTTCAATTTAAATTAATATTTGGATCTCTTTATATCTGATAATGAAAGGAAAAACAGAGAAGCTTCCTGAGTGTTCCCTCCAGGGATAGAATGTTATATCTATCTCACTATCCTATTAAACTTTATTCAGTGATCACAATGCATACACATCATGCTTTTTGATATATTGGTCACATCTTTGTTACTTATTCAATTTGCCTAATGATTTGCAGAAAATACAATCCAAAATATTGGAAATGAGAATAATCAGCAACAGAGGTTAAAAAAGTTTAGTAAATTAATAAAGATATGGAATTTAAAGCTGTGATTGAATATTTCTTAAGATTTATTATCTTATTTGTTAGATGAATTCTCTCCTCGATTAAAAAAAATACTATTAAGCACTAACTATATACCAGGAATAGTGCTAATGGTTTCACATATGTTATTTTATTTATGTCTTCCATAAACCACAAGCTAGATTCTATTCCTACTGGCTGTAAGAGAAAAATGAGACATAGAGAATTTCAGTGACAAGTTTGCTTAGCTGGCTCCATTGCTTTTAGGGCCAAAGTGAGGCAGCGTATCATGGTGGAATGGCATGGCAGACAAAAGCTCCTTACTTCATGGCAGCCAGTAAGCAGAGATAGATGGAAAGAATGAGAGAGGAAGGGACCAGGGATGATATCCACCCTTCAAAGTCATATCCTAAATGATTTATTTCCTGCAGTAGGGTCCCTCTTCCTGCTGGTTCATTCAGCTATGAACTCTTCAATGTATGTTCCATTGATGAGGACAGTGCCCTCATGATCCAATCACTTTTGTAGTCCCCACCTCTGAAGAGTGCGGGCTTGGAGATGAAGTTCTCAATACACGAGTCCCTGGGGAACACTTCATGTTTAAATTGTAACATTTCTCAAATAAGTCATATATTGGCTAAAACATATGGAGATTCTCCTAATGTGTTAGCCAGTAGTAGACATCAAAACTACATAATTTATAAGTTAGTCATGTTTCCACTAAAAGATTACCATAAATCTGGAGAGACAAAAGTAATATTTAATTTTATCCAATAATGAAATGACCAATTACATGTTACACTTGAAAGAGGGCTACTCTTTTCCACTTCCAGAATATTTGGAAAGCTTTCATGGAAAAGCTGAGTCAATAATAGTTATATTTCAAGAATTCAAAAAGCAAAAAAATGCATCTGGATTGAAGATGGGAGTAAGAACAAAATCACAGAACTGGAAATAAATGTAACTAATAAAAGGAGAAGAGCAGGAAAGAGCTATGTTTTTAGAAAGAGTATTGATTATTTAGAATAGAGGAACACATTGTAGCTACATGATTAATGTAGAGACCTTAAGTCAGGTATTATGTGACTGAAATGTGGCAGGAAATGAGAGTCCTTTGCAGGTTCTTCATTAGGTGATTAACCAATGAAAGTTGAATTTTAGAAATATTTATCTGTGGGGTGAGTTACATGGGGCAGACTGGAAAGAAAAAATAGAACTGCAGCATTATTGGTACAGTTGTGCTGGTATAAAGCATAAATTAATTACAGAGGATAAGGATAGAATTATCTGGGACATGCACATGCTCACACAAGTATACAGTTATCTCGTGGTACTTGCAGGGGATTGGTTCCATGATTCTCTGTGGAGATCAAAATCCACAGATGCTCAATTTCCTTATATAAAATGTCATAGTGTTTGCATATAACTTATATACTTCCCCTTGTATATTATAAATTATCTCCAGATTACTTATCATACCTAATGCAATAAAAATGGAGTGCAACTAGTTGTTGTACTGCATTCTTGTCTGTATTATTTTTTATTGTTGAATTTCTATCTCTTATTTATAAGAAATAGATATATGTATAAGATATATTTATAAGATATGTTTATGAGATAGATTATATATATTTGTACAGGTATTGAACTCAGGACCTTGCACTTGAGAGGCAGGCAGACGGACCACTGAGCCAAATCTCCTGCCCTTTTAAAAATATTTTTGGGAAGCTCCCCACCTCCATCCCAGGCTCCTAGGGCAGAGAAGCTCAGCCGGTCCCAGCACCCAGAAGGAAGCTCCCCCACTGCCATCCCAAGTTCCTAGGGCAGAGAAGGTGATCTGTGTGGGCCCCAGAAGCACCCCCTCCCATGGAAATGAGAAAACACAAAAACAAGCCTCAAAAACAGACTTCCAGATCACCTACAGCAACCACAAAGGGAAACGAGATGGAACAATCTGATACTCAACCACCTGGACTATCTGAACTGGCAACAAAAGAGGATCTGGAAAAAATAAAATCAGAAATAATTTATCAGATAACAGCAAAGATTGT
>NW_004624745.1:4938638-5060776 GCF_000247695.1 Heterocephalus glaber | reverse complement strand
AAATAAGAACCAAGAGACTCATGTAATGGTACAAGATCCCAATGATGAATGTAACTGTATTTTATACCTAAAATGTTCCAATAAAGTTAATGGGGAAAAATATTTTTGATCTACACCTTGACTGAATCACTGGTGACTAATCCCCAGATACAGAAGGCCAACTGTGCACACGTATGTTCTGAATATGCTTATATTTGCAAGCTATAAGAGAACAGCCATAACACTGATTTTTATCATTATATATGAAACAATGCTTATAAAGTTCAGAGTTCAATGAACCAAAATAAGAACAAACTACAAGGTAAATTTTCAATATCTATAATATTGTAGAGAAACAGCATCATTGTAATACTGGGAAGAAGTGATGTTGTGGTAGAACTAGTAATGACTGAAGAACTAAATTAATGTGTCTTCTTTTGAAGCAAAATATTATTATATGATGAAAACCCTTTCCCTTTATTTTCAAAGTTTTAAAAGCAGCAAACATTTCCAGTTTGTTACAGACATTGGAATATTCAAAGAAACGCCTATGAATATGTCCAACACTTGTGGGTAAATGACTTGGATTTATAATTCCTTCACATTCTTCTTGGATTTGGATGCTAAATTAAAACACCATCAAAGGCTTTGCTGAAAAATGTCAGGATGTCACTGAATAAGAGAAGGATGAGGCAGAGAGGGGACTCTTAATTGGCCAACACTCTCTCTTTCAAGTATCTTGATAATAAGCTCTGATATTATCTTAGAGGGTGGGAGGGTAGTGAGTCACTGATAAGGTACATTTTCCAAATCTCTCACTGTAAATGTCCATATCATGGTTTCTATTTGAAGTATTGACAATGGAGGAAACATTACTAAGAATGGCTATGATAGATGGGCCAAGAAAGCTCAAGTCCCCTTTTCCTTTCACATTCACTTGTCTAGTGTGTCTCTGACTTGGAATAGAATCAACTCAGAAGGGGTGAAATAAGGTCACCTAGGATCCTTGACAAATTTCTTTTAAGTTTGGCTTATTCTTTTGAATGATTTCTTCAAAATTGACCTTTTTGTTGAGGCATTTTCTAGAACAGTAGGATGTCTTATTGAAGCGTGCCTGTTGAGAGTCTTTGAATGCCTTTTTTTCTCCCCACAGCTGCACAAGTCTTCTCAGGCTTTTGACCAGAAAAAAACATTTTTACTCTTCACTGAACTATTCAATTTCCATTCTCATGAATTATAATTTATTTGAAGTAATAAAATAGAATGTGTCTTTAGAAACAGATGTAAATTTGTGTTTTTTCTTCCATAATTTTTTTTTCTTGCTATATGTCTTCAGTCTCTTCCCTCCTTATAAGGATAATAGATACATGGCTGATCTTTTCAAGAATTATATCTGGAATAAATACATGCTGCTCTCACAAATCTGGTCCTAAATTGGTAAAATACAGTCAGTGTTTGGGTTACATCAGAATTCTCAGAAATGTTGTACCCTGCTCTTTACAGATAGATTTATTTCTTTCGAAATGATGTTCCTGTATGAAAATGTTCTAATTGGCTCATTTTGCTTAAAATGTAGGAGGATCTCATAAATTTTACTGTTTATATAATTTTTTTTCAAACTGAATTGAGTCAAGATTATTACTGAGTCAAGGTTATTTTACTTCAAAACAATAGAAATATTGTTTGAGAAATTGGGTAATCAGAGAAATATGTAAATGGTAAGTACTGAGAGGGAAAAGCAGAAGATAAGGATACAGAGAACTAAGTGATTAAAGCATAAAGAATTGTTCTTATAAAAAGCATGTTAGGGAAAATTCCAGGCCTGACAATCTTTTAACTGTGAAACTTTGTTATTCTCACTATTTCACGTCATTCTTTTTTAATCTTAAAATGGTTATGTCACTGACAGTAACCTAGTTTGCCAAGAAAATGTTCCATTTGGGTTCTTTTTGTAGTTATTCTTGACCCGACAGAAGTCATCTAAAAAGTGAACAGATTTAATACTAACAGCATTCTGCAATGTAATGGTCTTCCTATCGTACAGTCCTTACTTTTTTCATATTCTACTATTATCCTCCTTCCAAGATTTTTAGTGATGCAATATTTGACACTAGTGATTGTCATTAAGAGTGGCTGATTTTACAACTGCACACAAGTAAACAAATCCTGGAACATCCAAAATTATAGTGGCAGAAATAAAATTTTAAAAATTATTGTCAGATTAAGATGAGTCATTTTAATATATCTTATTTTATATTTATCAAGTGATATATAATTACTCAGTATTATGTATGTATATATTTTGTTTTATTGTAATGTTTAATAAATATTTATCGAGTATGCACCACACATCTGCAGTATCTTTGGGAGTGGACATAAAATGATAGATATAAAAGCCCTAACTACAAATCTTGTGATCTCCTTAATCCTCTTCACAACTGGAGGAGAAAAAATATTAACAGAGACCCAGAAATAAAATAACTTGGTCAGTATTTAGAACTAATGAATATCCAAGTTATTTTTATTCCTAGATCAGAGCTGTACTCAAAATACTTATATTTCTCCAATTATTTTCCACCATGGATAGTTCACAAAAATCACTTTGTGCTGCCAAACAATAATAGAAACAGTTGAGAAATATTTTGGAGCATAGGCTAACGTACTAAATATTCCCACAGGTACTTCAGTGGAGAAGGATTATTTAATTCAGTGAGTTCCAGACTACTAACATCTCAATGTACATAATTTTTGTCTACAATGCACTGGAGACATAAATTCAGGGACTAAGTTTGTGAATGCATTTTCCTGAACCAGTAAAGTCAGAGAATAGTCACACTCAGTTGCTTGCCAATCACTGCCAGAATAGAACTCATCGTCCTCAAAGAGGCAATTCAGTATTTAGTAAATCTCAGAAAAGTAAAGTACAGAAAGTACTATGCAATTTGGCAGTCCTCCTTGTCTCCTGGGAAAGGAAGAAATGATTTTGATTGACTTCAGTTTTTAATATTGAATTAAAATTGATTGACTTCAATATTTAATATTATATGGGAAGTTCGATCATTCAGATACTGTGTTGTGACACAATTTTTTATAAACATACTAGCAATACTCAATATTCTAGAATAGAATGTCTCAAATTCATCATGCTATGGTTTTTGTGCTCCTCCATTGGGTGGGTGGGTAAGTGGAATCAAGGTCTTGTGCGGTGTTATGCTATGCCTTGTGACACATAACTGTGTTCCCAGAATGCATCTCAATGTTGCTGGCATGCATTCATAATCAAAGAATCCTCTCTTGGTGATTTGCTTCACAGTTATGCCTGATAACTGTGTAAAATGGCATGGCTAATGAATCTTGCTGTAACAAAATTTCAATACAGTGTTACATTTACTGGATTTATGAAATTCATCAATGTCTATAAATATCATTTTGAATGGAGATAACTAATCTATGGTCCTTGATCACATTGGGTTCTTTAATATTTCATATATAACCTTTGAAAAAACTTTAGGAAATATTTAATCTATTTGCTTGAAAATTGAAAATACTATTAGTTTGAAGTACTCCAAATGATCAAACACCATGAAGTAACAGAAATTATGAGTGAACTATGTATAAAGAAGAGCCCTACAAGTCCGAAAGTCCAGAGTCGGAGAGTGTGTATTGTCCAGGAGGAAGCAGATCAAGATTTTTAGCCTAAGATCCACTGCTGGATAGGTATGCATTTTAAATCCCAGTTTCCTTATCTATAAATTATATATATGGGCCGGGGATTTAGCTCAGTGGTTCCAGCGCCTGCCTCGCAAGCGCAAGTTCCCGAGTTAGATCCCCGGTACCAAAAAAAAAAAATTACATATAGTTATTAATATATCTCTGTTTACCCCAAGAATCCTAGTGGAAAATTATGTTTACTTGTATAATACATTTTGAAATCTAAAACTTATCTTACCTTTAAGGTCACTGGTACTTCACTGAAGTTCTTGAAGAGATAATTAAAACTTATTACAAGAGAGACTTATTCTAGGATAACATATACTATTTTATATATATAATATATATATATATATATTCTTCTATTCTTTGGTAGCCAAAACATATAAAATCTTCGTTATTAACACAAAAGAAGTATATTTATTGTTCATTCTGTATATCCAACCTAGTCAGCAAAAGTCTTCATTTCACAAAATTACAGAGGGACTGGAATAATGGCCAAAACCTTGGAAATCATGACTTTAGTTAAAGAAAAAGTAAGTGCTACTAAAAAATATATAAAATAATCTACAATAATGTTTCTATTACGTATTATTTTTTAAAATATAAAGGATTGCAGATAGGTAATTTAATTTGGACATTGGATTATCATATTGGTGAAATGGTACCTGTATATCACCTATAAAGAAACACAAATGCATTATGTATGCATGTTCAAAATTTTAATGTAAATGGATTTCCATTAATGAAAATGTTTGGATACTATTGATATAATTGAATATACTAATTAAATGTAACTAAACTGCACTATATTTGAATGAATATACATAAGCGTGTATGTGAGTGTGAGTTTTGTTTTGTTTTGTTTTATTTATTTATTTATTTATTTATTTATTTATTTATTGGTACCGGGGATCGAACTCAGGTCCTTGTGCTTGCGCATCAGACGGCGAAACCACTGAGCTAAATCCCCTGCCCAATATGTGTGTGTTTAAAATAGGATTTGAGAAATTTTTTATTCCTATCACATATTTGATCATACTGTGTTTATTTCCTTTCTTCAATCATTCTCTTTCTTTGAAGGAACAGAAAAAGGAAAGAAAAGAACGTTTGCACGCTAATATATCCCCCAAAGTCACTCTGTTATAGCTCCCACTGGCTGGGAAAAATTTCTAATGACAGGCATTGCTATCCTACAGAAGAGGACCTGCACGGCTTTTTCCCTGGCATGCCTTTTCTGTACTCAAAAACCTCAACATCATCCTCTAATATACTTATGGTCAGCATGGTGGTTGGGAAAAGCAATCCCTGAAATATCAGTATCTTATTTTTAGGTTAGTAAGTAGAGAAGCTTAAGATCATTCCTGGATCTGTTAGTGGGACACAGGAAGCAGTGGGGTGGTATCTGTTCTCCTAGAGGCAGTACAGAGTGATGAATACTTCTCTATTGCTACAGACTGCACCTGACTTGCTGAATGGTCTCTGAGCTCCCTAACATGTTACAGAGGTAACTGAGACAACCTAGACCACTTAATGGACTACAGCAACTGGAGAGGAGGAACAAATCAGTAGTGACCTGTGACAATGAGGAGGAAGGACCAGAAGGGCCACCTGGCTTCTCAGTGTTTGCTAACATTGGTAGAACTATTGCCAGGCACATGGGATTTCCTCCGCTGTCCTAAAGTTTCACTATCTAAGCTGAGTGGAACTTAGACACAACCCTAGAGGAAATAGCAATACTTTGCAAAAGAAGATTAAATTTTCACCACCTAGAGGGGTACTATCTCAAAAGAAATGAGTTGTTATAATAAAATTACATGTTTTCCATATGTGAATTTGTGAACAAAGAGTCATATTCACTGGAAACATGAGTGCAGATGTGGAGTGAAAACTGGAAACTAGAAAGGAGGAGACAGAGAGCAAGAGACACAGAAAAATAAATTGGTGAAAGTAAGAATGTGTATAGACAACAGAGCAATGGTTTAATAAATGTGTTTCAACTACATTTGATTTATAAATGCATTATGAAAGTTGTATACACAGCATACAGACAAGGATATAAATGGTTTCTGTCCTCATGGAAAAGATAGTTTAATACTGTTTGATTTTTCTAATAATTGCATTATAAAGTATGTTTTACAAACAGCAGAAGGTACAGTTTACACTGGAAAAGTCAAGATAGGTTTCAAATAATGGTGATGTTATAGTTGGTTGTTGTTGCATAAAGAATGTTCTAGACTAAAATAACAGGAAAAGACACATAAGAAATAAAAGAGTTTACATTGTGTAAATCACAAAGTTAGAGACAGGGCTATTTGAATAACCAAAGTATTTTCATTTTAGCTAAAAGTCATGGTATTTAAGGAATAGCTGTTGATTTTGGGATGTTTCATATAATCTGGACTGAAAAATTCTTTGAAATTATCATTCACTGGAAACCACAGTCTCAATAATCTACTCATAATAAGGCAATTTGTCTTGTTATTCTATAAACTCTTTATAAATAAAGCTGCTATTTGGCTCTAGAGATTTTGCTTCAGAAGTTTCATGCTTTATATTGCCTATTTTTACTTCTACGTTCAACAAAAATTATTTTAGCCATTTCTTCCAAAGTATGTCCATCTGCAAATTTCTAAGCAACAACTTGCATTCCAAATATTTCACATTTATTTAATTCCATAGTTTGACTTTAAAAGTAGTTTGACCTCAGTGAGATTGCTAGGCCTTGAAAAATGTGTTTCTGTAAAGAACAATCTATTTATAAGATATATAACCATATTTGTCTTTAGTTATTTTTCACACAAAGAAAGGAAAACATTCTAGATAAATCAAATGATAGTCATTTAAGATAAATATTATGAATGTTAGGAGTTAAAATATTTTGCAGCCTCGAAAGAAATGAGATGTACAGTGCAGTAGCAGCAACAATACATACACACCCAAGAATTTTAATACCTGAAAATTGTCCAGATAAATTACTTAGTTTTGTTTTAAAAGTTTTAATTTTAGATACAATATATTGAATGTTTGTAGACTGAGGTCAGGTGAGTGCCACAAATGTTCATGGTTATGAGCATTATTCTTTCTTGGAACAAGAAATTTGTTCAAATTTCTGACACCAAAAAGGATTTTGTAGAATATATGTTGTCTGGATGTCATAACTTCTCTCTTAGCTTTCAAATAATTGTGGTAAAAAATTCAAGTTGTAAAAGTTACTCAGCCTGAGGGCAAGAGATGTTCTTCCCTCACTGCAGTGCTTTTCCTCCCTGCTTTTGTCCTGATTCAAATAGAAGCCAATGTTCTTGGTTCCAGGACTATTTTTGCTTCATTTAAATTTATTGAGTATAAATCATGAGGCAGTCATTATGTTAAATATAAAAAATTTAGATAAAGAATATAAGCGTTTTTTTAAATGTGTTCATATCCTTGTGAAAAGGCAGGAAATTAAAAAAAAGTAATAGATACTGACAAGTATTCAAAATAATATAGAAACAGAAGCAATCACCAAAAATGAGAAATCTGAAGTCTTATTGTAGATAAAACTATAACTTAGCTAAAAATTGAAAAAAACTTTCATTAGTTAACTGGGATGAGGAAAGCACTGAAACCATTTTACAAGAAAAAGTGATGAACACACAACATTTATTAAACATCGAAATAAGGACATTCATATATTACCAGCAGCCTTACATTATTATAATATAATATACCAGTAAGGTGGAGAGGAAAAAAATCTAAAACCAATAAGTACCAAGGGCAACTTCACGAAAAGTTGTCCTATCCTGTTGGTTTTTAATCCTCCAGGCACTGAGGAGCTATAGAATTTCAGGCCAAAATACAGGCTTTTAAATAAAGATCATTCCATGAACAAACAATGAACAGGAGGAGAAAATATAGGAGGTTGATTCAGCAGTAAGTCAGACTAAAAACTGACCTGAACCCAGGAAGTGACAGAAGTGAAAAATGAGTGGAAGTATCTGGAGTTTGATAAAGGAGTCATTATAGACACCAAAATAAACATAAATAGGTGATTTATAGAGACAGATATCGAAAATCTATATCTACATATGTGTACATAGGTATACAGATAAGTATGGTGATATGTATTTACAGCATGGGGATTGAAAGGATTGTCCATGTTCAGGACTTGGCTAAGAAGAACTGATGGAATATGGCATGAATAATCAATTAAGGGCATATCAGAGGAGAAATCATTAGGCACAGAATTGGGGAAGCGTATAGCAAGTTTATTTTTTAACATGTTAAATTAAAGAGGTCTGTGTGACAACCAAGAACAGAAAGTAGAATTCTGGAGCAAAGAAAGCAAGTAATTGTACTGAATCTCCGGCGGCAGAAAGGAGAAGAGAGTGGTTGTGTATGGTGGGTGGCAGAGGTATATGTGAACTCATTGTTAAACACAGAGGTGAAGAAAAATGGAATTTTCTGCTTAATATTGTTTAACCTTAAAGTGTTTTAAAATTGTCTATCAAAAAACTATAAATCAATAAATACTATCAGGATTTGAAGAACATTTGTTTTGAAAATTTCATATACACTAATAATTAAATAGAAATAAAAGTGTATTTTGACTTGTGTATTTTGACTTCACATAGTCTGTGAAAACAAACAGAACCTGTCTGCTTATTTCCCATTAATTGTTTTTCTAACTTTCCACAGGAAAAGGAACAATTTCAAAATGTCAATAAACAATGATCTCAATTGCTCACCAAGACTAAAAAAATGGTAAGAATGGGTGACAGTTTCCAGGTATCTAAGGAATAGTAAAATTAAGCTTTGATACTAGGTATCATGTGTTATTAATTACTAAAACTTTTAAAAATAATTTGAGGTTGAAAATATTTTGGTAGAAGTTACATAGATCCTTTAGGAAAGGTTTCTTAGGAAGTGACATCAATCTGAAATTAGTTAATGAGGGAGAACCAACCAAGCAAATACAAGAGAATTTTGCACAGAGAGCACAATGTTATGTAGAATATTGAGCCACTAAATAACACACTATTTTATGCAAATTATTTCCTCCACTCATAATAAAATGCTTAGAAACCAAATTTTTTCAGTGGCTTCTAGGAACTGATACCAAGAGCATAAATATGAATTTCAGCTTCATCACTTTTAAGAAATGAATGGTTGGGCAAAAGATGAACCTAGAGCTGAATCCCCAGACATTGATAAATTATGGAAATGTCAAAATTCCACAGATTATGGCATAAAAATTACTCATAAACTTCATTAGAGTAACTTGTGGTATCCATTAGGCTACTGAAATGTCTCAACTCACTATAGAGAAAATACAAATAAAATATATTTTAAGACAGACAGTTGTATTTCCCAGGATATATATGCCATGGATTTTATTTGGTCTGTATAAAAACCAGAAGACTATTATCAAATGAAAATAAAACTTTGTGATCTATATAAACTCAGACTCCTACACATACAGTATAAAAAATAAATAAATCTATTATAGACAAATTCATGGCAGCCAAATCTGGCTCTATGAAAATGTGAAGTTTCTGTCCTATCATTTTCTTTAGCAGTGATACCATTAGCTATAAAATAAAGAGCAGTAAACAGTCTTGCCCATTACTGATGTGTAACCCACCAGTGGTTGCCCCACATTTTCACTTGGTTTTCTATACCCCAATCCCATAACCACCAAAGTAACTGGAAACAATTGGGGAAAGATAATATTGGTACAACACTCACATATATGAACATAACTCCAAACACTAATCCTGTATCATGTACCTTTTTAAAAAAAAAACACCTACTCTAGCTTCAGCTGCCAGCTATTATATTAAAGTACACATAATATAGTATCTAGCTCATTGTGGATGTTGGTTGAATGTAATGCTAAGATTTAAAACACAATTAAAAAACAAACTCAAGGAGTTTGCAATCTAATAAGCTTCATTTAAAGGCTTTGGGGCCAATTTTTGTAAGTTTAATAAAAGATTAGCTAATCTTTCCCAGAATATAAGTAATTCATTAGTAATCACACACATTTTTAGAAGAAAGCCCAATAAATTTACTTAGATATTGGCCAGATGAATGAAACATGGAAAATATCTGACTAAATTAATAAATCTGAAGTTTGAAGGTAAGCAGAGTTGAAATTCATTGAACAGATGGAATAGTGAACATTAATCCACCTGAAATTTAGACTTTCTCAGTACAAGAGTTGGTTGCAATATACATTATTCTATATTACAGAGAAATCTAGACCTTCACAAAAATTCACAAACCCCACCAATCAAGACAAATTTGAGAAGTTTATGCCTTTTATTATATATATATTATTTTAAAATGGCCTCTGTAACCTGGAATACCTTTAGGTTATATTTTTATTCTTTATTCTTACCAGTTGACAGTTTGCTGTAGAATCCTCCTCGGTTAAGTTTTTCCTGACGAAATTTTCCCAGCAGCATTCTCTCCTTTTTTTCATCACTACTACTTACTTTTAAGCTTATCTAACACTTTCATAATGTTTAGTGAAGTTTGTTCTTTATATATATTGTTTGACATATGTGTAATATGTAATATAAGTAATGACTTATTTACATATAGGTAGTTTATATATAGATATTGTTTATTCTCATTTAGATCATAAAAGGACAGATGGATTATTAATATCCTCATTTTTAGAATGGGGAAACTGAGAAAGAGGTAATTGAAGTAACTGATCCAAAGGTGCCCATATATTAAGTGGCGAAGGAAGACTTTCAACAAAGACAAGACTACTTCTGAGTCCATGCTCTTACCCACTAAATTTTTCTGACCTTGCACTTAAACATTGTATTGTGATACCAGTATTAACTTTTAAGTTACTATCTCCTCTTCTACAATGGGAGTTTATAACAGAAATTTCATAACCAAAAATTCTGTCTTTTTCATCTTTGTTTGTTTAGAGCCAATTATGCTCTTTTGAAGAATAAAAATATTAGTTGAAAAAATTAATTCATAATCTGAAATGGAAGGAAATTTCTTTTCAAAGGAACACATTTTAAAAGTTTCTATAAGAATGTTAAATGTGTCGGTATAATAATGCCATCAAGATATAATATAGACCCTGGAAACTTTTCAAAATTTCTCTCATATGCAATGGTGATTAACTGATGGTCAACTTTCTATAAATATAATTAAATGTGATATAACAAAAAACGTCTATTGGGCAGGCAAGCACTATTTTCAATTCTTTCCAAAAATTTAAAATAATTTTTGAGTTATATTTTCAGCTTGATGCTAATTCTAATTCTTTTTTGCTTTTTATTTCTTAAATTCACCATCACTCTAAAATCTGATCAAGAAAAGCTATGCTATTTTTTTCTTTTCTGCCTATTTTATTTCTAAGCAGGTTACAAGTGACATTTTGCTGCTTTCAGTTATGATGTAGTTGTCTATTTCACAAACCAGTTGTTCTCACTCAACCATTGGCTATACATTTGGTTTTAATTAGTAGTCACCCCATATATATAACTTCTTCAGATTATCTTCTCAACACTTAGATCTTCATTATGTGAAAATCTTTAGAAAAAAGAAGGAGAAACTGAACCAGAGAAAACCATTGAATGTATTCTCACGGGACATCAGTTCTGGTCCATATTAAATGGGCATGCAGTGTTGGTAAACAAAGTTTCTTGTATCATTTTCCAGTAGAGAACTTTCTTTTCCCTCAGGAAATAAAACATTCTGTATGCATTTTTCCCACACAAAATGTGTTGGACGACTGCTTTATTTTTCTCAGCATCCTTTCCTTTTGGGGGGAGTCTTTTGTTTCTGCTGGTTAAATTTATTTAAAAAATTCAATTAAGTGAATGTTCTTTTATCTATATTGGCCCTTCTGATACTCTGCAAGTACACAATACTGCTTTATAGGCTCTTTCAATGAGATATTGCTGAGGATTGACATGAGACTATATTACCAAGTCACAGTCAAATTTGTATTGGACCTTTATGGTTGCAATTGACTACTTGGTTGAGAAAGGACTTTATGGTAAGTTTATAGTTCACAGAGTCTATATGGATTCCTAAAGAGTGAGGTTATAAAATGAACACTATGTAATGGAATTTATTGCATTAATTTTTCAATAACAGAGCTCTTTGTGATTAACTAATGCTCTTTGTAAACCTTTTAGAAAATATGGAAATGCATAGGAGAAAAAAATTAAGGTTGCCCATAACCTGTTACCCACAAATAACCATGTTAGTATGTTTAGTATGCATAATTTTATGATACAAATGAGTAAAACCTATATGCTGCTATTATCTATTTTGTTCACTTAATATTATGAACAATTTCTTAGAGGATTAAATATTCTTCTAAAACATATTAAAGTGATTGCAAAATATTTGTTTTGTAGGCTAGATATATCATATAATAACTGTATGGCTTACATCTATATGTCCCACCAAAGGCTCATGTTCTCATAGATGGGTTTTGGAAGTGGTTGCATCTTGGGTTGTGATATTGAATTAATCCACTGATTTGTTTAGCATGGTTCTGAGTGAGAAGGATGTACTTACTGAAGAGAGAAGACCCACCCTGCATGTGAGTAGCACCAACCAATAGGCCTGTGGCTGGAGAGAATAAAAAGGGAAAGCAGAGGAAGGATGCAGCCTCCTGTCTCTCACAGTATGAACTGTTTCACCTTTCCCCATCTGCCATACTGCCCTGCCTTGAAGACAGTTGACTATGGACTTGAACTTCTGCAAATTGTGAGCTAAATTATAAACCTTTCTTTCTTTAACTTGTGGATGTCAGATATTTTGTCCCAGCAATGGAGAAAGTAACAAGACAATAACCAAACTCCATGTTTGTGTATATTTAATTTGGACAGTTATCAATTTTTGAGGATTATTTTAAAATAATTACCATAATTTGTGTATCAAATACCTCTGATATCCTGCCCCTATGATGTAGGCCTCACCCACTGATTTCAGTCACAACCACAGCAGTAGTCAGTGTCATTTGGGTTCAATTCACTGTAATCGGACAGCATCTCTCCTAAAGGAGTTGTCTTTCTCTCACAATCTGGCCAGGAATATCCAGGAATCAACACTAATCCACACAGATATTAAGTGTAGTTCAGTGTGTGTGGCGAATAGAGGTAATGGCTTCAGAGTGCCCCTCCACTAATGAGCTCTGAGCATCTCCCAGTTGATTCTCAAAAGAAAAACCTTGAGAGGCATTAAGCCCAGCTTCCCACTGTGGTGATCTTGACAATACACACTATAGCTTTTCTGTCAGTCTCTCCTGTTCTTCATTAGTGTGTCATCATATCATAAAACAAACCCAAGTCCTTAGCATACGCTTTGCTTCAGTGGATGGGAAGACCCAGATAGTACAATTAGTGTCTTTTTTTTTGGTAACTTTTATGAATCATCACTAATTATTACCATTGAAATTATTGCTATAGTTAGAATTGCTAGAATGGCCAAAACCATCTAAAAAATGCAAAAAAACTATTTCATAGAATTAAACATCTTTTATGATAAAAAGGCTGAACAAATTAGATACAGAGGGAATTTGCCTCAATATAATAAAGGTTGTAATAAGCTAACAGTCAAAATCATACTGAATGGTAAAAGCAGACAGCTTTCTTTCTAAGATCTGGAACATGATAAGGATGCTCACTTCCAGCACATGTTTTTTAGTGTAGTACCAGAAGTCCTACCCAGGGAAATTGGGCAAGAGGAAGAATTAAATGGTATGTGAATGGTAAAAAGGAAGTCTAATTGTCATTGTGAATGATATTATATATAGAATATTTCTATATAGATAGAATGTAGATTCCATTGAAAACTAATACGTTGAACTTAGAAAAGTTACAAGATACAGAATCAACATATAAAAATCAGTCACACTGATATATGAAAATAATAAATTATCTAAACAGAAATCAAGAAAACAATCCCAGTTACAATATATGCAAAAACTGAAGCAGAATACCTAGGAATAAATTTAGTCAGAGAGGTGAATAGTCACTACAATAAAAATTATGACATGATGAATGCTGCTGAACAGGACACACACAAAAAATGGAAAGATGTCTTGTGTTCATGGATTGGAGGAGTCAATATTGTTAAAATGAGCACATTATCCAAGGTGATCCACAGATTCAGTGAAACCCTTGTCAAAATGCAATTATATTCCTCAACAAAGAAGCACAATATCTTAAAATTTATATGGAACCACAAACATCACACAAACAGCCCAAACCATCTTGAGCAAAAAGAGATATTACATCAACTGTCTTCAAATTATACTGTATAACTGTAGGAATGAAAACTGCAAAGCTATAGAAGTAAACATCCATATAGAACCAACTGATTCTCAACATATGTGTCAAAAACATGCATTGAAGAATAAACTTTTCAGGCAATGGTGCCAAAAAATTAGATACAACATGGAAAAGAGTGAAACTAGATCACTATATGTCACCATTTACATTGACTCAAAATGGATTAATGACTTATATGTTAACACTTGAAACTGTGACACTACTAGAAGTAAAGATAGAGAAAATACTTCAGAACATTGCAATAGGCAAGTTTTTTTGTTTGTTTGTTTTTCTTTGTTTCAACAACACTGCAAAGCATAAGAAATAAAACCAAAGATAAACAAAATGAATCATATCACACTAAAAAAGTTATGCACAATAAAAGAAAAAACTTGGACAGGGAGGCAATCTACAAAAAGATTAAAGAAATGCAAACTATATATCTGACAAAGGGTTGATATTCAAAATATATAAAAAACTCCAAAAGCAAAATAGTAAAAATATCCTCTTCAAATATGGTGATTAAATCTCAGCCATAGACATAAATAGATACATCTCCAAAGGAGACATACCAAAAGATAATAGTGATGTAAAAAAAATTCAACATCAAAAATCATCAGGGAACTGCTAATCTGATCCATAATGAACTCTCACCACACTCTAGTAAGAATTGTCATTATCAAAAAGACTGAAGAAAAGAATTCTAAAATTTATATGGAACCAGGAGACACACAGAACAGCCAAGCCAATCTTGAACAAAAGAAGCAAAGTGGTAGCCATCATAATTCTGAATTTCGGATATATTATGAAATTATAGCAACAAAACACCACAGTACTGGGACAAAAAAAAGATGTGTAGATCAGTGAAATGGAATAGAAGACACAAAAATAATTCCATGTACCTTCATCCATCTGATTTTTAATGGGGGGCCAAAAATACACCCTAGAGTAAAGACAGACTCTTTAATAAATGGTAATGAGAAAATTGGGTATTCATGAGGAGAAGACAAACTAAATCAATATCTACAACCATATACTGAAATAAAATAAAAGTGGATCAAAGACCTAGATATAAAAGCAAGAATGTTGAAACTGCTAGAAAATAACATAGAGGAAACATTGGAAGCATGTAGGCATAGGCAAAGAATTCTGTTCAGGAAATAATATCAAGAAACAACACATAAGATTACATATAGTGAAAACGCTTCTGCACACAAAGGAAAAATCAACAAGATGAAGAGACAACCTAAAGAATGGGAAAACTTTTTTGTGCCAGCTATAGAAGACAAATATACCTGACAGAAGACAAATATTTAGAATATACAAAAACTCAAAAAAATTAACTCCTCCCGAAAAAAGAACAAGTAACAGAATCAATATATGAACATATGATCTAAATAGATGGTCTCAAGTGAAAAATTACAACTGGATAATAAGTACCTGAAATAAAATTTTCATCATCTTTATCCTTCAGGAAAATGAAAATAAAAACAACTGAAATTCCATCTTAACCCAGCTTTTATCAAGAACACAGAAAACAGTAAATGCTAGTGAGGATATGGGGAGAAAGGAATCCTTCTACTTTGTGGTGAAAATGTAAATTAAATTAATACTACTATGGAAAATAGTATTTCGATATCACCCCAAAAGTAAAAGTATAAATTCCATTTGACCCAGCTCTACCTCTCCAGATTATCTTCCTGAAAAAGTTAAAGACATAATACTATGGTGATACATGCATACCGATGATGTTCTTAACAGCACAAATCCCAATAGCCAAGCTCTGAAATAAACCTAAATGCCCATCAAAAGATTAATGGGTGAAGAAACTATGATATATATGGTATAAATATAATATATGATATATATTACACACACACATACATATATATATATGTGTGTGTGTGTAGTACTTTGGCTATAAAGAAGAATGAAATTATGTCATTTGCAGGAAAATTGATGGAACCTGAGATGATAATGTTACATGGAATAAATCAGACACAGGAAGGTGAATATTACATGATTTCTTTTACGTGAGAAACTTACAATATAAAACAGTAAAATAAAGGAGAGATGGCAAAAAATATAAAAGGTAGACTTTGTAGAGATAGGGTAGGTATTCAAAAGAAGGGGAAAAGGAAACATTGGCAAAGGAGTAAAGGGACCAAAAATAGTCAAGATATTGTATATGTATGTATCAGCCTACCCAAAAGGATGTAACTATTATGTATCACAAACATACATAAATTAAAAAGACTAATGATAGTAAGTGCTGATGAAGAAGTGCAGAAAAGAGAACCCCTGTGCATTTTGTTAATGGGAATGTCAACTAGTGCAGTCAGTATGGAAAACAGTATAACTGTTACTCAAAAGATTAAAAATAGAACCACCACATGATCCAGCAATCGCACAGCTGGATATATAGTCAAAGGAATGAAATCAGTTTGTAGAAGAACATATGCACCCACATATTTATTGTAGCACTATTCACATTAGCCAAAAAACAATCTGTTAATCAACTGATGGATGTTTAAAGAAAATGTGGTACACATAAACAATTCTAGTTTTGGTATGTGGTACAAAGTGACGATGTGGTACACATGCACAATTCTATGTAGTATATACACTCAATTATAGTCTCAGTACAAATACACACTTCTATTTTTCATGCATATACACTATTCTTCCATAAAAAGAATAAAATTTTGCCATTTGTAACAACATGGATAGAAATAAACATCACCATGTTACACGAAATAAACCAAATTATACTTCTTCTGAACAGATTTATTTTCATTTTTAAACATTATTTTAGAAAATCTTTTGTTTTATATTCATTTAACAGTCAGCCTTTTTGTTATCTTTGAGGTATTCTTTAGTCTTAGGAAATCCATCCAAGGAAGATATATTAGCTGACAAAACTGCATGATAGTGCATTTGATTTTTGTGAAATATTTTTCTCAAGCAAGACATTTGATTTCAGATTTAAATGTAACTCCTCAGGAAGAAGTTAATTCCATAAAAATCTGTCCTCATTCTCTTTCACTTTGAAAAATTGGTGGGATTCACTTTTATTTAAAAATATCTTTTGGTAGAATTTTCCGTTTACCAGTTTGCAACCACTTAAAACTTGGTTTGATAGTATAATCTTCCTGTGAAATTTATTCAAATGGAAAGATACTTATTGGAGAGATCTCTATATAAGGGCCATGCTGACTTAGTGAGGCCTGACTTAATCATCCACTGCACAGTTCAGGTGCAACACCATAATTTTTAATCCAGATGCTCTGGCTCACATCCAGTGGTTCTGTTATTACATCTTGGACCCACAGTGAAAAGCTGTTCCTCACATTCTCCTTAAGAATGGTGTACCACAGCTGCCACTGGATCTCAAGGTTAATGGGGTGTTTCCTTGAGAAAATTGACCATTTGAACTTGGAAGAGATTTCATCTGTATATAGTCTCCCAGGACTCTGGAGCCTGATTTTTGTGTTTACCTGGCATTTCTACAGCTTTTTATTTTATATAAATTACTTATGCACATTTTAAGTAAACTATATTAAAATACTATATTAAACTATATTAAAGTATCTTTTAGCCATAAGATAGCCAACAGTTGTTGAATGCATACATAATATTTTGTCTTACTTATCTATATTTTCTTCCTCATAAAGATTTAAGGTCTATCAAAAAATGTAATTGAGGGCCAGGGATTTAGCTCAGGGGTTGCACCGCCTGCCTCACAAGCTGAAGGGCCGGAGTTTGGTCCCTGGTAACAACAAAAAAAAAGAAATTGGAAAAGAAAATTAGAACCAAGGTAAAGAGAAAAATATACATCTGTCACTCACAAAGATTATGATAGATCCTAGGACTAGAGTATAGTGTCACTAAAGGCCAAAAGAAAAATGTTTCAAGAAGGAAGAAAAAGCAAACTTAGTCAAATACTGATATGACTTCTAATAAGATGAGAACAGAGACATATTTCTCGGATTTATCATCCTGGAATATGTAAGTGACCTTGAAAAGGGCAGCTTAAATGTTATCATGGATCATGCTTGCAAATGAAGCCAGATTGATGTAGGCTGAAGAGTAAATAATTGAGGAAGAATAGACATAAAATGTATGTAAATATCTTGAGAAGGTTTGCTTAAAACATGGTTAGAGAGAGATAGGGATATAACTGAAAGATGGTATGAGTCCAGTGACATCTACATCTTATTTTTAATTTGGGACAAACAAGAAGTTTGTATATATGTGGATATCATGCAATGGGTTCTTTTAGTGACTATCCATAAAAACCAAACACAAATCTTTTTAAAGATTACTGAAGTAAACAAAAATATCATCTGATTCCCCTGTTAAGGAATTTGATATGCAGTATTAAAATAAGTAAAAATTTTCATTCCAGTTAACTTCAAGATACTCAGTAAAATATTAGGAGATCCTAAGGTAGGTCAAAGTGCCATTTATGATTTATCTTGACAAGCAACATGTCTAGAGGAAGCACCTCCAATGAAAATATTATTTGACTTTTTCCCACCAGAAACAACTGGGGATTCATGTTGTAACGTGTCATTTCTAGTTGACAAAAGCGGTCAAAGTTGTGTCTTTCCAACTTCAAATATGATGCTTTAAATCCAACTTTCATGGTCCTTTTAACATAATAAAAACCTTACTCATCATCCAATATCTCATTCTACTACTTTGCCTGGGAGACCATATAACAGGAAAACAATATTCTATGCTCCAGAGACTGAACTTTTAAGAAAAATATATGCAATGTAGCGTGTGGTGTTCTGACACTCTCCTGTTATACTCTGTGCTGGGGATGTACTGAACAGCAGTGGAATGCCCTTTCCTTTACTTGGTCAACAAAATCGTTCTCCAGACTACTCACAAATATAAATAAATAAGTTTTTTTTTTAACCCTGAGGCATTTCTTCCTGTTCTTTGGGAAACTATCTATGTTAGGCAGCTTTTGGTCATATCATGAATATCTAAAATAATCAATGTATAAAGAGAGAAAGTTGATTTTGGTTCACAGTGTTGGAGGCTCCAATCCATGGAGACCTATTGCTTTTGGCCTGTAGAGAGACAACACATCATGGTGGGAAAGAATGACAGAGAAAAATCACTAATCCCATGACCAGGAAGCAAAAAAGAAAGAGGAAGAGATCAGGGTTCCACAATTTCCTTCAAAGGTATGCTCTCAATGATGTAAATGTCTTCCACTAAACCCCACTATTAAAGTTTCCATTGCTTCCCAAAAGTATCAAGCTGGTATCAAGCCTTTGACACATAGGGCTTTGATACAAACGATAGCACTCCCAAATCTTATATATTCTCATACTCACCATCATTTTCGTCATAGACGGATAATAAAAGGGAAGAAAAAAGGCCATGGATAGTCTATTTTTCATTTCAACACTGAAATCTTCTTGGGAGGGATCACCTATTATTTATTTCTATTTTCTCAAAGCTCAAATATCATGATATTCAAAATATATTGGAATAAATAAAAGAATTAATAAATATCATTTGAAGCACTTCTAAGTTTCATAAATGATCACTTTCTTACCATTTTAGTAATCAGATATCTTCCTGTTTATCAAATATATTTACCTATCCATTTAAATCAACCTTAGGTTATCATCAGATCTTTTATTCTTTAATTTTTTTGTTTTTGTTCTAATAACAACCAGTGAAAGATTTTTATTCTTTTTGTCTTTGGTTGGCTTAGTTTCTTTAATGTGTTTATTTCCATAGAATTGTCTACTCTGAAAACTAACATATATGTGTTTCAATGATTATTACATATTATGTTTCAACTATTTCATTATCTATTATTTACTATATTCTTTTGTAAGGAAATCATTATTCAACTATGCAAATATTCTCTGGTGTGACTTCTGAAAGATAAAATTAATCAATCTTTCCCATCTCAGGGCCAGAATTAAAATGCTATTAATGTAGCTGACTAATAAAATGACACTTGGAATTGGAAGGACTGACTTAAATAATAGAAAATATTCTATAATTATTTGTGAAATTAATGAATTCAAAACTTAGATAAAGTTGTAGTCCTGGGATTCCTTTAGCAAAACTAACCAAACTAAAATTAAAACAAACTAAAATTGAAACACATGGGATAACTACATTATAGATCTCATATAAGTCATATAAATCATTCAACCAGGAAAAGAAGGTGATAGTGTTTTCATAGTCATTTTAACATGATTGTAAATATGGATGGACAAGTGATACCAACACAAATCAATCTGAGAATCCTGACAATGGGATGGGGTGGTTCTGAAGCAATGAGAACTCATGAGATGCTCTTCTATGCTGAAGGTGAAATTTCCCAGGGCAGATATCAGATTCACTTCCTGCTGTTGGGAAAAAATTCAATGGCTTCTAATAAGGAAACCTTAGGGAAACAATCACAAGTTGATTAAATTGAATTTCCTTCCTTAAAGGAGGGGAATGGAAATGTCAGCAAGATTAAAAGAATTAACTTTAGAACGCTAATTGGGTCAAATTTGAAAACTAGCACAATGAATCCATGGGCTTCTCCTAGGAAGTAGAGTTGAAGGAAGTTGACTATCAGAAAGAACATAGTTCTCCTTACTCAAAACAAATTATACCAGGATATTTGAAAGCCAAGAAGAAAAACAAGAAGCCAACGTGAATAATTTTTGAGATTCAGATGAAGTTGAAAAACAAATATCCCACATAATTACATTTAGAAAGAATAGCACAAAAGGTAATTGTGAAACAAATTAAATATATAATTATCAGAAATAAAATATTTAAAGAGAGTTCTCTGTTTTCAGAGTAGAGTCAATGTCACAACTAAGATAATATACAATTTTTCTTAATTTATCATTCTACAGATATTTATTGAGAACCTACTCCCTGTCTTGTATCATTTTAGGGATCAGCCATTTCTGTTAGTCACACAGCAAGGGACATATCTCCCTTGTGATCTTACATTATTATGATATAAATATATCATAAAACTCATTGAAATGTCTTCCACTGTTCCTCCTTAAGTTTGCGCTAAGTTTGACCCTCCATACTTTTCACATGTATATTTTTGGTAAGTATGATTCATGCTAATCCAAAATGATGGCCTTTACACCAAAATCCTGTGTAAATTTTATGCACTCAAGTAGAAAAAATGGATACATTTTAGAATAATATCCAATAAAAACAGTTGAAATGCAAACATTTATTGTTGTTATTTACTTAAGTAGGTCGTTGAAACTTAATTGACACTATTATTTCTTTCACTATATCTACTTCTTTCCAAGAATATTCTGATTTTTTTCTGGTAGATATGACTCTATACACAACACATACAAAGCTAAATATTTTCATGAGCTAAATATCACTCTTCCTGCAGGAACCAAGTAACTATTCAGGGGTAATTCTATCCTCCCTTGCCAGTGATTGTTCAGGAATCAACATGTGGCCCAATTTTGATTTGTGAAGTATCTTCCAGTAGATGATCCATGTTCTTGAATATGTAAGCAAAAATGTTGATAACATGCTTGTCATCATCTCAAAGGAAAAATAATCACCCAAAGTCAAATATAAAACACCACTTTTAATTTCATCCCCCAAAATAGACCAGAGTAGATTTTTTTAAAGACTTTACTTTAATGAGTCTTTTGAAATTTCTTTTTTCATATGTATCACTTAAATTTTGAAAATTGCAGCTAGTATGAAAAGGTCATGGTTGCTCAGTGGAACTGCTTTCCTGGGTGATTTAAAATTGATTGATTTTCTATTTGACAGTCCTTCTTTACTAATTTTACTCACACTACCCAAATAGCTCCCAGTAGACCTATGACTCAAACCTTGGCCCCTTCTTAAGTTTTAGACTTACGCCATCAACTGTTTCTGTGAGTGTCAAATGTTGTCTTACTCATAACCAAGCCTAAACTATTTCAAACCCTAGTCTATTATCTTCCTTCCCTCAATCAGCCTTACTGCTTTCATTTATATCACAGTTTATAAAAGTTTTGCCATACTTCATTTGAAAAAACCTGAAACTATCACTAACGTTAAGTTAACCAATCAGAAACCACACCCTCAGCTTTCTCTCTCATCTATTCCTAAAACAGATGGATTATGAGGACTTTTTGTTTCTAAATTTAAATTGTCTCTCCAATAATTCACTAATTTTCCTGTTTGCAGCTATTGCCTTTTGTTCAGGAGCTTATCTACTCTTCCCAGAATTATAAACTAGTGATCATTTTGGCCTCTCTGCTTCCTCTCTCTTCCTTAATGTTACCCACCAAGTTATTTTCTTCCTAGGGATGAAGAGTTTGATCTGACCCTGATCTGACCTTTTTATACTTTTTGTAGACTTGGCTTCTGTTTGATTTTCCTGTAATATCTCTCAGGCGCAGTCGCCATTTTAGTAATTTCTGCTGACACTAAATCTGCAAATATAATGTCAAAATTGTGTATCCTTTCATATCCTTTCCTTATTCACTGCTAAGCCAGATGAACCATTTTTAGTTCTCATTTTCTTTTGAATGTTTTAAATTAGCCACAATTTTAAAAAAAACAGATGTGATTCATTTTGGGCAAGAGTAAACATATAGATTTCACATGGGTTTTAGAGGCCACTAGTATCATGGAAGAAACATTTCACTACTTAAAAACACCACCCATTCCAGATGAGTGACCAGTTAAGGGCAAGAGGATAAGGGCAAGAGAAATAGCTGAGAGCACTTAAGAGTGAATTATTCTTGACCACACTAGAAACTAAATTTATAATTATTTCACATAGTTGTAAAGTTTTTTTTTTTGTTTAAAACTGAAAAATAGGACCTGCTATCTTACTCTGTCTACAGACTTATCTTTAAATGTTGCCCTATGTGTGTACACAAAAGCAAAAAAAAAAACAATTACATTGCTGACAATATTTTTCCTTTCTTTTGGACTTTGCGTATTGTTCCCTCACTATCCCTATGTCAGGCCTACCTTACACTGCAAGATTTAGACTTTCAGAATTTAAAGACTAAAGTTTTTTGGAAGCTAGATTCTTAATAATTTTAGTATCAAAACATTTTATTTTGTAGCAGTATGTGAAATTGAAGCTAAATATATGTGCATGTGTGTGTTTGTTCACAGCACAATTTTATGACTGAGCAGTGTATTAAAAAACTTGTTGAAAATTTGCCAAATTGTAAATTCAGGAAAACAATAACTGACTCTAAGAACATCAAATTATATCATAGTATATTTTTCTTTAAAAATAATAAAATTACATATTTTAAGTTTTTAATTGGACTTTTAAAAATTTCTTAGCTCCAGTGAGGTAAGCTCAAAAAAACAGACAGGTATGTTCAGTGTGTTAATTAGAAAGTTCTTATGAAACAAATTATCCACAGCAATTATATACTCAATTCACTAATGAAGCCATAAATCAGAATATATTTTTATAGACATTAAATCTGCTAATATTTTAGTATTTGTAAATCCAGTAGTACACTCAATGCAAGGATGTGACCTATAGTTACGTGAATTCTATGAAAACAATTGTCTACATTATTGAAGAGCTATTTCCTCAAGATATTTCTTCAAGAGACATATGCTACAGTCAGATCCATCTCATAATGTAGATTACATTTGCTTGGTGGACATATTTCTGGATCCTAACTGTTTTTCCTGACACAGAACAAGATATATATGGGATATTGTTGAAGAGTAGTTATCTCAGCCATACTATGTATGGTTCACAAACTGATTTTATCTCTAATGATCCTGGAGCTTGGACTCCAAGAAAGGAATAAGGAGAGGCTTCAAAGAGTAGTTGTTATTGACATTCCTTTTTGTCATTAAAGCATTGGTTGATATCTAATGTACCAATTAAATGAGAAAGAAAACACAGTAGGGTTGTTTCTAAGGGTTGTTTAAAGTCTCATCTAATGAGCATGAGTAAAAATTAGAATTTAAACACTGGGGGATTCTTTACTATTTTTAAAACAAGAAAACTGTTAAATTCTCATGTAGAATTATTTGGCAGCCATAGCTCTTGTTATATATTTAGAAAAGCTTTGTAAAGAATATGGTTAGTCCACAGATTCATGTGAATGCTATGTATATTCTGAGCAAGAATGAAAATTTTTCATTTTAATTCAAAATTTCCTGAAGTAAAGTTTGCCCCCACCCATCCACATACTCCCCCTGGTTCATTGTCAGAAACAACTATTGCAACAAATTTAGAGTTTATTATTCCAGGATGGCACCAAATGGGATGCATTTCAATATGAACAAATAAAAAAATTAAAACATTGTATGTACATTTAGTGTATGTTAAAAAAATCGATCCTAATATATTTAAGTAGTTCATTTAAACACACATATACACACAAATATAATATTTTTTTTAAATGACTGAGAAATTTGCATAAATGTGGAATGACATCTTAAAACTTCAATAATGATTGCTGAGTTTGTTTAACTTCTTTATCATATCTTACCTCTGTAACTTGTCTTGTTTAAACAAATTCTAATCCATTTGGATATTGGAATCTTAAATGCTTGTATACATAATGTTAAGTTTGCACCACCTATAGTGACATTATAAATATTTGGCTGTTTGTTTCTTTCCCTCCTTTTATTTTTGATGGTTGTACTCCATTTTTTCCCTTGTTTCTTTGTTTTCTCCTGGTGATTTGGATATTATACGTTTTCTTTCTATTCTTCCTATTGCCTTTAATACTAATATTTAACACAAATACAGTTACATATCAATATTTAAAGTTTAACTTTACTGATATCTAGATTCTATAAAGACAAAATTTTGTTTTTATTTGCCTCCTATTTTATGTCACCCACGCCAAGACTCATGCTGAAATCATCTGTCTTTTTTCATTCTAGCTGGGTTATTCATTATTATGCAGCAACATTTCTTTGGTATTAAATATAAGATGTACTTCTTTCTTTATTAATGACTTTCTTTTGTATTCCAAGTCACTTCCTTTGAATTTTTTGTTTATTTGGTTTTGTTTTGCTTTAGAAAAGTTTTTGGAGAGGCTCCTTGTGCCTTTTTCTTCTCTTTGTCTTATGTGCTTTGATTCCAATCTTGGAATACCCAGAAACCACCATCATGTATAATAATAGCCAACATTTTATGACTTTAAAACAATTTTTATGGGTGCCAGGGATTTAGCTTAGTGGTTCCGCCATCTGCCTCCCAAGCACAAGAACCCAAGTTCGATTCCCGGTACCAAAAATTAAAAAAATCTTTACTTGGGGCCGGGGATTTAGCTCAGTGGTTTCGCTGCCTGCTGCGCAAGCACAAGGACCCGAGTTCGATCCCCGGTACCAAAAAACAAAACAAAACAATTTTTATGAAACTAAACTCAATGCCAGAACATGTAAGTATAACTTAAGATCCATTAGATCTATGCAAATGCGTTTCAGAATGTTCAAAATCCTCCAGAGAATCATCCTAAAAGCAAGGTAGTGAGTTATAAACAATAACGTAACACTTACAAACAGAAAAGCTTGGAGGTGGAGTACTTACATAGCAAGTGTGAGGCCCTGGGTTCAACCTCCAACATCCACGATTCAAAAAGGCAGAAAACCATATTCCAGGCTTCAGTATACTGGTGAGTTCTGTAATGATTGAGAAAATCATTAAACTTTCATAAATATGTTTCCTTATTTGAAAGGAAAGATATTTCAGACTTGATATTTTTTACATCTTTATAAATCTGAAGCAGGAGATTATATATATATATATATGAATAATAAAATAGATAAGCTATTGTTGCATTTAATATATTTACATAACATGGCTTTATAATATGTAGTAAAAATAATATAGTAATATAGTTTTAATATAGTTGTTCTAAACAACTTTTCATTGCCTATAAATATATTATAAAATCAGTTGAAGAATATATTTAATTCTGTCACTCACTCAATATATTAAAATACCAGACCAAAACAGAATAAAAATAAATCTTAAATGTTTATAAGTTAAAAGCAAAAATATAATTGCACTGTAAATCTTTCATATGAATAGAAATTTGCAATATTAATATTTTCCCTTGAAAGTTGCAAAAAGCTTGTATTTAATGAAAAACAAAGCCAGGAAGAAACTTTATTTACCAAGAATCTTTGTTAATCAGCAGAGAGCACTGAAGTGAAATTACTGATCATCAAGATTAGTTCCTCCAGCATCTGCAGAGAATCAGGGAAAATGATGTGACAGCTCTTTTAAAAGTATCCATCAATGTCACCTGCTTCCTCTTATTATGTCTTTCTTTTTCAAATATTTACTTTAGCCTGTATGTCTGCAGTATTTCCTGTTCTATAATAAATTGTTTCAGAAATTCATGCAATTTAATACTCTGAATCATCATTAAAACAGACAACACCTTGTCTGGGTCACAAACAGTGTGTACTGAGTGCCTACCATTCATGGTTAGCTCTTCTGAGATTGGACAGTGCCACCACCACAGGCCTTTTGGTTCATGTAAACTAGGACATCATGTGGTTCATGAATCAAAAGGCAAAAAAATAGCTTCCTTACCTGTCTTCCCAGGTACATTGTTCCTCATCTATTCTGATTTCTTTCCAAAAACATTTCAGTTCTTCAGCTTTATAATTAATTCTGTTATTTGGAAGCCATGTCTATTTTTAGAATTATGTTTTAAAAATCTAGTATTTGAAGACTTCCAACATTTAGAATCCTCCACATTAACTTCTGTTATATTTCATAGGCTGAAATAAAATAAAATAATGGGCCTTAAATGTCAAATGTAGTAAACAAATATTAAACATATGTTTGGCTCTCCTCATAATTCCCAATAAACATATAAATATATTAATGGAAACTAAAAATGGCAGCATGAAACTTTTTTCATAATTGACCAAGTCTTTTCAAAGGAGATGGCAAGGTTTGATCTATTGGTGTTGATTTGTTTGACTTCAGAATAAAAAGAAAAAGGTACTTGTTGGTAAGAATAAAATGGAAGAAAATATAATGAATTCAGAAGTGCATATTACGTGTAATAGGTCTCTGAGGGTCAGAAATACATTGACCACAAGTATATGAGTTTGTAGAAAGCATGCTTAAGGGAAAAGCACAGTGTCATTACTTAGTCAAATCATAGGTTTAACCACTGACATATGTGGCTTGTTAGGGCTTAGAACCTCAGGCGAACATGGTGCAGCAAGAACTATCTGTTCTCTTTATACTATTAGAAGAAGTGTAACACTAAAAAGTAATTTCAAAATAAGTCATAATAGACACAATTCTGTCTCACTTAAACTAAAGAGAATCAATAGCCACATGTGAATTAAACACATTTAGCTACTTAATGTGGATCTTTAGAACTTAGTAAATTCAGAGGAAGCATTAAAATTCTACAGCCTAATCTTTTTTCTTGTGTCTGCATGAAGTTAGTAATACAAATCTTTCTCTTAACCCAGAGCAAAATTTTCTTTAAGGTCTGTTATAACAAGTCTCCAAATACCAGGTACAGAACCAACTCTGCTATGTTGACAGTCTTAATTGTATGTGCGATATTATATTTATATATAATATATATTATATGTATATATTATATTAATATATAATATAATGTATTATATGTAATATACTTCTGAAAAGTATAGTTTCTTCATCTTGCAAAGATATTTTAAATTTTATTTTATAAACCAAAGAAGGAAAAACCCACATGCTCATCATGAATTAGAAATTGTTGTCTTTGTTGTACTCCATTCATTAGGAACCAAGTCATGTGTTTATTGTGTACATACTGAGAAAATTTTATATTTGTCAGTTAATGACTAGACTACATAAAATGAGGTTTCTTTTTTCCATAAATTTTAGATTACCATATAGTGTTAAATGAAAAACTAGAGAAAATTTATTTTATACTAGGCTATTGTAAAAGGACAAAGAGTAGACTAGAAGTGAAGCAAAATATCCTCTCTTATTGTGACATCACATGGCTAGGGCTCAAGACTCCAAGGGATGCCATTATCCCTTAAGTCCAGGAATCTCATTTCATTTGGGATGTGCTTGTTTTTCAAGACATAGGATAGCACTTTCTTTTTTATTTTTCACTATTTATTTTAATGTTCTAAAAATTATATAAAAGTAATCAATGTAAAAACTTTAAAAAATTAAGTTTATTAGTACATTTTAGGAATACAATATTATGGCATTCATCATTGGAAAAGACATCAGTTTGCTTGTAAGGAAACCTATGAATCTCTTGCCCATCTTATCCTTGCTTTCTAATCTTGATCATTGAAAGAAGGCAATGCCTTCAACAATAAATTTGTGAAGAAAGTTGAAAGATTCACTTTGGAATACATTTGGTTTATCTAAGTAAAAATGTTTAGCAAATAATTAGATTTATAGGTCTAAAGTTTAGGATAGAAACCTTGAACCACGTTTTGTAGTGTTCATGTACCAGTCTTGGAATTCTCAATATATAGATGGTACATGATGCTAAGAAGATAATATCCATCTCAGAGGTTGCATTTCAAAAATATGTGTATAAGAGGTCTTAGAATATCATTATACAAATGTGTATATTTTGAGAGAACAAGTAAGTTTAAAGGTGGTAATAGAAAGCATAGTAGTAACAAACTTCGGAAGATTATTGGACACCTTGAATGCAAAGAGGAAGAAATAGGAAGAAGAGAGGGATCAAACTGCATTTGAAGTATGGCTCAAAAAGTGGCAGCAAGAAAAGCATGGAGGAGTAGAAACTGAATTAAATTTTAGGTTTCCTAAGGCCTAATCTGGACATGCTGCCCCAGAGCAATTCAGAATTTGGAAAGAAGCATTTTAGAACAATGATTTCTTGTACAATTTTGCAGAATGCTCTAGATAGTTCTACATGGAGATGGACATGTCCAAAGTAGGATATTTCTACAAGGAAAATCGGGTAAAATATGTCTTTTTGACTTGCATTTCTAAATGCCTCTTATTGTTATCCCGTAGCTTCCCAGAATCAATTCTCTCTTCCCTTAGAACAATGTCCCTTCCACTGGATGACTTATTCTTCATTGTCATCAAAACTTACCTAAATTTTTAGTCCTATCCATGGAAAGATTAACTGTTATATAAATTATATTTCTATCCACATTTTTTATAAGACTGGACAAAGTAAATTAAACTATTGACTCCACACATTGGATCATAGGTAGAATAGAAACATGATTTGAAAAATTAAGAAAACAATCACATGAATTATAAAAATCTCCCCAATTTATACTCATATGGCAGTTTGCAGATCATAGTGTACCAATAGGGAGTTGGAAAAGGACACAGAAATCCAGCTAAATTTAAGAGACAACAATAAAATATCAGTTAGGAATTTGGTGAAAGCATATGAAGTAGAAGACCCAACAGGAGGGGAATACACACACATACACACACACACACACACGTTCTGGAGTTTCACAAATATTTTTTCTTGAGCCTTTGATTAAATAGAAATATGAAATGTAATAAAATTTCATGAAGCCAAGAGAAAAATACTACAAAATAATAGTTTAAAAATTTTCTAAAATTCACCTTGGGCAGAAATTGTGTCCCTAACAGCCAGAGTCATTAGATTTTGTTACACATTCTATACTGCTTAGAGTACTCAGAAGAGGTATATAATATATAAAATATATAAATATATATTAGCCCCAGAGTAAAGGTTGTTTTAAAAATTAAATAAAAAGTAGACAAAATATGTCAATAGGATCAAACTTATTCTAGGTAACATAACTGCATGTCACACACAAAAAAATAGAAACAAACCCAGATGTTACATGAAGGATTGGCCAAAGTACTTTAAGCATCTAATACAAACCTTAGAAATATATTCAAGCATATTAACCTAAATATGATGAGATGTGAAATAGAAAGTAGGAAATTGAAAACTACTGAAATTAAAAACATTCCCTGGTGCAGTTAGTAGCATATTAGGTACAGAAAAAAAGTCATTAGGTCTGAAGGCATATCAATACAAATTATATAAAATAAAGCTCAAAGAAAGGTAAAAGTGAAAACAAAGCTTGAGTCAACAGAGAAGGGTGAAACAATATCAAGTGTTACCACTTGGGTCCTTAGAGTAGAGGGTAAATAGTTAAAGGAAGGATGAGCAAAATACTTCAAATAAAAAACTGTCACATTTTCAAAAGGAAAAATGAAATGAATAAATACAAACAAAAGCATAGTCTGACACATTATAATCAAATTACTGAAAATCAGTGATTAAAACCAGTGATAAAAAAGCAGTGATTAAAAAATGTCATGCAAAAAAGCAAAGAAGGGCCAGGGATTTAGCTCAGTGTTACTTTAATTTGCATTTCTCATATGGCTAGTGATGTTGGCCATGTTCCTCAGAGAAGAAATGTTCAACATCATTGGCCATTTGTACTTATTCTAAGAAGTGTCAATTCATTTCATTTGTCTATATTTAATTGAGTATTCTTGGAGGGGTAATTTTTCTGAGTTCTTTATATATTCTAGATATTAATCTTCTGTCTGAGGAATAGCTGGTAAAGTTTTTTTCCATTCTGCAGCTTGTTGTTTCACTCTGCTCGCTTTTTTTTTTTTTACTATGCAGAAGCTTTTAATTTTTTTTCATTAAGTTTATTGGTTCATTTTAGTTATACAGTACAGTTACATTCATCGTTAGGATCTTGTACCTTTACATGATGTATCTTGGTTCTTATTTTTTTCCCCAAAAGAATTAAAAGAATCATACCACAGTGGTATATGCTCACCCATGTTTATAGTGGCACAGTTTGTAATAGCTGAAACTCAGAATCAGCCCAATTGCCCATCAACTGGAGACTGGTTAAAGAAGATGTGGGTTGTGTTTATATATATATATATATATATGGAGTACTACTCAGCCATAAAGAACGAGAAACTAGAGACATTTATAGCTAAGTGGATGCACATTGAGGCCATAATATTACGAGAAGCTTTTTAATTTAATGTTATCCCACTTGATTCGCGGTACTATTTCCTGGATTTCAGACTGGAAAGTCCTTGCTTACGCCTATGACTTCAAGAGTTTTACCTATTTTATTTTCCAGCAGATTGCATTTTTGTTTTAACATTTAGATCTTTGATACATTTTAATTTCAATTTAGCGGTGAAAGTTACGGTTCTAGATTCAATCTTTCACATGTGGTAGTGAGTTTTCCTAGCCCCGTCTATTAAAGAGAATATTTTTCCTCCGGTGTACGCTTTTGTTCCTTTGTCAAAGTTCATATAATTGAATGTTCTTGGGATGGTTTCTGCATCCTCTATTTTTTCCCATTAAGCCACATGTCTGTTTTTATGCCAGTACCATGCAGCTTTTATCATAGTAGTTTTGTAGTACAACTTCAGGTCAAGGATTGTGATGCCTCCACTTTACTCTTATTGCCCAGGATTGCTTTTGCTATTCTGGGTCTCTTCTGATTCTGTGTGAATTTCAGGATTGTTTTCTACAGGTCTGTGAAGGATCCTATTGGTATTGTGATTAGTACTGTTAATTAAATCTGTGTATCAATTTTGAAGTCTAGCCCTTTTGACTATATTGGTTCTGCTTGCTCAGGGGCAGGGACATCTTTCCATTTTCTGATGTCCTCTTTTTATCCTCATTTTCACAGAACTGTAGTTTTCATTGCAGAGGTCTTTCACTTCCTTAGATTAATTTCTAAGTATTTAATTTTTCTTGGTGTTATTATGAGTGGTATTTATTTCTTAATTTCTTGCTTGGCAAATTTATTATTCATATACAGGAACACTATTGATTTATATGTGTAGATTTTGTATCCTGTTAGTGTGATGAGTTTGATTATTAATTATAGGTGTCTGGTGAATTTTTGAGGTCTTCTGAGAAGAGGATCACACTATCTGCTAATAATAATATTTTGATCTCTTCCTGTGCTATCCATATCTGTTCTATTTCTTTTCCTTGCCCAATTGCTCTTGCTAATGTTTCAAATTCTATGTAGAACAGGAGTGGTAATAGTAAACATCCCTGTCTTGTACTTGATTTTAGAGGGAAGGCTTTCATTTTTTTCCCCACTTAATATGATGTTGCCAGTAGGTTTATCATAAGTGGCTTTTACTTGATTGAGATCAGGTCCTGCCATACGCATTTTGTTCAGGTTTTTATCATGTATTTGTTGAGCATTTGTACGTATTCTCAGAAATGTCTATTCATTTCACTTGTCCATTTATAGTTGGATCTTTTATTTGGGAGGATTATTTTTTTGAGTTCTTTATATATTCTCAGTGTTTGTATCATGAATGAATGTTGAATTTTGCCAAAAACTATTTGTTCATCTGTTGATATGATCATGTGATTTTTCTTCTTGATTCTGTTTATGTGATGTATTGTACTTATTGGTTTTCTTGTGTTCAACATCCTACATCTCTAGGATGAACCCTACTTGGTCATGATATATGATCTTCTTGATGACTTTTTGTATATTGTATGAGTATCTTTTTGAGAACTTCTGCATCTATATTCTTTAAGGATATTAGCCTATAGTTCTCTTTTTTTGGTTGGATTCTTGTCTAGTTTTGGATTCAGATAATGCTCTTTTGCATGCATGACTTCAGGAGTACTCCTTCCCTTTCAATTTCATGAAAGAGATTGAAAAATATTGATGTTAGTTAGATCTTCTCTGAAGTTCTTGTAGAATTTATTAGTGAATCCATTCTGACCTGAGCTTTCTTAGCTGGCAGATTTTTTATTACTGATTCAATTTCATTGCCTGTTATTGGATTATTCAGGGTTTTAAAATCTTCTTGATCCAGTTTTGGTAATTCATATATTTCTAGGAATTTATCTATTTCTTCTACATTCTCCATTTTCTTGGCCCACACAGGAATTGAGATCATTCATATTTAAAGTTATTATTAATAGTTATTGACTTATTCCTGTCATTGTATTATTTTCCTCTTGTCGATCTCCTTTATTTTTCTACCTGGTACATTTATTCTATTAGACCTTTTGTCGTTGTTAGCTTCATTCTCTCTTTCTACATGATCCTTGATAATTATTTTGGAGAGATGGTTTGGTGATCATGAATTTCTTTAGGTATTGTTTTTTTTTTATCATGAAAATATCTTATTTCTCCAGCAACCTTGAAGGATAGTTTTGCCAGGTTATATCAGTCTAGTTGAAAGTTGTTTTCTTTTCAGGCTTGAAACACTGAACTCCAAGCTCTATTGGCCTTTATTGTGGCACTGAGAAGTCTTCCCTGATTCTAATGGTTTACCTTTGTAAGTGACTTGATGCTGTGCTCTGACTGACAACAAAATACTTCATTTTATCATGCTTTCAGATAATACATATTCTATAAATTGAAGATTTGTGGCAACACTGCATCAGCACCATTTGCCCCTAAATATGTTCACTTCACATCCCAGCATCACATTTTGGAAATTTTTATAATAACTCAAGCTTTTCATCATTACTGAATCTGTTGTAATTATTTTCAATCACTGGTCTTTGAATATTACCATTGCAATTGCCCTGGGATATCACAAACTGCTTACAGAACACAATGAACTTAATAAATGTATGTGTTCTGACTATTCCTCTGCCTGGATATTCTACCATCTCTATCCTCCTGCCCTGACCTCCCTCTTCTCTGAGTCACAGATATTGAAAAAAAGACTAGTTCATAACCTTACACTGGCTCTAAGTGTCCAAGTAAAAGGAAGAAGCTCACATCTCTCACTTTGAAACATAAGCTAAAAATGATTAAATTTAGTGAGAAATATATGTCAAAAGCTATGATTGGCTAAAAGCTAAGCCTTGTGTGCTATTTATCCAAGTTAAGAATGCAAAGGAGGTGTTCTGAAGGAAATTAAAAGTGCTCCTGCTGTGAACATATGAATGGTGAGAAGGGAAATCAGCTTTATTGGTAATATTTAGAAAGTTGTGTGGTTGAGATAGAATATGAAAGCAGACACATTACCCAAAGCTAAAGCTACAGAGCAATGTTGTAAGTTTTTAAAATTCTATGAAGGTTGAGTGAAGCCATAAGAAAAAAACCTCAAACTTTGCACCTATTGGCTCTTGATGTTTAAAGAAAGAAGTCATTTCTGTCACATCAAAGTGCAAGGTGAAGCAGCAGATATAAGAGCTGCAAGTTATCCAGATCTACCTAGCTCATTGATGAAGATGGCTATACTGAACAACAGTTTTTTAATGCAAACAAAACGGCCTTATAATTGAAAGATATGCCAGCTAGGATTTTTACTGTTTGAGAATAAAAGTCAATGTCTAGCTTCTAAGCTTCAAAGGATAAGCTGACAATCTGCTTAGAGTACAATGCAGTTAGTGACTTCAACTTGAAGCTAATAATGCTTATTTAGCATTCTGAAAATTCTAGAACACTAAGAATTATGCTAAACCTACCCTTCTAGTACAAATGGAACAACTAAGCTTGAAGGACAGCATATCTGTTTACAACATGATTTATTGAATATTTTAAGCTCACTATTGAGTGTAACTGCTCAGAAAATTTTTTTCCTATCAAAATATTACTGCTCATTGACAATGCACCTGATATCCTAAGAGCTCTAATGTAGATGTGCCATGAGATCCGTGTTGTCTTCTTGCCTGGCAACATAACATCCATTCTGTAGCTCATGAATCAATTTTTAAATTAAATCTTAGTATTTAAGACGTATGTTTTATAAGACTACAGATGTTATAGATATATTTTCTCTGATGGATTGCAAAAAATATTCTGGAAAATATTAATCATTCTAGATAACAGTAAGAAAATTTAAGATAAAGGTCAAAATATCAACAGAAACTGAGCTTGGAAGAAGTTGATTCTAAGCCTCCTGGAGGACCTTGAGAGGCTCATGGTAGTGGTAGAAGTAACTGAACTAAGTGACAGAAATAGAAAGAGCATGAGAAGTGGATCCTATAGATGTGAGTGAATTGTAGCATTTAATATTACAGAGAAATCTTTAGTGAAGGGAAAAATCAAACAATGCAAACATTAGTGCTGTCTTATTTTAAGAAATTACCACAGCCACACTCACTTTCAGCAACTAGCAGCCTGATCAACCATTAGACATCAACATCAACTCAAGACCCTCCACCCTTATGACTATTATAACCTACTGATGGTGAGATGATTAGCATTTTTCATAATAAAATATTTTTAATTGATGTATATAAAATATTATTTAGACATAACTATTTTGCATGCTTAGAGTACAGAATGATATACATGTAATTTTTGTACATACTGGGAAACCAAAAAATGTGTATGACTTATTTTTTTAAGATTCACTTTATCATGGTGATCTGGAAACAAACTCAAAATATTTCCAAGGTGTTCCTTTTTAAATAGTCTCACAACTCTCTCCTTAGGTTTAATTTGCAGAAGCAGATCACAGAACCCAAGGGAGCACTAACTTATGTTCTCTAGTTTATTACAAGGCTATTACAAAGGATATCCACATAGAGATAAGTGAGTCAAGGTGTAGGGGAAGGGGCATGAGGCCTCCATACTCTCTTCTGGCTACACCATCCTTCATCAAACTCTGTAGGTACAGCTATTCATAGCCTCTCTGAATCCTATCCTTGTAAATTTAATTAAGACTTCATTATTTAGACATTGTTGATTTACTAAATCATTGACTATTAAACCTCAACTTAGCCTTCAGTCCCACTTTTCTCCCTGGATTTTGGAGGGAGGAGCAGAAAGTCCTCATCCTCTAATCTCGCTTGGTCTCTTTGGTGACCAGCTTCCATCTTAAGGCTACTTAAGAGTTGCCAGTCATCAGTCAACTTGATATCCTATTATTAGGATGAATCTAAGGAATTTTGGAGGTGTATGCCAGGAAATGAAGATGACAATCAAATATGTATTTCACAATATTCCAAATATACAAATATACCATTTTGTGTATGTCATGCTCAGAAGTTAGCCTAGGCCACTGGGCATAAATAGAACATGAAAAATGTCAAGTTGTTTTGGCTCCTCCAATGGAGGCCAGCCTACTTTAGCTTATAGCCAACTGAATTCCAAGTATCTGAGCAAACAAAGCCAAGGTCAAAAGAGCCCCTTAGCTGACCCAATCTTAATTACAGGTGCATGAACAATGAACAATTATTGCCTGATTACCACCAAAATTGTGTGGCTGTTCTCTGGTGTTTGCACTGCAGTTTTATTGTGATGATAAATATAACTGGGATATAGAGTCTTCTCCAAAACAATAGGTCCATATCCCATAATATAACAATTCCTAGGGTTATCTGGACTTGCTCATACCTCTCGGATATTAAAACTTTTCTACATACTAGTCAGTTCACCTCAGATTCATTGAATCTTTACTTGATCTCTGGGTTCTGGAGGCCAGAAAATCATTCTATCTTCCACAATTTGGCACCTATTTGGAAGGAAACCTTCATATTCCTTCTTTGTGCTTCCATGAAGAGTTATATTCATTAGTGTAAAAGCTGTTGAGCTTCCTCCAGTACTTCATTCTCAGCCTCCCAGAGGAAGAGAACTGAATTCCAGATGGGAAATTCTTTAGTAAGAATTGGTTGGTCATTGAGTCACTTGGATGCAGGAAATATATAATGCAATCCCTCGTCAGACTTTTGGCAGGGTGGTAATCCAAGATGGAAGTCTGTATTTCTTCATTCTGAATATGAACAAAAAATCCAGATAATTCTGAGTTTCAGTATTTGAAATCCCATTGTTATTAGTCATATCAGCTTTCTGGTTTAAAAAAGACAATGTCTAATCTCCATTTACCCATCTCTTAAACTTTCTCTGGATTAAATTCTAATTGAAGAAAACACAGCTTCTCTTACTTTCTATTAAATGCTACTACCTTCCATACTATCCTAGTAACAAAGATTGTTACCTGTCATGTTAGATATTGTTCTGTGGGCCCTCTTTTCTCTAGTGCAGCATAAATTTTATAGTGATACATGGTCAGTAGTATAAGTCAATTAACTTGGGACTTTGTTTTCTTTCTTCATTTATCAAAAGTCACTCTGAACTAGGCCACAAATGAGACAATGAGGATATCAATATGCAACAGTCTTAGCCCTAGTCTCTCATCTAAACAAGCAACATCACTAGTGAACCAGATAAATTTATTTGCGCAAATATTCATCTTTTAATGAACCACATTAAAAACATGTTTTTATTATTTACTATGCTTGATGTCAAAATTTATTTACTCTCTAAATACTTATTTGGCCCCTACTAAATGGAGAAAAACAATGAGGCACATAAAACAGCACATCCTCATGTAACTTTCGCTTTCATAGAGCAAACTGATTGCAATAAACTAATACATTGCCAAGCACTATGATTTTTAGTCACTAGGGCTCTGAAGAAAAATAAAACTGTGCAGAATAAGAGATAATAAACACAGACACTATTTTAGATAGGGTAGTGAGAGGAGACTTTAAAGGAAGGGATTATGGAGCAAAAACTTGAATATTGTGAAGGAGAAAGACTTGTGATAGCTGATGAAAAATATTCCAGGCAGAGAAAAACAACTGTAAAGTCCTCAAGAGTAATAATAATACATACTCCACGGGCATGAGTGACTTGGAGAAAATATTAAAGTATGATTTCAGAAAAATAGGAAAATCTACAGCACATTTGCTATATTTTTTAGAAATTAATTGAACAGAAAATAACACATATTCTCTAAAAAGATTCCACTAGTGCCTGCTATGTGAATAATTAACAGTAATGGAGCCAGAGGTTGCAAAGTAGATTTTCCAGGAGGCTATACTGGAAAATCCTCAAACTGGCTAAAGGACTAAGGCTGGAGGCTTATCTAAGTGTGACTGATGTTGGGGATCAGAAGAGACCACCTTTTGAATGTATTCTGAATATAGTGTTACAGTGTTTTATAATATATTAGATATGGTAGTAATGTAATGAAGAAAGTTAAAGATGATATATTGTTTTTTTTACTTGTACAATGGAAGAATGGTGGTAAATGATAGTGCCATTTACTTACCAAGTTTGTGGACGGAGATATGAATAGTTGGCATTAAGAATATGTAGAATCAAGGTGGTGGCATCCAGTAGGATGATACATGAGTCTGGACTCTGAATAAAAAAGGTAAAGGCTCTGAGTAAAAGTATGAATTTAGGGACATCTGTGTATAGATAGGAAGTACTGGATCAGATCAGAAGGCAATGAATTAAGAAAAAGAAGAAAATGGCAAAGACTCAATCCTGAGGAATTTTAACATTCTAAGGTTGGAAAGAAGAATAGTGTGAACATAGCTGAGAGAGAGCAGCAAGTAAATAAAGAAAAAAACAGTTGTGTGTATTATTCTAGAAGCCAAGTGAAGAACATGTTTCAAATGCATGAGATAAAAACTGATAACTGTACATTGTATTTTACAAGAAAGATACATTTAACTTGCATATAGATACCTTCAGAAGTGTGTGAGGATGGAAACACAATTTCAGTGTGCAAAAGATAAAATGGAACGTATGAGAGTAGAGAAGGGAAGAAAAAACACATTTTCTATATGTTGTGTTACTATACAGAGTAAATAAATTTGTATCTGGAGGAGTACATTATATTGAGAAAGGTTTGCTTCATAGTTTTGTTTTTAATGATGGATAACACACTTCCTGGGTACTTACTAGATTTCATGCACTACTGTACAAGCTTTACAATGTTAAATCATATATTATTCTCAACCCTCTTATGAGGAAGACAGATAAAACTATTGTTTTTATTTATAAATCAGAATATTTAGGGTTTGTAATATCACAAAGGATGACCACATACTATGCAGCAAATGTAGCAATTTAACTGATTCTCATCTTGTTCCAGTGCTCAGTAACCCATGAATTTCAAACTGATTGCGAAGACACAGTATAGACAAAAATGTATAAAAAAGATATTTTATGAAACATGAATTATGAGTAAGAGCATTGTATAGGAAGCAGAAAAAGATGTCAGGTCTGTGGTAGAGGGCTCACCCTTAGGAAAATAGTTCATGTACTACAAAGTGGTCAATGTTCACAGGAACAGAATGTTTGCTAGATTTTAATGGAGGAGAAATAAGTGACTTCTCTTCTAATTGCTTTTGTCCTCACTGAAGTTAAAAAAATTTAAGTTACTAGGTGAAACAAAAGTACATACTTGAGATTTGAAGAGATAGTATACAGATTTGAAAGACTCATTTGAGATAGGAAGAGTGAGAGTAACATGATTGCTGGACTCGTAGGAAGAATCAACTTCACACTGAAATGTAAGTTAAAAGAGAACAATGGGCAATTTTGTGTTTTTCGCCAGATAGGCTTCAGCAGAAAGTTGAGTTTAATCATAGGATTTTTCCAACAAGAGGAAAGTATGTGTAATGGAGTTGAGAATAAAGACTGGAGAGTAACAGTGACTGACCATTGACTTAAATTGGATGAGGAGGAAAATAAAGACATTAAGTGATTGATATGCATGATGAAAAAGTGATAGGATGGCCAATGGACAGGTGGTTTAAATGGGTTCAAAGGGTTGTTGGCATGGAACACGAGAGATTTGAAATGAAAAAAATCTTTGGTCAGTGAGATGGTTAAAGCTGAATATATTGTTACAGTTAGTGCCAAGTTTTAGTGTGTAATAACTTAATTATGTACTTGAGTTTGGAAAATTACTTAAAGTGAGGTTAAGAAACTAAGCATCTATATGTTGGATAAACTTTCTATTTGTAATTCGGTATTTCAGATAATGATAAAAGCAGTGAGGTTAGAAACAGAAGTCAATGAACCCATTGCTTAAATTTCAATGAGCAAAAGAGACTGACAGTAAATATGAAAAACATCCACACAAGGAGGGATAACAATTGGCATAACTAATGGCATGAACTTCAATGTAGCTAGGCTAATTGAGGATCTAGGACCGATACTTATATTCCAGAAGGAGCAATAACCACACCACTTCCAAGATGTCTCATTTGTAGAATGATAGAGAAACACTGTTTTCTTCTTGACAGATCTTCAGGGAAAGAAGTTTCCTCAGAAATAACTATGTTCTGATTACAATAAGAAAGTGAACTGAATGCTCAGGAACTATGGTGAGTGGGTAAGCAATTCTGTTGATGATTGAAGGGAAATCCCCATGAGTTTACAAAAATGTTCACTGAATTTATGAGCAATAGGGTATTGGGTCACATTAGTGGAGGAACGTATAGAGACTGCAAGCGTAAGTGTGCACACGATGATGGATGACCTTTGAAGACTGAACTTCTGGTGGTCAATGATACAAACATGATTAGAGTTTAATGGAATTATTCCTAATTGTTCCCTCTTGGGAAAATAAATAATCAATATTTATCATATCATTCTTTTTGGGCTCAGTCTTTTATGCAGTTTTAGAGTGTTTGATGGAAAATTACTTGGTAGAAATAATCCTCCCCTGACTCATCTTTCTCTGACTTACAGCTAAATTTGTTAAATAACTTAAATGATAGAAAAACCACTTTTCATATTCCCTGAGCATTCACTTCACTTTCTTATTGTAATCAAAACTTAGTTATTTCTGAGGTCATTTTTTTCCCCGGAGGTCTCTGAAATAATTTTACAAGTGAGATATCTTGGAGGTGGTGTGGTCTTTGCTTCTAACTTCAGTTCTTCAGACCTTTTCTAACATAAGTGGATAGGAGGTGTGAAGAAGGAGGCATCTGATACTGTGTGCTTTGGATATGTTTTGAGTGTGCCCCTTCTAAAGGGTTCATATGTTGAAATTTTATACCCATTGGGAGGTATTAAGAAGATGGAAACTTAAGCCCTCTATGAAGATGAGATGAAGACATCAGAAAGTGATTAGGATGAGATAAAGCCATCAGAGTAGAGCCCCCATCATTGAATACTGATGGTTTTTTAAAGATGAAGAGACCAAAGACTACCACATACATACTGCTTCTTGTGCTGCTATGTCCTGCACTGCTTTGGGACACTAACCAGCAAGGTCATCACCAAACATAGCCCCTGAGCCTCAGACATCCAGAAGCAAAATTAAAAAATAAACCTCTTAAAATTATTCAGTCTCAGGTGTTTCACTATAGTAATGAAAAACAGACACATGTCCTTTCTATAAAAAGTCCAACTCATCAATCTAAAAACTGTGACTACCAAGATACTGGGATAAAAGTAAATTTAAACCCAATGGGATTCACTACAATTTACTTATATAACAGCAGGTCTAAAATCGGATCAGAACATCAGAGAGATAAAAAGGCAAGTATTCTTCATCAGCACAGAAAGTTCTTTTGTACAGCATAATCTACCTCCCTGCAAAATTTTCCTGAGGCTATTCACTTTTTGCTCTTCTGCATCTCAAAGTTAAGGGTTCATTATTGTAGTTATCTCACTATATCCCATAATTGAACATTGTCCTTGAGTTATTCTTTTAAATATTTCTTTTTTATAAATTTTATCTACACAAGTAAGTAGTAGAGTCCAATTGCAAGGAAAATTTTAGTGATGACTGATTAATATCAACTTGTTGCTTTTAATTTGAGCACTAATGAGATGCTTCTAAATTTTGTTGATTCCTCTGTTTGTTTTTACCACTAGATGTAAAAATACCTTTCAAGAGGCTAAATTATCCATAAACTATCATGAGTACATTTTGATCTAAAAACTCATACCTATGCTTAAAAATATTTTTAAGCAGATAACCAAATTATCTGTGTAAATAGAAAGGTTAGAATACTAAAAGTCAGACAAGTAAGAAAATATAGAAAGTTGGCCAAAGAAGGAAAGAGAAAGTGATTAGAGGGAAAGTTGAAAATAATTATTTTAACATAGTTTTATCACTATATTATTATTATTATTTGTTCTTCAAGTCAGTCTGCTTACATAACTGATTTTTTTTCTTTCCTGATACTTACAGGAGAAGAAAACATTATTTTGGCACCTAACATGTAAAACTTGCCTTTTTAAGTATATTACAAACTTTATTTCTCTTAAGTGCCTCTACAAATTCTTGGGCCATTTTATTATTTGTTTTTCATTTATAATAAATTGTAAATGCAAGCAATAAAGGATTTTTAAAATTATATAATTTGTTCATTATCAGAGACCTGTTAATGTTGAAACTCAGACCCATGTCTGAATAATCTCAAACAAAACTCATATTCCTCTTACTGATAAAATATTTCTCATGTGATTATTCTGAGTAAAGCTACAAATTCCAAATGTCTATGTTCAGGGAAAGAATTTTCTTTTCAAAGATTAGGGAACAGAGAAGTTAAATTTAAAATTTGTTGATTCATTTGCTTAACATTCTGCTCTGTTTCACAAATGGTTTTTCACTCATTAATAATCAATATGCCTCACAGCTAAGGCACTGATTTAACTAGGGCTCACAACAAAGCAAACACTAGGTTTAAAGGTCATAGCAAGAGTTTTCAGTGTAAAAAATGATAGTTTTCTTACTCAGAGAACTCTTCTTACTTCATTGACTCAGATGCTGAACCAAGATTGAGAAAGTGAACTGGTTCAAAAACTCATGTCTGGAAAATTAATGTGACATAAACCAAGAAGTATACAATGAGCAACTCATCACAAGAAGTCAAGCACACACGTTGTACAACCCTAGTTAGATGCTGTCTCACAGAATTATGCTGGACTCTTGATTTTCAAACCAAGTCCATATATGTGTTCTTCATTCAAATAATAGCTCCATTAGAGAAAATAATCTTGATTAAAATTGTTAATTCTTTGTATAGTCTTTGATAACTGAAATATTATTAAAATTGGGTGTGTAAATATAGTTGCCCCATAATTTCAAAAGACACTATAGAACCTAAAATGTACCAATAAATATATACATAAATAAAAAAAATCTTTACACACTGTGAGTATATATGTGTATCTATGTGTGAAATATAGGAGTGCAAAGATGGCTTCTATACATCATTATAACACACTTTTAATGATTTTGGTGTTACATGCAGAAATAAGAGGTTAAAAGCAAAAATAACCTATTCAGTTAAACTCTTATTTGTTTTCTAAGTTTCAATATATAATCTTCATACTTCTTCTCACTAAGGAATATGATAATTTATTTAAATTTTAATTTATTCCATGTTTTGCAATTGTACATTTTTAAATTGTACTGAGTTGAGAGTTTATTTGCTACAGAAAGAATAACACAAGGTCTATATTGGGAGTGCCTACTACATTATGTTACTTGATTATGAATAGAGTTCTTCAAATATTTTTTGGACACATACATGGTCAATCATGATTATGAGGAAAAAGCTCACGATTACTCTGACTTTTTATTCTAGTACATTTTAAGAAATTGACCTGATTGTAACTATTCTTTGGAATGCTTATTTAGAAAAGGTATAAATGTCAGTTTTTAAAAGTTGGACTGAAATTTAGTGTGTATGGTAGTAGAGTGTGGAAGACTAAGCTTAATTCAGACCAAGATACAAGAACAGTGTTTTAAAATGGTAGCCCAAGAGCACTCTATCAGTCAGTGCTTACTAGAGAAACAGATTTAATGCACAATATACAAAAACATGTATAAGAATTTACCAGATTGGCTTACAATGGCCACCCACAGAGTCAGGTGTGGAAGAGGGCAAAAGGTCTGCGTGTGTGGTGGAGACCCAAGGGATCCAGAGGCAGGCCTGGAGCACACTACAGTGTTCTGAGCAAGTTCATTTCAGGAGGCAGAAGGGTCTGCACCAGAAGCTGAAGAGTTTCCATTGGAAGACAGGAAGCAGTGTCTAAGGTGAAGGCAAAGACTGGAGCTCCTCTGAAGAATTAGAAGTGAGACTTCCTTCTTCGTTTCCTTTTCCTACCATTCTGGTGACAATCCTCCCTGGGGTGGCCCTTCCACACCCAGAACTATGCTGAACCAACTTAGTTGGGTGGTTCTTACTCAAGTGTAAGGAAATAAACCTCAATCACTTAATTTTTCAATAAAGTACACAATTTGTAAAGAAAGAAAATAAATGTTCATTAACATTACTTAAGTTTATCATTATTTCTACGATGTATTTCTTCTGTGGGAAATATAAAAGATCAATGATACAGTGGTTCATGTGCTCCATTCTAATTCTGATGGAAAATCTAGATCATTAAATACTTTCATTTCCATTTTTCATTAAAGCCTTTATTAACTTTTTTACTTTCAATGTAGTTGTTTTTATTAAATGGGTTTTAATAGATTTACACAGAATCTACAAAAAATATTTTGAAAATACAATAGAATCTTATCCTTTTGCTACCTTTCCCACCACTGCCCTTTCTCATCAAACATAAACAAAACACTAACAAGAAGTCTACATTTTAAATATGAAACTATAATTTCTGAGCTTGGTTGAACACTGTAAACGCTTGGAACAATTTACAAATGCTGATTCTTTGGTCCACTCCATTTGATTTAATTAGTATGAAGTGTGGTTTTGGAATTTTAAAAGAAATTTTAAAATCTTCGTAGATAATATTAATATGCAAACAAAATTGAGAACAGAACTGCTAGTCTAGACTAGTGTCTCTCTTTTTGCTGCACATTGGAAACTTCAGGAAATTCATAAAACTATTAGTGCCAAGTTCTCCCGCTTCAATTTCATGTAATTGATCTCAGGTGCAGCCAGAAAATCAAGAACTCCACCTCCACCCATAGGTGCTTTTCTGGCAAATAGCAATGGCTGAGAACTAATGACATTTCATGTTTTGTTGGGTCAGAGATCAATACAATTTTTACATTTATGAAGTTTATCAAATAAACTATTAAATGTATAATATAGAAATTGAAGTACAATTATTTCAATACAGCTTAATGAACCGAAGGCAAAGAATAACTGGTAATAACATGTAAAGATCTCCCAGCAAAAACATCTTATTCTTATTGTAAAAGAGTAAAACTGGTCCTTAGGACTTTAGTCTCATAAATAAAAATTTATGTGCAAAGGCACTTTTTGACAGATTTACCACTATACTATACAAAGAAACATTATCAGTTCTCAAATGTTCTCAGATATTTAAAAGTCAACTATAAATGTTTAGTCTTTTTCAAATTTTGTTAAGAACACAAGCTCTTGACAACTAATGTTAACTTTCAATGGCTAAAACTTGAAATGTAGTGAATATTATAGTATGCTATAAAATGAAGGTATAGTGCTATTTTTTTCTTTTAATGAAAGATATTAACATATTCAAACAAAGTCTAAGTGTAAATTGTTAAATATTTTTCCACATTTGTGCAATTAGTTTCTATGGTTGTGTTAGTGCAGCTTTGTGGAGCATTATGTAAACAGTGGATGAGTTATTTCTTATAATTTAATTTATACATGCTAACATTTAAAATCTTTCCTCTCCAGAAACAACATATCCAGTTGCTTAAATTTAATATGACTCACTGTAAAGAGGCATACTCTTATTCTTTAGTATTAACATGAAAATTCTCCCTAAAAAGAATTTTTTAACATTAGGGTATTGTGTGTGTGTGTGTGTGTGTGTGTGTGTGTGCATGTGTGTGTGTGTGTGCATGTCTGCATTATATCTGGTGATGGAGGCCTCATTTCTCAAGCAACTTCTTCTTTCCCTTAAGAATTCAATCTACAATTCTACCATCTGCATTGCTGGATAAATATTTTGCTATCAAAACACTGTTAACCCCTCAATGTCTGCTTATAAATAATGAAAAGCCTATGACTGAAACAATCCATATATAATATATGCAGGAATTAAAGGTTTGTTTTTTAGGCCTTCCCTAAAGAAGAATTTAAAAAGATTAAAATAGACAATAGGTAAAGAAATTTTGGTACCAGAATGGCCATTTAGTCTGCTTTGATGAAAGAAAGAAGCTATGTACTTGTTTTCGTGTGCATAGCAGATTTAGGAGAACAAGTTCTTACTGGGATTTCCTACAACTGGAAACTTTATTAAAATTATGAATTAAATAAAATAGAAAATACAAATTAGGATATAAATTACAACCAAGAAAAGTACAATATCTCAATGGGAAAAGTAATAATCTGTTAGACTTTGTAAGTTCGTTCATAGTTTTTTTCCTTTGCCTCATTAATTATATTAGAATGCAGTCCTTATGGTTGCTTTCACTAACATTTCATCCATTCTCTAATGTTAGCTATTGTAATTACTAAGAAACATAAGGTAAAATTATGACTCAAGCAAGTTTCACAGACATTTATGTAGCCAGATTTTTGAATTATGTCTATGAAAGTTAAATTTCCATTTGATTATACAAGTCACCATACAATTCATTTTTCTCTAATCCATAAACTAACTGAAATAACCAGGACACAGAATCGTCGAATTATTTGTGTTTTATAGATATGGCTTACATAGTTGTAAAATGTAAAAAGTTCAAGAATACAACAGATTTTTTTGGTCACAGGCACTATGTGTGACACTAGGAATGCAATAATGAGATATAGGGGAAACATCAGAAATTTTCTTCCTCATCAAGGTCACAATCCAGTGGAGCAAAAAGAACAACACTCACATAAAAGGCAGAAGGACTTTAGGTGATTGTTAAAGGTCATATGTGGCAACCAATTCCCAAAAATGAATGTGATTATTATTTATCACAATGATATGCCAACAATAAATTTTTATAAAAATTAATGGGGGTAATATGGTGGTAGTAATTTTAAATAACTTAATCATATTTACATTTAGGAAAAACAATGAACTCTCAGGCAGCAGGTTAGAGATGAGAGACAGTGGAGAGATCAGTTTGGAAGGCAGTCATAGGCAGAATTTCATATTCTGGTCTGTATCTGTGGGTAAAAACTGTAAATACGATTAGACATTTTTCTTTGATGATGCTGTGTTATGTGACAAGAGAGTCTGCAGATGTAATTAAGTTTACAAATCATTTGAACTTAATATGGAGGCAATATCCTGAGTGAGCTGGACCTACTCAGGAGTTCTCCTGGCTATCCTCTTGGCCAAAGAGATGTGAAGGTGAGGATGATGGAATGAGAAAGTATTACTGTGTTGCTGGCTTTGAAGACAGAAGAGGCCATTTGGCAAAGAATGTAGGTGGCTTCTGGGACCTGAAAGTAGTGTCTGGATGATAGTCAAGAAAGGAAATAAGAGCCTCAGCACTTACTTTGTGGGACTGTATCCTGCTCAAACCATGTGCACTTTAGTAGAAGATCCTAAGCTTCATATGAAAATGCAGCCCAGATGACATCTTTTGAGAACTTCAGCAGAGAACTCAGTGGTGCCATGTCCTAAATTCTTAACTACAGAGCCATGAACTAATACCTACAAGTCATTTCATGCTGCTAGCTTTGTGGAAAATATTATATGGCAATAGAAAGTTAATCCAAGGGAGCTACAACTCAAAGAAAAATTCATTGAATACAGATATTTTATAGAGATATTTTCAGCATCAGTGTAGAAGTCACACAAAAATTGGTTGTATCATCAACTAAGAACAAACTTAAGACATAAATTTACTCACTTTCAGGAGCTCAATTTTGGTAATTTTCTTAATTGAATCACCATTATATTGAAAATATTAACATTTTTAACAAAAAATCTTGTGTGTGTCTGCCATTCCCTTCCTCAAATATTTCCTTGAAAACAAGTATTTCTATTTAGGTCAGCGGTTCAGCCCCTGCCTCTCAAGCACAAGGTCCCGAGTTCAATCCCCAGTACCAAAAAAAAGTATTTCTAACTGTGTCAAAATTCTTGTAATCTTTTGTTCAAAGACTTGGGTTATTTATCACCTTCCTTGTTTTTTTTTTTTAAGATAATCTTTGGGTTTTTTTAGAATAAAGTCCACAGTCTTTTTGCTATTATTAAATTACATTGAAAGGCAATTTGTATTCTGAATTTTGTGATTTAATAATAAATTATTTTTTCTTTTTTGATAGATGCCTATTCTTTACCTATCTACCATCACCAAACTCATTTCCACACCAAAATGAGAAAAAGCAGATGAGTAACACAAATACTAGAGCATTCAACTTATATAGAAAAGTTAACTTTTCATAACATATGCTTGTTTTCATTTTCTTACATAAATATTTATCACTTCTACTCTTATTACTATATAGAAATTATACAAGGAATTCTTAACATAAGAACTTAACATAAGAACTTACATATATTTTTATATAATTTAAATTGAAAAGCAATATTAAGTATTTTTTATATGTGAAGCTACTTACCAAAATGTCACAAAAATGTATTAAATAATAACCTCAAGGAATATATTCTAACATTTATCTTATAATGATGCTACGCAGAATATTGTATTTAATTTTTTAAATAATATTTTAAAGTAATTTTTGAATAATAATAGTTTAATAATGTTTTTCGGTTGCTTCTAAAATTTACTATCATACTATTATAAGACAGCAGGAGGAACTATTCTGAAATGCTATTTTTTTGTTTTCCTTTTTAACATGACTGTTCCCATTGTTATGTGTTATCATTACATAATTTCTCTTCTGTACCAAATACTTTGCTCCATTTGGAAGTTACCACCAAATGATGTTTTCTTAAGTGTAACATTCATTTTAATTTCATGGCAATATAGTTTAGTTCTCTTACAATATCAGACAGACCTTTTTATATATGGGAAAATTATTATCAAAATTTATTGTCTAGATTTATTAGGCAAGAGGTAGAAGTAAGTAGTTAAAAATATGAATAGAATATCTGGAAGGATAATATCTGAAATATGTGATTAAACATCATATGTATTATTCCTTTTAGTTGTGAGAAAATGTGCCTTTAGCTTGTTACTTTGTTCACTATAATTCATTTTATCATTTGGCTGTCACTGTATTTAAACATCTGGAACCCATCACATTGAATGATTGCCAATGCTTCTAGCCAATAAATGAGTGTTTACTTTGAAGAATAAATTTTAAGAATATGATCCTAGCTTTGTTATAGTAATTATATGATAGAAAATACTTGGTCTCAGATCATTATAATATCTCACAACCTGAAAAAAAATGTTACTGCCACTCTCTTGAAACTCTAAACATCATCAATCATTTCACTCGAAAAATCTAATTTATATGGATTTTTAAAATTCAAAATGACTTTATAAGTGTCTAATGATGTTTTTCCCATCCCCCAAAAGTAAGAACAATATGATATGAATATTTTTAACTTTAATCAGAAGTTCTCAATGAGAGATTCTACATAATTAACTTTTAAAACTTTGGCTTTAATACTTCAGGAAACCACTTAAAACAAGAGAGCTTTTTAAATGCTCTCAGAATTCCATTCCATTTTTATTTCTAGAGAGGATTTCCCTATAATTCGACCACTTCATCCAGATTTTTTGCACACTATTGAGCAGGAATAACATATATTTTTATACCAGTATATTTAATATAACAGATTCTTTCAATGTACTGACACGATGTTGGCAGTATTAGCAATATAGACATCATTAGCTTTCTAAAAGATCCATAATTGAAAAGTCAGACTGCTCAAAAATATCACCTTGTGTGTACTATGCTAAGGGAGTAAAGCTTTGTATAAGTGATTGAAAGGGCAAGGAAAACTCAATTACAGCCTGTGTTGAATCTATAGGGATTAAATTCCAGTTAGCCTGAGGATGCCCTTTGGAATCCCATCTCTGATAAACTGTTTCTTCTAAATTCATAAGAACAATCCAATATCTACGCACTTGTTGCTTTTATAGTAGCCAAGTTAGAAAGCTACAGATTTACACAGTAAGTATGTGAATTATATGTTTCAGTATATTGAGGTGTCAAATATAAAATTTTTTGTGAGCCTAACAAGAAAATCTTACGTATTTGTTTACTAGATGCAGAATTTTGGGCACAATATATTTAACTACTTTCCTGACACAAGTTGTAGGTGACTTTTAAAATTTAAATTGAAAACTATAGATTTTAAAATTTCAATTAAAATTATAAATTTAAAAATATTCCAAACAGGAAATTGCCTTTAATTAAACAATTAATTCATATTTCCCTCTGCTTTCTTCCTCTATATTCCATTTTCTCTGTATTTCACTCCTTTCATTTGCCTATACTTTATGTTTTAGGCACAGGAATGGAAGGAAACCAAGGTTTTTGAAATTTAGAAAACAAATCAAAACACCACAAATTTAAACTTATTCTTACACAAGTGCTATAGGAGCTCCAATTTAGAGAGAGGTCTAACCTCAAACATGAGTGGTTCTTTTGGTTCTACACAAACTGTTTGGAGGGAAAGCATGGTCTTACATGTGGGGTGAGCTTGCAGAGTGATGAAACTCCATCAGTCCATTGCTTAGGTCCATGTTTAAAGGAAGGATTAGGGCTGGGGATTTAGTTCAGTGGCACCGTGCCTGCCTCACAAGTGCAAGGTTCTCAGTTCAATCCCCACTACTGAAAAACCAAAAAAGTGAAGGATTAAAGCTATCTTTTTACTATCAATTTCACTCTAGAAGATACTAATGTTGACTTTAAAAAGTCATATGTCTACTTCTTTTGACCAAGACCACGTTTAATTATATGGAAAATCCAGGAATGATGATTTACATGTGTGTTTAAGTATTATGAATCATTTTCTAATACTAGAAATGTGAAAAAGCTCCTGAAAATAAAAAAAAATAGATGACATAAGTAGAATTTGTGATTCTTTTTCTGAATTGTATGTTCAATTTTAATTCAATAATCCCTTGAACTGAAGTCACCCTTGAACTCAATCATTTTGGATAGAACTAATAAATAACATAAACAAAAATTCTGGAATAAAATTGCCTAGATACGAATCCCAGCTTCTCCACTAACTAACTGTTTATGTCTTTCACTACTCATTTGGGATTCTTCTTTTCCTCATTTTTCAAGGGGTAGTGATAATTTACATCAAGTAAAACTAATGATCATTCCTATCTCATGAATTGGTTCTGAAGATTAAATGGCTAATGCATCTAAAGTAATGGTTTTCACTAAGAGTGATTTCCATTTATAACTCAATTTCCAGGTATGGTGTCATTTTCCCATATTCAATAACACTTTTGTTTGGCATAAATGATGTTTATGTATATGTGTGTGTGCATGTGCAACTATAAGCTAATAACTAACTAGAGTCCAAAGGTTCTGGTACACATCCCCCATTGTAGAATTTTATACTCAATTTGTCAACAGAACTGAGGTTAAGAAACTCCAATATTCATCTCTTGGAATAGTACTTCATGAAGATTAATACTAAAAATGTTAAAAATATTTAAAAGTTATTAATGTCTATTCACCTTGACTTACTAGATAGAAAATTTTCCATCACTTTTCATTTTTCCATTGATTCTATTCCTTATACTTTCCTTTGGGAGTTAAATTTTATAGAGATCACAATTTCTTCAGAAGTTGAGATCAGAGTGAAATGTTTTTATTTTGCTTTAGAGAAATACATGTGAAGAACACTAGATAATGTATCTAAGCCCAGTAACTGCCACCCTCCAATTTCTGCCCATATATATATATGTCTTTCACAACACTGACAAAGAGAAGATAAGCATATATTAGACATTATATTTTGCAGCAGTTTGCTTCTTGGTTATACAAATTCAGAAATGAGAAACTGTGGAAGATGAGAATAAAGGGAAATGGAACCTCCACTCAACAAGTTTTCCTACATGAAATATGAATTAAATATTTTCCACTGCTATAATAAAATACCCAAGGTTGGATGCTTTATAAGGAAAAAGGGTTTATTTAACTTGCAGTTTTACAAACTGAAATTCCACATAATATTTTAATTGCTCTAGAAAGAGATCCATTGGCTGCATCATGTAAGGGCAGGTAGCACAGTGGTAGAAAGAAGCATATGCAGAAGGCAAAGAGCCAAACAGCAAGGAGGAGAGGCTACTCTGGCTGAATATATATAATATATAATATATATAATATATATTATATATTATATACATATCTATGAGATTAGTATCAATGTATCAATGTCTTCTGAAGGAATCACATCACCTCCCAACATTATCACACTGGAGACAAAGCTTCCAACATACAAAGCTTTAAGAAATATCCTCAAACATATCCAAACCCCAATGGCATGGAACAAATGGCTGAAAAAGGTATGTATTCTTCATAGTTGATACTTCACTTTTTAGTTGAGGTATTGTACCAATTACTCTTCTTAGTTGCAAGGGACAGAAACTGCCTCTGGCAAGGGACAGACATGCCTCTAGTCTGAGGTGAAAGGAAGAGATTGGAAGAATACTATCTGGTAGCTTATAAAATATATGGGGACTTCAAATAATGGACAGTAATTGGAAGGAGAGGCAGCAGGAAGTGGTGAAATGCTCCCTGTAGGAGCTCTGTAGTGAGCACCCTGATTGGGATGCCTGCATTGCCAGCAGCTGCACCCTCAAGCTCACAGCTAACTTTTGCTTGCACCATGGAGATTATAAATCTCAAACTAGGTTAAATGTTTCACTGGTTATTTCTAAAAAAAAGACATCAGAGGATCTGCCCATTTCATTTTCAGAATAGAAGATGAGGGGAAACTGTACAGCACAGACATTTAAGAGATAAGGATTTTAAGAAAAACCAATCTAAACACTTGGGGTTTCAAGAGGTAGTTACAGTGGGTCTTCTGGAAGCATCATTCTGTATCCAATCATTGCCAACTAATTAAATGTGTCAAGGCAGGACTTTCTCAGACTGAAGAAGTTGTGGTTTGTGTAAATTGTATTCTTAAATTAGACATTTTCCATTTGAGCACTTTATGTTGTTATTTGTGAATCTGTGGACATAGGCCAACATTTTTAAGGCTCTAGCTTCTTTGTTAAACAGGAATTTCACATTGGGCGAAAGGTTGGCAGAGTTGGACTAACCACTCAAGGATGTGAGCCTGCATATGTTGCTGACTCAGGGAAATAAAAGGAAAGAGAATTAGAAGACAACACTAAAATGTTATTTTCTTTTACCATGTAGTCTAAATAAACCAAAGTCTATATTAAAATTTTTTACCAACTGTAAAGATTATATAGTCTATTGGTAACAGATGTAATTGTTAGAGAGATAAAATACTCACAAAACTACTTTTTAAACTTGGAAATGTGTTTGTGGACAACAGAGCTGTGACTATAGTACAGTGTATACATGTCTGTCATCAGCATCATTGGTAATGATAGAATAACCTTTACGTGATGCTCAGCTGAATTTGGCAGGAGTAAGCAAAGGCTAGCCTTCAGATTGTACTCCTAAAGGGCATTTTTCCTGGGCAGTAATTATCATTTCCTCTTAGAAGAAAAATAAAAGATAGAATTTTAAATAATAGAAGAAGAGGGGCAAGGTTTGTTTTTGCCATGCAAAATCTGATTTATGAGACCTTTATTGAAATCCTTCATTTCCTGTTTTGAAATTTTCTTAATTGTTGAAAACATCTTATATTTACTCTTGGTCTAATGCTTATTTATTAGCAAGATATAATGGTTCTCCATGACAAATTAGATGTTTTAATTGTTGCCATCTCTTGATGTTTGGCTATTTTTCTCAATCTATTTTATTATTTTCATATTTTATACACATTTATATTACGTTATCTTCTCTAGCTATTTCTGCAACTGATATGTAAAATGTTTTTCCTGTTGTTTCTGTTTGTTTCCTGACCACAGTAATGTGTGTATGTTTGTGTGTGTGTGTATCCATGCATGCATGTGCTAACCTGTATTTGACATTTGTTAATAATTAATCTAGTTTCTGGCTTTTAGCCCTGAAAAATCTGTGCTAGATTAAGAATCTCCAGAAAAGAACTGAAGTTATTGCCTCTTTTAGTACCAAAGGATGGTAACAATCTGGTACTTTAAATTAATGTCTCAAATCCAGAGGTTCCTGATATCTTCAGGTAATAGAAATTAATTAGGAAGACCTATGCCTATCATGTTTCAGAAATAATACTGTTATCCCATTCAGAGCTACAACAAAGGGATGGATACGGATCTTTTCCTAGTTTAATTTATTGGCAAACTTGTAATCAAGATTCTCATTCAGTTGATAGGATCTTATATCTTCCTAGTCTTGTGCAGGACTCCCAGGTTTAGCTACATGCTTGTGAGAACCCACAAAAATTGGTTACTGATTTACTCAAAACTCGAGAGAACTGATCATAGCATTTGCCCTTGGGAAAAATCATAGCTCCTACTTATAAGCGGTGTTCAATTAGAGGGTGAAGTAAAAATATTATAGTAAAACACACATTGATTAATCCTCTCAAAATACTCCCCTATCTTCAAGGACCCTTATCCCCTCATTGTTGCTACTTTCAGTTTAGGAAGTCTTTTTTCCTGAGTGTCTGCACCAGGTATGATAAAAAAATACAGTGAATTTTACTTCTGATTGCCGTCCAACAAAAAAGGCACACACAAAAATATTATGGTCTGATTTCATTGACTTTATTCACTGGATCTGGCATCACATGACTTATGGTTCTCCAAAGTCAAAGTGTCCAGAATAAACATTTTGAAAGGACATCTAGGCAGCCAAGACAGAGAAACTAAAGACACTCCTTAAAGGGAACTTCCAGAACTGTTTCAGAAAAGTCCAAGAATGGCAGGATAAGTCTGTTTAAAGTGAGGGGGAATACTTTGAGGGAGATTAATGATGATGAAATTTTACTGTAATTTGTTTTTTTAAATTTAAACATTCATGATATTTCTGATACATACTATGATTTTGTGATCACACTGGATACTAGTTTGGTTTTAGCCATGAGGAGTGTGGGGAATGGTGTGTGTGTTCCTCATTAATGAAGAGCATTAAAGAATATTTCTCAGGTACTAAAAATTAAGGCTTATACTTTATATTTCATAAAGGAAGTTAATTTAGTATCAATTAGCACTAGCCTCATTAATTGTGATACTTCAGTCTTCCATGCACAGATGACCATTCATATATTCCTAGTTAGAGAAGTAAATAAAATCTACTCCTGATGCATTCATGTCACTTTCTTCAAGTGTTTTCTTTAGTTTTTTGGGTTTTTTTTTCTGTACGTAGAGTGATGCTGAAACCCACTGTGCACAGAAATTCATCTGTTAGATATTCATTATGGCTTTTATCTTTCTTCATTTCCGGAGTCTGATGTTTGTGTTCCCCCTAAAATTCTTACATTGACATTCCAATAATACTAGCAGGGAGGCCCTCTGGGAGGTGATTAAATCATGAGGGTAAAGCCTTCATGAATGGGATTAGTGCCCTTAAAAAAGAGGCCCAAGGGAGCTCATTAACACTTCCTCCATGAGAAGACATAGTGCCATCTTCCCCAAGAAACGAGCCCTTGTCATAACCTGAATCTATACCTTGGTTTGGGGCTTTCGGCTTCTAAAATTCTAAGAAATAAATTTCTGTATTTTAAACATCTTCTTTTAAAATATTTTGTTATAATAGCACAAACAGACTAAGACACTTATTATATAGTGTAATACTTTATGTTGTTTGGTGCTTTTTCCTTTGAACTTTACCTTTTTTGACATTAAGTTTATGACTTGATATATTTTTAGATTTTATTCATCTGCTATATGCTTCTCATCATTTTTTCATCTCAATTGTTTTAGGTGAGTCTCTGTTATGCACTATATAAATGAATATTTATAATCATTCAAGAGGGGAATTATTTTGATAAATAAGTTGGTCCATTTGTATTTTTTAAAATTAAGATGTATTTTTATATATATATATATGCAGTATCATATATACATATATAAATAAATTCTAAGAATGATAAATATTACAGAAAAGAAAAAAACAGGGTTTCAATGTAAGATGCAATTTAAAGTAGGGTAAAGAAAGTGTTTTGAATGTTTTTAACCACAAAGAAAAGATAAATGTTACAGGTGATAGATATGTTTAGCATGATTTAGGCATTCCACAACACACACACATATCAAAACATCTCTTAGTAATCCATTAATACACATAATTTTGTTTTTATATATCTAATTAAAATAAATTTAATTTAAATAAAAAATAAAATAGGGTCATTGTGGTTGACCTTATTGAGAAGGTAAAATTAGAGATAAGAATTGAAGAACATGAGTTGTAGTTGTTGAGGAAGATGCTTCCAAGCAGAGCAATAGCCAGGACAATGCCCTGAGGTGCAGTTGTCTAGAGTGGTCCCAGAGAGCAAAGATGCTCAATTTTGAAGACTAGTGATGGGGAGGAGTGATCAGAGAGGGTAGGGAGAGTGGAATACCCCATCATCCTTGGGAGGACATTAGACGATACAATGGGGAAGAATTGGACAGTTTTGAGGAAAAGAGTGTTGCAATATTACAGTACAGATTTAGAGAAAACAATCCTAAAATTCATATGGAATCAGAAGAGACCCAGCATAGCAAAAGTAATTCTGGGCAATAAGAGCAAAGATGGCAGGAAAGCAATACTTGACTTCAAGCTATATTACAAAGCAGTAGTGATTAAAACACCAAGGTACTGGGACAAAAAAAAACATGGATCAATGGAGCAGAATTGAAGTTCCAGAAACCTCATCAGACATATTCAACTATCTGATCTTTGACAAAGGGACCAAAAGCACGTGTTGGAGGAAAGAAGCCTATTCAACAAGTGGTGATGGGAAAACTGGTTATCTGTTTGCAGAAGAATGAAGCTGGATCCTTATCTCTCACCATATACTAAATTAAATAAAAATGGATCAAAGATCTAAACATTAAAACAGAAACATTAAACCCTCCAGAAGATACAATAGGTAAAACACTTGAAGACATAGGTGTGGGAAAGGATTTTCTACACAGAACCTCAATGCCACAAGAAATGACAGCAAGAGTCAACAAACTGGATCATATCAGACTAAAAATCTTCTGTACAGCAAAACAGTCAGACAGTAGATCTGAACTTACTTCAGTAGAACTGAAAAGACAACCTACAGAATGGGAAAAAAAAATTGCCAGCTACTCCTTAGAGGACTAATTTCTAGAATATACAATTAACTCAAAAACAATCAAACCTTCTAAAATGAAAGGCCCAATCAAGTAATGGACAAGAGAAACGAACAAACATTACACAGAGGAAGAAATGCAAATAGTCATTGAGTATATGAAAAAATGTTCAACATCTTTGGCCATTAAAGAAATGAAAATTAAAACAGCCATCATATTTCATCTTACTCTAGAAAGAATGGCAATCATTAGGAAATTTTTAAAAAATAACGAATGCTTTCATTGTTGTAGTCAAAGAGGAGCACTCCTTCATTGTTGGTAGATATGTAAACTAGTACAACCATTATGGAAATAAGTATGGAGATTCCTCAAAGAACTGAAATTAGAAATTTCATACCACCCAGGTATGCCCCTGCTAGGTATTTTCCCCAAAGACCTTAAGTCATCATACTACAGCAACACTGACTAACCAATCTTTATAGCAGCACAATTTGTATTGCTAAGTCCTGGGAGCAGCCTGTATACCCATCAACAGATGATTGGATAAACAAAATGTGGTATCTGTATATAATGGAATACTACTTGGGCATAAAGAATGACAAATTTGAAACATTTCTAGGAAAATGGTTGCACCTGGAAAATATAATGTTGAGTGAAATAAACCAATCACACTAGCTTAAATATCTTATGGTATCTCTCATCTGAGTGAGGCACAGTGCAAAGAAAAAAGTGATATAAGATTGATAGAAAGGGACAAGGGGATGGATCTCTTGCAACAGGATCCAAGTGACTGATGAGGGATGAGGAGGAGGGAAATAAGAATAAAAACATGCCATGTACACAAAACTAATAACTCCAACTAATGTAAACACCATGTGCCGTAACATGAGCAAAGACAAATAATATCAACAAGTATGAAAAAGGGGATAGGGGAACTGGAGGGGGGACAGGGAAGGAAAGAAAAAACAAACTATAATATGTACATGTAACCACTCCCAAGATGATTGTAAACTGCATGAATTGCGAACATGTATTAATAAAACTTTTAAAAAGAAAAAAAAGCTGTATTTGTTTCCTCTAATACTATTCATATATATATAATTCTTGCATTTATATAGGTTTTTGAGTAATCTAGTACAAATTTATTAATCCCTTTGTTTCCTTATTGTTTTTCCTTCTTGTACTTTTGTGTGCTGTGCTCCGTGTATTTTTTTCTAACATTTATCTTTAAAATCAGGGATGGATTTAGTTTTCATGGTAACTAAAGAATTGTCTGGAAACAACATTAGCTAGGAAAATGAAGACAATCTTTAGAGTTAACAGATTGCAACAAAGTATAAGAGAGCTGTGCAAAACAGAGGCTTAAAGGTGAAGCTTCAATAATTTCATGGTAAATGCACCCGAGTGTACTACTTTTTATTGTCCTAACAGACCAATTTTTCTTTATCTTCCATAGACTTTATTAACTCCCTACAGAAAGCAATGATGTGATTCTAAATTGATTCTTTCTCTTTTCTTCTGCAGGTTAATTTTATTTGACTATATTATTTGTTTTATTTTATAATTGTTTGATTTTAATTAATAAATTATTACTTTTTAAAAATTGTTTTAAATATTAAGCATTTAATTATTTAAAAGTATTTAATTATTTTTAATTTTTAACCATAAAATTTAGGAAAATCAGTGTACTAGTTATGCTTTCTTATTCCCTTGTCTTTTATTGATTACTATTATTTATGTCATCACTCTTGACCAATCAAATTTCCCTGTATAAATGTTTTGATTCGTTATCAAGTCTTTCAATTTTATTTTAGTTTTTTTTCTTTTGCATTATTTCAGCTATTTTTTTTCGGTTAAAATTGATGAACCTTGAGACCATAATGTTAAGTAAAGTAACTTAGATACATAAGCTTAAATACCACATAGTCTCTCTTATATGAAAAACTTAAAATATATAAAATATGAAATAAAAGACAGAAAATAGGAAAAAAGATATTGTAATCCAGTGTAGACAATGTATCTAAAATTGTACCTTGACTTAGTACCATTGTCTTACATATTTGATACGTTCTTTGCCCTAGTAGTCTGATTTTCAATATATATATATATATATAATAATTAACTGTATGCACCCTTATAAGATAAATAAATGGGAAAAAAATAAAATAAGGTGGAGGGAGAAGGGTAAAAGAAGGGAATTGAAATGTGTTACATACATGTATCAATCCGCTATAGTAAATGTAATAATTATGTAGTAGCTTTATTTTGATTTTATTATGTAATAATAAAAGTAAAAAACTTTTAAAAAATAGAATATAAATTACGGTTAGTTTGATTTTTTTAAAGTACATATGCATTACATTTTGTATAATCCTTTATAATTTTTACCTTTATCCTCTTTTCTTTCTTGGATTCTCTGTTTTAGCACCTTTTTACTTACTTTATGTGGACTAATGTGTTTTTTCCCTCTCATTATATATTCACAGAAATTTCATATAGGTAAGGGCATGAGCCATACCGTGGCCATATTGCACATTGACAGCAAACAAAAATGTTTCTGTTTACTCAAGGTTTGTTACATCTTAATTCTGTTAAACAATTAAATTCTTCCCCTGGACCAATATCATCCCTCTTCCACTTGGCTCAGCAAACCAGGACATCTGTGGGGTTGTGCAGAATTCAGTCCCCCTGGTTCCCCCAACTTTAGCAGCAGACTGCCTTCTGCAAACATGGAAGGGATGTATGCTTTACTCTTGCATCTTTGTCTTCCCTTCTTTGCTTCTCCTCGAAATCAACTAAAATACAGAGACTTTTCCAAGTACTGATTTCTTTGTAAATAGGGAGTGTTGGATTTGTCCCCTAGGCATACAACTGCCATATGAAAACATATAATGAGGGGAGTTTATTTTCTAATAAATAAATATATACAGGCGCATCTGTATGCACCCTCATTTGCTGTCTTCTTACATTTCATTTTGTAAGTAAATTAATTTAGGTTTCCTTTCACCCCACTTTGTAATTTAGGGTTCTGGAAGTCTCCTTATTTCTTAATATGACTTCTATATTTTCTTAACTTTGTACCTTGTGGACAATTTCTGACCGGAAAAAGGGGGGCAACTCTTACTTAACTCTATCAAGTTACCATCCTATACTTTCTACACACTATATAAAATAAGAATATTCACTATTAAAAGGGTTCTCATCAATCTCTTCTTTACTTGCTTGAATTTAAAAACAGCATTTGAGTAAAAACCAAGAAAGCTTCTCATTCCACCATTCTCCATTTCATCCCATGTACATATACCACAAAATTACACTAATACTGCTCTTTCCACATTTACCATCACTATTCTTTGACTACATTTCAAATAAGAATTATAGGAGATCAAGATTTCTACCATTCACAAATATCAATATTCCCTGCAATGCTAAAAGAGCATTTGTGACCAGCCAAAAATTTTGTGACCCTATCACTTAACCAGTACTATGAGAGAGATGGGAGTACATAAGATATCAATTTAATCAATCAAGCATTCACAATACATTTGTGGATAAAACTTTAATATTAGACAAAATCATTATGGATTAATGATTATTTATATTTTATCAAGTGTGTCATAGCTCAAAGCTAACCTATGAGTGATTTAATGGAGGAGAGATAAGGATCAAGAGAGACAAAAATTGGAACAAAATATGGTATGTCCAGGGATCAGAGAAAAATAACTGACTGGAATGGAGAGTAAAGATAATGCTCAATAGGGATATTGAAAATAGAAGGTCACAGTGCTCCTGTGGTGGAACAATGAGTAAATGGATGATGATGCTTTTGGACAAAATAATAAAGAAGTCATGATTCCAGAATATATCTCAAAAGATATATGGGCAACTTTGGTGATTGATTTTTTTAAAAGACCAAGAAATAGGAAAATGTTTTTAGAAGTTTCTCCAAATCATTTCAAATTAAATGATAGAATACAGTGATGTTGTTTATAGGTTTGTAATATTTGAAATATTGAGTAAATGATAAATTCAACTGCATATAAGCTGTGTTGGAGGTCATGATTGTGTATCTAAATATTGAGTTTCCTATAATTTTTGCATAAAATTCAATTGTACATTTGATTAAGAGTTAAAATAAATAAGATTTTTTAATTGGGAATTTTGAAAATCTATTGTAAATACAAAATCCTAGCAACAAGTGTGAATCCACAATAAAAAGACATAGAACAGTAGATTTGTATTGCTTATTGGTAATGGTATGGACATTTTTCTTATAAGTAGGTTTGGAGTTTGGCATTAATCTCAGAATTTCCCAAATCTTTGGAATTTTAACTGCATATGAGCATTAATACACAATATTTCCATTTATCACTATTCAATCAACCAAGTGAAAGTCATTCAATTTTGTATGTTAAAAATGCTTACTACAAAAGCCTTTCTTGTTTATTACTAAAAGAACTAAGTAGAACAAAACAAAATGAAGACAAAAAGCCCAACTCGTTTTTGTTACTTGTTAAATTAATTATTCATAGCAGCATAACTTTAAGTGACAGTATGAACAAATAATTTTAGCAATTCTATTCTCAGAGATCACCTAAGATAATGTATTTCAGGTTCTTGAGGGAAAAACCCTCTGCCCAGCATCTTAAGATGAGTAAAACAATATCATTTTTGAGAGTGCAAAGTACTACAACAAGTTTTGAAGCAATTCTACCCATCAAAATTTGTTTTGCATAATTATTACTGCTAATAACATTACTTGGGCTTGAAACATCAAATCACCTTTTCTTATAAACTTGCTTAGCTCATAGCAAAAATAAATTTCAGAAGCAGTTCTTTTCAGCCATAAATTTTCTTACAAAAACATTTTAAGTTAATGTTTTTACTTAAAATTCTCTCTAGTCAGTGAGTGAATTGAGCCTTTTAGCACCAGGGTTTTATTTTTACTTTGCACTCAAGTTTGCAAAAAGTCATACTGAAAACAATTTACATTGCATTTAGGCTTTGTAACAGGCTCAACACATTATCTGAGGTAATTTCTTCAGTAAATGAAAAAAAAAAAAAGCTTTGTCCTTATGATAGCTAGATAGCTAGCTCGTGTCATTAGAATATAAGTACTCTTATTTTACATTTAATGAAAAGTAGTTTTCTTCTGATAAGTGAAAGGTGCTTAGTAAAGTCATAGTCATTTGCCACCATTATTCAAATAAGACCATGCTGGGAAGAAAATACTGAAACCACCCACTGGCTGCGACTGGGAAGACCTCCTGACTCCACATCTGTCAGTGTTTATGAGAGTAAAAATGCCAGTGATTCCTTTGTCTCCCGCCAATAGCAGACACATATTGTGAATTAAGGGAACCTATTAAGATGGAAAGGGAGAATCTTTACTCTTTTTTGTAGTTCTGGAAAGCAAAAGGTAAATATGTTTCATTTTTACTTTTTTTAGTATAGTACATTGAACCTTTGTACTGAGCTGCACCCCCAGCTCCCTGTTTTGGTAATTTTACATTTTACATTTTAATGTCACTAACTCTTGCCTAGGCTGGGCTCAAATGTGATTCTCCTGCCTCAGTTCCCAGGGGGCTTTAGTTACAGGCATGTGTCATCACATATGACTTAATTTTGCTTTTTTAATGAACATTATTTTTTAGAATAATTTTAGATTTGCAGGAAAGTTGCAGAGTTAGGACAGAGTTGCAGTGTACACCTGAGTCAATTTCCCTGATTAACATCTTACATTTCTATAGAACAACTGAAAACAGGAAAGCACTAACATTGGTACATCACTGTGAACTTCTAACTGAACCCCGAATTTTATCTGGATTGTATTACTTTCTATTCTTTAACAGTTTCTCTCTGTTCCAGAATCTAATCCAGGGTAGCACATTGCATTTAATTGTCAAATTTCCCTAATCTTCTTTTGTGAGTATTTCTTAGACTGTTTTTTTGTGAGTTTATCAGTCGTTTTTTTTTGGGTTTTTTTTGGTACTGGGGATCGAACTCAGGTCCTTGCACTTGCACAGCAGGCAGCGAAACCACTGAGCTAAATCCCCGGCCTGAGTTTATCGGTCTTCATTAATATTTGCTGGGTAATCTATAGCATGTTCCTTAACTAGAGGACATGTTGTATTTTCACCATGATGAGTTGAGTTTATAGGTTTTAAAAACTACCAAAGAAGTGAAACACCATTTTCTGTCACATTGTATCAGGTGTTACATGATGTTCACATGAAATCGCTAAGAATACGAATCTTTAATCATTTCACATTAAGTAATGTTTCCTAGATTTCTCTACTAAAATGGTATTGTTCTTTCCATTTTCTATTTTTTGAAAGCAAATCACTTAATGAAGCCTACCTAAGGTGCAGGGCTTGGGATGGGAATTAAACACCACCTGCAAGGAGGCTTATTTACCTGCATACCTTATTTGGAATTCTTCTTTAAGGAGAAATCTTTCCCCTCTCATTAATGATCACTTGAAATTTTTGTCACTATGGAATCATATGGTTATTCTATACTTTGATTTATAATAGAATGCTACATTATTTATGTTATTGCTTAATTTTTTATTGTTTTGGCTTTTGAAGTCTTTCAGGTGGCCTCCTTTATCCTTTGACAAAAACTCTCATCTTTTTTTGTATTTTGCATACTTTCTTGCTTTCTGGTACTATAAGATGTTCATCTTATATTTTTCTTTCCTAACCTTTGAATAACCATTCATGATGTCTTTAAGAACAGAAGGCTATGAAGAAATCAAGATGTGGGGTGTATGCTTGTGAATACTGAGATATCATTGCTTAAAGAGCTATGTGATATGCATCAATGAATATACATTTATATGTATACATTTGGCTCTGTATATATCCATCTATATGTATATTGAATTAAATATGAGTTCCTAGTAATATTTCCAACTCCAGTGCAAGATGGTTAGGTTTCACTCTAGCCTTCACATGTTCCCTCTTATTTGTAACTTCACTCTGGTAATAAGAAGAAACCTGGCTTCATTCTGTATCATCTTTATAGTAAGTGGATAAGTAATTCAATTCTGATATGTTCTTAATCCATACCTCCTTTGAGAAGCAAATTCACCAACTAAAATAGTTTAGGGACAGTTCTTTTAGTTGTTAGCTGAAAAATATCAGGCTAAAGCCTTATTTTCCAAACTTATGTCAACTCCTTTATTCACCCCACCCTGCTCAGTGAAGTTATGGCATACATTTGTAACACAGATTTATTTGTTACAAATACTCTAATGTCTTGATATTTTTCATTTTTTCCTCACTTTGTTTATACATTAAAATTACTCTTTATGATATAAAGTTTTGTATTTTATTAAATGTTATGGTACTGTCTTCATCATTCTAATATTGCTACTGAATACTTTCCTTTATCTTAAAGATTTCTTTGGCTTCAATTTATAGCCAACTTTGGTCAACCACTCCCTGTTCCATGCTTAGTGACCATTAATCTACTTTTATCCCTATTGTTTTTGCCTTCTCTAGAATGTCAATAAATGTAATCATACACTATGAAACCTTCTGAACTTAAACCCATGGTATTAGTGGTCAGCTGGAGTTTGCCTGGTAGTAGGGACTGTCTCGTGAAGTGGCTTGTCTATCTCAGTATCACTGGTGAGGTTCACATCCTAAATTTATATATGGGCATCTTGGTTTGTGGAGTTGATGTTCTGAATTTGGTTAATCAGCCCACAGAGATTATTATAGTTCAGACCATGGACTTGTAGTTCTCTTCTCCAGGCTTCCCTCTCCATTGTTACACTAGATATTAGTATTGCTGAATTGTCTGCCTGACACATCCAATTGGATTATTCATAAATCACAAACTAACACACTCTTGTTAAGAGCAATTCCCGCAGTGATCTCTAAGACATATCTCATAATTATCTATTACTTGATCCCTGTGTGACATTTTTCAAACTACACAGCTACTGCTATGAACAACAAAACATCTCATCTTAGCTTTCAAAAAGAATTTATGAATATTGCTGAAAAGAATAAGGAAATCACTAAAATACAATAAAAGAACAAGGAAATAAACCTTAAGGATTAGCAAGGGACAATCATTGCCATCAGTTCTCTCTAACTCCTCTCAGACAGACAATCTCGGTACGACAGAAACAGATCTTGTATGGTTTCAAGTCTACATGCTTGAAGAAGAATCAAGAGCTAGCCTCATTTACTTCCTATTTAGAAAATTTCAAGGGGACTCTTTGTACCACATGCTCATCTTTTAAAATAATCACGGTGTCTAAGAGATTCAGTAATAGATCTGACGCAGCCTACCTACTTGGCCAATCTAAAACTCTGGCAAAAAAAAAAAAAATAGCACCAGGTTTAGCAGCTCCAGTAAGACCACATGCAGAAAGAAAGGAATTCCCACATTTCTCCATTTTTTTGAGAGAGTCTCTCTAAGTAGTTCAGGCTGGCCTGGAACTCATTGTGTATCCCAGGCTGGCCTTGAACTCATGTCATGGTACTGTTAACTAAAGGACAATGATTGCAAAGCTTTCTGGTTGAATCCAAACAACTGAGATAATAATAATACTATTAATATACATGCTAATCTTACTAATATATATTATTATATATTCTGCACAACTATGGAGTCAGTTATAGTGGATTGTAGAAGGACATCTTATTATGGAACTTTATATTTGCCAAGCATTATTCTTTACTTTTTATATAAATTGACTCACATATTCTTCACAATAATATAGTAAGATAGGTACTATGATTGTCTTAATTTGTAGATGAAATAGACATAATTCAAGTGCTTACCCAGTATCACACAAGTCTAGCCTATTATGGTCAAGTAGATTACTCTTTGGATTTTTGCGAGAGACTGGAGAATCATTATCTTTTTTTCTCTAGACTGAGTTGCAAAGATAGGAATCTAGACATCTGAATAATCATCTTTCATTTCTGAGTAAAGGAACACATCTTCAAGAGTTTATCAGAGGGAAGCAGAGTGAGTATGCAGAGAGAGTGTCTGAACAACTTCATTTCAGTACCCAGATACACAGTCACTAGAATTCAAGTTTTAAAAAAATAGTTTTGCTTAAGCTAAAAAATTGAACTAAGCTTTATCCTTCAATGTTGACCAAATTTAACCTGATATGGATGGTCTAAAGGCTAGTTCCTTATCATTTCTTCAGGCCTTCCCTCTTTCAGTCTTTCCTACATGATAATCTATTACCCCTATGGATCACATGATTAATAGTCTTGACAAAATAGCCAGTTTCTAATATTTTGTCCCAAGCTAAATGAGGAGAGGCAGAAAAGGGACAGATGATAAGCCCCCTCAGCAAACCTTAGTGCTATGCCCTTTCTCATTTTGGATGGACTACTTTATATAAAATCTTGGGTCATTTGTTCAGAATGTAAATGAAAAGAAGACTGTTAATCTATTCCACAAATTCTAATGTTTCAAAGCAAGTGTTTTTAAAATTCAGCCTCGTTGAGCACAGTTGCTTTTTAATCTATTGTAATATAAGAAAGATTGTCGAGTTCCTTTCTGATATAATGGGATCATCCTTATCCAAATTCTAAAGGATCTCTTTTCCCAACATTAATTTCTACCTCAGAATTCCTTTGGTTGTAAAAAAGAGAAATACATTTGAAATTAAAAGAAAAAGATTTTATTGGGCTTTTTTAAAAAATTCTTTTATTGGTACATTTTAGGTATACAATACGTTTACATTTATCATTGGGTGCTTGTACCTGTATATGATGTATCTTGGCTCTTATTTTTTCCCCCGTTACCTATACGCCCTTCACCCTCACCACCCTTCTCTATTTACAGATACTTTTGTTTCCATTTTTTTTTCTTTTCTCATAATTTTTCCTTTCTCTTCTTCCCTTTCCCCTTCCCCTCCCACCACCACTACACCTTTGGACATTTTCCTATTTCAAATTATCAATTATTCATTTTAATCATTTTAATCCTTATTTACACTTTCAGTTTCTCACACTAGAGAAACTATTCTGTATTTACACATGTGTGTACTATTTATTTCAATTAAGAGTATGGCCTCAATATGCATGCATTTAGCTATAAATGTCTCTAGTTTCTCATTCTTTATGGCTGAGGAGTACTCCATTTTATTAAAAAAAAATATCTTCTTTATCCAGTTTCCAGTTGATGGGCACTTGGGCTGTTTCCAAGCTTTTATTGTTTAATGTATCTGGATCACACAGTAGAATGGTAGAAACCTGTAGCACAGGATTAGAATTGGACAATAAATGTCTTTTTTTGCTTGTCTATTTACTACCTTTCCCCATCTCTCATAACTTTCTGTTCTTAAATCTTTGTACATAAATGTATATATCATTATGCTCTCTACTTATTTCTCTTGTTCTCATCATTCCCTCCTGAAAACTGGAGTTTTTGATATGTCACTAGATATGGACACAGATGGCTCCATAATTATAAACTTAAGCCTCACAAAGGAAAAGGAAAAGAAAGATATAGCTCCAAAAGTAATTTAGATAATTCAAGTAAAGGTGGAAATTACTTTAATATAAGTTATTTAGCTACAATTTCTACTAATCATGATGTCTGCTGAGATGTCTTTTTTAGGCTAGGTCACATATGTTCTCTTATGTGCTTATAGAGATACTGAACAACATAATTTAGATAAAAACAAGTAAAAATACTTGCAAAGCAAATAAGATCTGCCCTGGAAAGAAAAGCCTATAAAAGTTCTTAAACAGATAAAAAGAGTCTTCTAATCATCACACATTTCTTGTAATTTTATGACTTGTTGATTGCTCACATGAAGTTAGTATATATGAATGAAAAGGTAAAGTAGCAATACTATATATTAAAATGCAAAACTTTTATCTTTCCTCAAAAGTTGCCCTCAGAATGGACAAATTGACCAAGAAATTTATATATAAAGAAAATATTCCAAAACCTTTCCCTTATAAAATTCTTCTTTGGCTGCAATATATTCATAATTATAAACAGAAATTATCTAAATGAACCCTGACTAGATGCTAAGGACACATATCCTACACTGGTGATAGGAAGGATTGTCTTTTTTATTTTAAATTAAAAATATATGAATGAGAAAGAAGTTTGTAGATGATCACAAAAATGATCATTTCTTTTTTAAAATGATATTTTCTAAAACAATCATTGTGGCTTACATTCAATTTCTCTGGTGTCATACTTATATTTAAATATTCCCATGGAAGTAAATTGGTCTGTAAATCTAAGAGTACTAGTGTATACAAATCATTTTAATCTGTAATTAGGTCCTGATCGTCCTTGGATAATCATATAAAAGGACACTATCTTATTCCTATACCTACATGTTTTTTTTAAGTACATGTATATATAATACATGTGGTATGGGTAAAAAATTGTCATGAAATGTGGGTTAGAAATTTATACATTTTAAGGATGAACATCAAGGAAGATATAATTAAAAATCATCGTGCCACAGACTTTCCTTTGTAGGAGAAATAATTCTAGATGATCTTTAAATTCAATACACCAAGCACAGAGGTGTTATTAAATTTTAGTCAGATCATGTCATTCCCCTGCTCAGAATCCTCCAGTGTCTTCCCATTATACTCCAAAGTCCTGTAAAGCTTTATGTTATCTGACTCACTATTAACAACCCTGTGAAATCTTCCTCACTATGTTCCAATTCTCTTGAGATATCATCTTTTATATGTTCAAATACTCTTCATGTAAGTCCTTTATAGTTGCTACTTTTCAAGATCAGTCTTTCTCCCAGCTACACTTGAATATTATATCTAAATATATTATTGTGTATAACAAACTAGTAAACATCTACTGTATTATTATCTGATCCTTATTGAAAGATTAGCTTTATGAAAAAGAGATTTTGTTACTTCTAATCTTAAGTATATCTCCAATACCCACCATCTATACCAGAGGTGGTGAACCTCTGGCACATGTGCTGCACTGGGCTGTTTGTATCACTGAAAGCTCCAAAAGGTTCCCCGTCACTGATCTACAGAGTTTCTGGCACAGAGTAGCAACTCAGTGAATACATTTTTGAATTGAATCAAAAAGAGGTCCATATTAAAGCAACATAGTGTATGAGTACTGGACTTTTTGATCTATATTATAACTGAGCTCAGTACTTCTCGTGACATACAGAGTTCTACTTAATCATATCATATCATCATGTTACTGTCATCAGAAAAGAGATGTTGGGTCAACTAATGAAGTATTTCATTCATTATGTTTGTCTTATAAGTCAGTCGTTGTTGACTTTCACTTAAAGAGAAAAACACACTCAGATGTCTGTTACACTGATGAGTACACAACCATGTAATACACTGCCACAAGTGTGGCAAATGCCCAGGAATGAATAGAGGAGGTCACAGCTGGGCCTTTAGTAATAGATGAGTATAGACTAACTAGAAAGGAAAAGGTAAACTATTCAGAAAGAAAACAATGGGACAAAGATGTACCATAACTAAATTATTTTTATTTTTTTCAGTAACAGGTACAGCATAGGCAATGTTTTATGTTTCACTAATGCATTTTTAAGAGCTTATTTAAGGAATGAAGGCATATTATGTCACATTTTAAAGTGTTCTGTTTGTTTCTTTTTACATGAAATAGATTTGTCTTTTTTCTATGCCTGTTATTGAAATAAGACTAGCAAGTAAATGCTATGGTAAAGGTAATTCATAAATTAATTAAAATTACAAGACAATAAGGATCAATATTATTTAACATATTTCTAGGTCTCCAGAGAATATATTTCCTCTTGGAAATAATAAAACAAGAACAAATTAAAATGTTACCAATTGCCAATCAATTAATTTATCTATTGCAGGACTCCAAAAACATGATAAGAATCCATTAACAAAATATAACTATAATCCTTACTCTTGAACTACCAAATCATTTACAATTCTACTAAGAATGAAGAAGGAGTAAAGGTCAGGAAGATTTGATTTGTGCTCCAAAGCCTTGAATTGATGCTAAAAGAACTTCAATTCTTAAGAGTCCAGAAACACCTGTACCTTTAAAATACCCTAACAATTTCACTGATTCTACAGTCTCAAGCCTAAGGGGCAGGCTTACTCTAGACTTTTGCGATGAATTTCAACTTTGTATAAAATAAAAAAGGAGTGTAATTAAAAATTCAGTTTAAAAATCCTGACCCTTGAAAATGTCTTCTCAATATAGTTAAGAAGGATAAGGTATTTAGAGAAGGTCAATCGAAGCATTTGTACCTTTTAATATACATTTGTAATCCAGTTCTTCTGGAAAAAGTCCCATTAGATATTAAAAAAAAAAAACCCATCAAGTGGAATTTTCTTTCTAGTATTAGAAATTTTTGAGGCATGATGAGTTTGAAAACGAATGTTTTTTTAAAGGGCAAAAGTTGGTCAGTTTATGGAATAAAGAGCTCTGGAAGCAGCCACAAGGCTATGAACTAAAGGGGAGCAAGAAAAAGTCTGTTTCCTGTTTTTGAAGGCCTGATCATTTCCTTCTGGTTATCCAGTGAATGCTGGAGTTTCCATGTAATTGACTGAATTTCAAACTGAAGTAAAATAATTTTTACTTTCATGCTTTCTAGGAAATATTTCTCTGCTGTGTTTGTCTAGTAAGTTGTAGCCAAGATATTGAGGGTTTCTCATAGATATATTTTACTTTAACTTCCTGATTTTGAAACAGGAATCATTGAAAATGTATCCAACCCCAAAATTCAGATAATAAAACTGAATATTTTACTATTTCATCGAATGATATGATATTTAATGTTTATCATAGGTTAACCATTCTTAAAATATGTAGAATTGTTAATTATTTTATAGTTTACTTATTGTCTGTATCAGCTTAAATGTGCTTTCATTAAAAGATTCTTGAAATCTCCAGTTACTTGAGGAATAGTATACATTTGCCTGCTCTGGTTATTAATTTTTTCTTTCTATGGTCTTTACATTTCAATAGATGTTTCATTTTATTTGTGTTTCATTCCTGAACTGGATGGCTAGATTATAGGATTTACGCTTTACTTCTTTGCTAACAGGAATTTTGAGCAATTCATGTCTCAGTAAGGGCAGTCTTCAAAATATCCTATGTTTTGATAGGTAGCATTTCTATTAACTTCTATTCAAAACATGCTCTTATTTCAACTTTGATTTCTTTATTGATTCAGAATTATTTAGAGATGTATTTAATTATTTCCAAGCATGTGGGAACATTCTATTTATCTTCTGTTTTTACTTGTAGATAAATTCCACTGTGCTCAGAAAATACTTCTATAGTAATTCCATTCCTTCAAACTTGTTGAAATTAGCTTTATGGCTCAACATATGGCCTATTTGTTTCTTTCTCAGCTCACAAGAGGACTTTGAAACCTCTCACTATGATTGTAGATTTGTTTCTTTCTCATTTTAGTATTATTTTATATATTTTGAAATTTAGATTTGTGACATATTTTAGTAATCTTTGGTTTCAAGTATTATCACATATTCTATTGGAGCTATCCTGCTAGCATTAAAGGGTCATTTGTTAGTATAGTTACACAAATTTTCTTCGGGTACTGTTTGAATATTATAGCATTTTCTACTGTGATATTCAATCCTTTTGCAATGTATATATTTAGTTGTATTTCTTGCAAGCTACATGCATTTGTATGATTTTTCTCCATAATAAGTACTTTTAATTTTTGTTAGAATCAACATTCCTTTTAAATGTAACAGAATAATTATTTATTTGGTTTAAATATGTAAACTATTTAAAACGTTTTATTTAGTCTCATTTTTGTTGCATTCTTCCAGAAATTAATTTTTTCATGTCATTACTTATGCATATTAAGTTGTTGCTTTTCTTTTGGTTGTCATAAAAATTGAAAAGCAATATTTTGTTGATTAAGCTCTACTAAAAACTCTAAAATACTTCTAAGAAAATAAGTCTTATAATTTTAATTTTACTTTTTCTCCCTAATTATATGTTCTAATTATCTTATATTTTTATGCACTGTGTACTTTATATCCCTAAAGTCACGATATTGCAATTTATCCAGTAAATACACATTTAAATTTACTGCCATACTAAAAATTTCCATTACTCTTCACTCCTTTATCTCAGTATGCCATTATGGCTCTTTTCCAAGTTCTAAGAACTCTTTTAGTGAAGGGTTTGGTTAGAGGTTCAGTTTTTATTTCCTAACATCTTTATTTTGTTTTTTCGTTTGAAGCAAAGTTTCAGTAAATAAAGAATATTTGATGCCTTCTTTCAGCATTAAATTTGACATTTCCCTATCTGATGACTTCAGTTATTTCTGTTGAGAAGTGGATTCTTCTTTTGCATATGTTTTTGTTTTCTTTTTGAATTTAACTTGCTAGCCTCTCCACCACAGTTCTTTTTGAGATATTTCACTTGATTTTGGATTTACAGTAGTTGTAATAAGATGACTCCCATTATTTGTGTCTTAGTAGGAATTTGTAATTGTTTCTGAATCTCATATTATACCTTTAGTAAATTGGAAAAGTCCTTAGCATTAACTGTATAAATACTGCTCCCCTACCGTAACCTCTTCACTCTTTTCCTGCAGCTCCAGTTACACACATTTTAGATCTTTATACTCTCCCTCATTTGCGAACGCTGCTGTTCGATGGGCTTATTTTACTCATTGTTTCAGTTCCCACATTCTCTTCTTATTTACATATTCCTCTTTATTAAATCTCTCTCAGTTCCCTCTAATGATCTATTAAACTCATACACTGAGTTTTTAATGCCATTTAAAATATGTTTCAAATGTTTGCTTTTTGTTTTAAAATTTCAGCTTAATTATTAAAAAGCAACTAAGAAAGAAAGCATGTTTGATGACAATTTTCGGCGATTTTTAAATATATATTTTTTTATTGTTGAGAGCTTCAAACTCATAAAAATTACAATTGTAGACAATTCTCCAATGTTTCCTTCTTTCAACTAGTGCATTATCAAATCCTTAGTCAATACTACTTTACCTGTTTTTATTTCACCTCAGTTGTTAATTTGAAGCAAATTCCAGACATCAAGCTTTTATTTCTGTAGACAGTTTGGTATGTGTCTCTAAGGGAAAAGGGACTATATTCAAATTATCCCATATAAAAACTAATGATTTCCTAGTATTTTCAACTATCTAGTGTTAAATTTTTTCTCAAAAATATCATTTAAATGAAGATCTAATTTATAACAACACATTGTAATTCCTAGCTGTCTCCCTTTTAAATGTTTTCTTAGAGTAACATACACATGTGTTAAAGTGCATAAATCATCATTGCACATCTTCATAAATATTAAGACATGCATATATCTATATAATTGCTACTTAGATCAATATACATGTTTAATACCACAAAATGCATCCAGTTTCCCTGTTCTCCATTAATACCTCTTCTAACAGTAACAATCCAGATATTACTCCAAAATAATTTTGTCTGAACTTCAATTTTATGTAAATAAATATGTATAGTATATGTTCTTTAAAAAATAATTTCAAGATTCTATTTGGTTCACTCATGCTATTGAGTTTAGCTTGCTTTCCACAAGTGCTTAGTAATCTGTTATATGAATATACAAGCATTCATTAATGTATTTTGCTATTGGTAGACATCTAAGTTGTTTTCAGTTTTAGGTGACTATAAGCTAAATCTGCTTTTTTTGAGTAGTTTATTATTCTTTTATTTTTTCCTTAAATTCTTTTATTGGTACATTTTAGGTACACAATACATTTACATTTATCATTGGGTGCTTGTACCTATAAATGATGTACCTTGGTTCTTATTTTTTTCCCCATTACCTGTGCGCCCTTCACCCCCTCCACCCTTTCCTATTTACATAGACTTTGTTTCCATTTTTTTTCTTTTCTCATAAGTTTTTCTTTCCTTTCTTTCCTTTCCCCTTCCCCTCCCACCACCCCTACCACTTTGGACCTTTTCTTCCTATTTCAAATGATCAATTATTCATTTTAATCATTTTAAATCTTATTTACACTTTCAGTTTCTCACACTAGAGAGGCTTGTACACATGTGATGGTAGATGTATGAACAGTTTAGAGATCTACCTGAGTGTTAAATTACTGAGCCAGGTAGCAGGCATATCTTTAACTTAATAGATTTTTCCAAATTATTTTCAAACATAGTATTCCAACATAGGCTCCCAGAAACACTTTGTGAAAGTTCTAGTTACTGTGTTTTGTTTCCTCACCAACAGTTGATATTCAGTGTAACTGTCAGTGGCTGCTGTTGTCAATTGTTTTATTAATGAAGTTGTTGACCACTGTCTTGTGTGTGTGACTAAGGGTCCTTTCCATATATTCTTTTGTGAAGTGCTGTTTAATGTTGTCAGTTCATTTATTACTACTGAGTGGTTTACATTTTCCTTACTGATTCATGGGTTTTTAAACTATTCTATGTATCAAATCCTTTGTCATATAAAATTACTGAAAATGTATTCAGCTGAGTGACCTGCTTTTCAAATTTTGTTTTTAAAAATGTATTTACTTTTGCAATACTGGGAATTAAAACTAGGGCTTTTAGATGGAGCTAAATGGTTGGCCTTTGTCTTTGTTAAGTTTTTTTTCTTAAACAAACTTTCACTAAGTCATTAAATTGCCCAGGCTGAGCTTGAATTTACAGTTCTCCTGCCTCAGCCTGCCAGAGTACTGGGATTTCAGGTATGAGCCACAACAGTTAGTTTAATGCTCACTTATTTACTCTCATGCTGCTAGCTTTTGATATGTAGAAGTTTTTTGTTTTAGCTAAGTCCAATTTATGAAGCTTGACGTAATAGTTAGAAACCTTAAACTGAGATCAGTTTTGAATAGAAGATTATATTTCTTTTCATATTTAATTGAAACATAGATTTTGCTATAAAGGTAATTAAATGTTCTCATATTAAAATTGTTATTTAACTTATCCTACACAATTTGACAGCATATATTTCCATAGTGCTTTATATTGGGAATTGTGGAATATATCAGCTGACTATCTATGTGAGGGCCTAATTTCTAAATTTCATTCCATTCCTTTTTATCTATTCTTTCACTAATACCAAAGTTTAGATAAAACTCAAAAATTTGAACTACATTGAGATGGAATTAGCTGTTGTTTTCCATTTCCATATAAGTTATCAAATTGGTTTAAGGATTTCCACTCAAAATATTCTATTAGGATTTTGATTAGTACTATATTACATCTAGAGTTCAATTTGGGAGAACCCAATATCCTAATGATATTGAATCACCCAATCCATAAAATAATAAATATATCCATCTGTTTAGTTCTGTATTGTCTTACAATAGTTTTATAATTTTTGTACAGAATTTTAACATATTTTATAAACTGTACTCCTATGTGCACATTTATTGTGATTGCTGATATTGTAAGTGGTTACTTTTTAGACTGCTGGGTTTAAAATTGCAATTAATTTAGAACTATTGTGTTTGTAGTGGGAAGGGAAATCCTTATAATATTGCTTATTACATAAATAATCATTATATAAGTGATAAACATTGTTATATTTTTATTTGGACTCATTCTGTTGTTTCTAAGATATTTTTAAAACTTAGCTAACATAATGATTTCAAATTTTATTTTTCCTCCTTACACATTTCTCTCTAAATGCTAGATTTTCTTTGCTTTGTATTTATTTTTATCTCGAATTTACATCATTCATCTAATATTCAATGTAATTTACTTAGTTGTTTGTCTGCTTCAATAAACTAGAAATTGAAATTCTATGAAGTTAGGTGGTTGACTTTTGTGCAGCACCATATCCTTAGCATGTAAAATTGTAGATAACAAATAATGAATAATTTCCTATTTTTCCTCATGAAATTTTTGTTATTCAATAAATCTTCATGGGTTCTGTGCAAAAGGGCTTCAGTGAATACTGTATAATTAGGTCCTGTAGTATTAATCTAGGCATTTAAACTGTTCATATTTATGACAAATAATATTTTTTTAAAAATTACCATAATCTAATTGTAAATAGTTTGTTTCAGCTTTTTATTATTTCTTTTTTTGCTTGTCTTTGGCTGTTGAAAATGGTCATTGTCCCTTATTCCATAGTTTTTATTGGTTTAACTGTTACAGATTTTCTTTATTTTTTAGATGTTACCCTCAAATGTGTCTATGCATACTTGCCTTTCCAAAGTATCAACAGTACAGTAATTATGTCCTTTTTCTTGCCCCTAATTTTTCAAAGAATAGACCTTCTGGAATATATGAAGAAAGCAAAAAAACTCAGAACCTTCAATTTAAAGACTCAATGCAAAAATGGGCATCCGAAATAAAAAGACACTTCTCAGATGAAGAATTAGAAATGGCAAATAAATATATGAAAGTGTTTAACATCACTGGTCATTCAAGAGATGCAAATAAAAACTATGCTGAGATTCCACCTTACTCCAGAAAGAATGGCTGCTATCAAGAAATCAACCAATAACAAAGGCTGGCAGAGCTGAGGGGAAAAAGGAACCCTGCTCCACTGTTGGTTGGAGTGTAGACTGGTGCAACCACTGTGGAAATCAGTATAGAGATTCTTCCAAAAACAAAAACTAGAGGTGCTATTTGACCCAGCTATACTTCTTGGTATTTTCCTGAAAGAATTTTAAGCATCATACCACAGTGATGTATGCACATCCATGTTTATAGCAGCACAGTTTGTAATAGCCAAATCTTGGAAACAGCCCAAATGCTCATCAACTGAGGAGTGGATAAAGAAGATGTGGTTTTTTTATACAATGAAGTACTACTCTGCCATAAAGAAGGATGGACTTCAGACATTTATAGCTAAATTGATGAACCTTGAGTCCATAATCTTAAGTGAAATAAATCAGACACATTTTAAAAACTGCATTGTTTCTCTGGAGTGAGAAATCAAAAGGGGAAATAAGACAGAAATGTATAATGAATGTTGGGAAATGGGAAGAAAGTGTTCTAATGGGAAGGGGAACAAGGGAAGAGGGAGGGGAAAAGGAAGGAAGGGACAAGAAAAAAAGTGAAAGTAGAAGGAAAAAATGAAAACAAAGCTTTTGTACACAGGGAGGGGAAGGGGCTTGAAGGGGAAAAGAGATAAAATAAAATAAAATTTATTAAAGAAAAATAGTTTTTTCAAAAAGAATAGGCCTTTTGATTTCTCTGGTACTCTTTTCATCTATTTTAATTTCTTTTTGTCCTATAATAGAGTGCTAATATCCTTTTTATACAGTCAGCATTTAGATTCACTCATATTTGCTTTGACTCAATAGTGCTTCCTTCTCTCTTAGCTAACTTCTGTTTTCTATTTTACATCTGCTTTCTCTGGCCTCCATTCTAAAAATATTCTTTAAAACCACTTACCAGTCCAATTATTTAAATACAAGATGACCAAAAATTGCATATTTTGTTAATTTTTATTATATAACAGGAAATATTAAAAAATGACAATTTCATCAAATGTATTCAATTCAAGCATCAACTATTTGGGATGACACCTGCCAATGACGCTCAGGACAGTCAGCACGTAAACAAAGGTGCTGCCAGAGTGACGCTGGGGGGAAACTGTTAAGTGGATCACACTACCATAATTAATCCCATGTTAAATATATTAAGCGTATGTTTGGTTAAATTTTTAATTTCAATATCACTTTTTAGTTCCAGTTTTAACAGTTTATTTAGAAACATAATAGTTCATTTTCTTTTCCATTTAGTTTTTAGGTATGCTATACAGTTACATTCATCATTGAGATCTCGTACCTTTACATGATGTATCTTGGTTCTTATTTTTTCCCCATTCCCCTGGCCTCCCTTCACTCCCTCCAACCTTTCTTATTCACAAAGACTTTGTTTCCATGTTTTTCCTTTTCTCATATTTTTTCTTTTCCCTTCTTTCCCTTTCCTTTCCCCTCCCACTTTCCCTATTCCTTTAGACATTTTCTGCCTATTTCACAATATCAATTATACATTTTGATTCTTATTTATTTTACTTTTTCACACCAGAGAAACTGTTCAGTATTTACATGTGTGTCCTATTTATTTCACTTAAGAGTATGGCCGCAATGTGCATCCAGTTAGCTATAAATGTCTAGTTTCTCATTCTTTACATCTGAGTAGTACTCCATTTTATTTAAAAAACCCACTTCTTTATCCAGTCTTCAGTTAATGGGCAATTGGGCTGTTTCCAAGTTTTAGCTATAAATATGGGTGCGCATATATCACTATGGTGTGATTCTTTTAATTCTTTGGGGAAAATACCCAGTAGAGGAATAGCTGGGTCAAAAGGGACTTCCAATCATAGTTGTTTGAGTTATCTCCACATTGATTTCCACAGTGGTTGCACCAGTCTGCACTCCCACCAACAATAAATAAGGGTTCCTCTTTCCAAACACCCCCACCAGCATTTGTTATTAGTTGATTTCATGATAGCAGCCATTCTTTCTGGGGTGAGGCGGAATTTCAGTGTTGTTTTCATTTGCATCTCTCTGATGATCAGTGATATTGAACATTTTTTCATATGTTTATTTGCTGCTTTTACTTCATCTGAGAAGTGTCTGTTCATTTCAAATGCCCATTTTTGAATTGGGTCTTTATATTTGGAGGGTTCTGATTTTTTTTGAGTTCTTTATATATTCTAGATAGTAAACCTTGAAACGTAATAGTTTTTATTGAAGACAACTCTCTTATTAATGTCTCAAACACATTAAAATGTATAATTTATATTTTGTATTTAATTAAAAAATTCTATCAGTTTTCAAGGTAGAATCATGTTTTCCATTCCACAGCTTTAAATACTTGAGTACATAATGATGTCTTGTTTGGTTATTTTGCTTGGAATATTATTTTTCAGAGATAGAGGATTCTGGAATAAAGATAGCACCTCATACCATTTTTATCTTTTTCTTAGTAATATTCCTGTACCAGAGCAGGCCTTTAATTTCATACTCTGAGGCATTTTGGGTCTTTTGGGGATTATAAATGCAGACTTCAAAACCCACATTAGAGCTAGTTTGTGATTACCTAATCCAGGGTTTGAGTTAAGCAATTTTCAACCTTTAGAGAGAAGAAGTAAATGTGAAACGTGATCAGAAAACATGATAAACATTTAAATTTTTTTTAAAAAAATTATTACAGTAAAAGACAATCCCCTTTAAAATATACACTTCACACTCCTTGAAATACCCCTTCATGTACACACTTATCCCAGACTTCTTGCCACTTTCTGAAACAGTTCCCGAAGTCCTCTTTCACGAGTGTCTTTAGTTATGCTGTTGTGGTTGCCTCCATGTCCTGAGTTGATACAAAATGTTTACCTGTCATGGACATTTTGATTTGGAGGGAGACACAAAAGTCACCTGGTATTAGATTTGGTGAAAAAGGTGGAGGGGAACAGACTGTAACATTTTTACAACCCTGGCTTTCCATTAGATGGCAAGCTGCAGCAAAATTCACCGCTTAGTTGATCACACCCTGTAAAAACTCACTATATGTTTTGATCAGCCCTTGCATATCTCTTTACCCTTATACAGATCCAGTGATTAATGGGTACTCAGCCTTTTGAGGGACACATTCCTTAATAGGCAAATGCTTTCAAGGTGGAATTTGGTTTCACTGCCCTACATACTACATATATGCCTCCCTTCACTCAATCCTAGACAAAATCAACCTTAATCTTCTTTCTACTCACAAAAACATTTCAAAATGTCATATAATATTTTCAGATGAGGAATATAAATGGTGAAACAACCCTCATTCTGCTCTTTTTTCACTTCCCAGGGACTTGCGAAGGGATAATCCTAGGGAAGAAAGAGATAAAATTCAATCTTCAAATGTGCTAAGGTCACATCTGCCAACAAGCAAACTATTTTTGCTAGTGAGGCAAGAAACACTTACCCTTGGAATGCTCCTAGTAGGACATACTTGGTTGTCTATAACTACCTATCTTAAAAATCTTGGAATGTATGGATTTATGTAGCATGGAAAATGGAAAGTGTTGTTTGCCTATGCACCTATGGGTGCATTTTAGTTGATTTTTTAAATTGCAAAGTCATATATCTTAGATGTTTATTTATGAAAATTCATTCTTTGGAGACTGTGATTTAGATTGCATGTCTTTTTGAGGGGTTTTCTTATGCTTCAACCAGGAAACTATAGGCACAGATCAGGACTATGTTAAAATAAAATTTCCGAATGCATTTTTTAAAGTTACCCATATGAGTATAAATACATATCTATGATTATGACTTCTCAGATGATTATATTTTTCTGCCCTATGTAAAGCCAAATCCAGAACATAAGCATCTGTGTGTGTGTGTGTGTGTGTGTGTGTGTGTGTGTGTGTGTTCAACCTTGCTGGTATTATTTTTCCTGTGTCCCACCACTGGCTTCCACATTTGATCTTACTTCTCACAATAACTGAATCTCAGGTTTTGTCACTTATGCTTTGCATTTGTGTCCAACTAACATCTGTATTCTAGATAACCCCAAATCACCAGACATTTAGGGTTACTACCGGCTTTAGAAATTTCTTCACCCTGGGATATCATATTTTCTTCTTGTTTCTAGCCCCAGATTATTACTTTTAATTTTACACCAGCAGCTACTGTTTAGATATGGTTTGTTCCCCCAAAGGCTCACGTCCTGGAAGCTTGATCCCCAGTGTAATGATATCAAGAGGTGATGTAGCCTATTAAGAAGTGAGACTTAGTGGAAGGTGCTGAGGCCACTGAGGGCTTTGAGGAATTCATGCCTGTCTTGCCAGAGTAGGACTGATTGGTTTCCACATGGGCAAGCTGTCTTAAAGCAAGTTATCTTTCTTGTTTTTTTCTCTTTCTTACTCCCTCTCTCACCAAGTGACACTTCTCTTCTGTACACAGTGTTCACCACTCTCACATGTTCTTTCACCGTGTGATTCTATCTGTCATGTTTTGACTTAGCTTGAGGTCCTTAGCAGATGCAATCACCTCATCTGACCTTCAGAAGACAGAGCCAGAATAAACTTCTTTTCCTTACATAGTGCCCAGCTTCAGGTACTTTGTAAAAGCAACATAAAGTTCACTAAGAAATCAGCTAAATAATAATCTTGACAAGCTTTTTAAAAATATTTTATGCAGCATAACTAGACCCTCTGTACTAGGAGTATTCTTTACCTGTCTAGTCCATAATGTTGCCTAATGATTATTTTTACTACACACATTCAATAATTAAGGCACATTAATATATTTTCAAAGAAAGTTTACTTTGGCAATGTAAAACTTATTATGATAAATCCTTTAATTAGCAAATATTAATCTTAGCTTTCAAAAAGTAGTCAAAACTTAGATGAATTTTCCAAATCATAGGCCTACTTCAAAAAAAGAAAAATAATAGCTGATTTTTATATTCTTCTATTGGTATAAATGTATTAATGTAGTACTTAAGTATATTTCAGAAATTTAACAATTAAGATTCAAAATTATCTCTAAAATAGTATTATATTTTAGCTAATAATTTACTTGTGCCAAGATTTGGTATTTACTCATTAAATTTTGTATTTGTTTCATTGGTACATAAGTTGAAGTACAATTTTAGTGAAATGCAAAATATTTCTAACTGCTAAAAAATAGGAAAACCTATTATTTTCTCTACCTACAATTGAAATTGCTGATTGAACTGCTGCGCAAGTGCAAGGACCCGAGTTCAATCCCCGGTACCAAAAAAAAAAAAAAGAAATTGCTGATTGATCAGAGTCTTCTTAGAAATATTTGTAAGCACAAATGTAACTATTTTAGGGACACAAAGGCTATAAATTTCCTTATCTATTAACTTATTTTTCCTTTCATGATACACTGAAGACACAGAATGTGTACATAGTTGTCATACTGTGAGCAAACTAATAAAATATACCTGTCGTGATGAAAGAGATAATATCAACTCATTACCTTATGGAGTTGTTGAGAGGCTCAAGAGTGGTAATACAAGAGAAAATTTTATTTTAAAAAGTATAAAATGTCCTTACGAAAATATTAGGAGTGGTAATGTTTTTATTTCACATGAGAAAAACAGATGCTACTTTCAATACAAATACTTTCATCTAACAAATTAAGTTAAAGAATGTTAGAAATACAGTTAATTCTAAGATTGGGTGTTAACACAGCAGTGAACAATTGTGGTTTCAATCAAACAAATGTTTGAGTAAGTGTAATGTAGTCATGTACCACATAATGACATTGGTCAAGGATGCAGTTATGTGACAGTAGTCCTGCACCATCCTCAAAGAGGTGAGAATTCCTAGTGACATCCCAGACATCATAACATCAAAGCACAATGTATTAATTCATTACTCACGTGTCTGTGATTACGGTGATACAAAAAAATCTACTGTACCACCAGTTCTATAAAAATATAGCAATACAATTATCTATAATACATATTTGATGATAATAAATGACTATGTTATTCACTTATATATTTGCTATATTATACTTTTTAAGTGTTATTTCACCACTTTCTTTTTTATGTTTATATGAAAAAAAGTTTGAGGCAGGGTGGTCACGTGTACATGTAATTCCAGCTATTTTAAAGCCTGAAACAGCAAGATCACTTCGGTTCTGGAATTTGAAACCAGCCTGGGGAACCTATGAAGATTCCACTCTCCCTCTCCACAAAAAAGCAAACAAACGAATAAAAGTTTACTGTAAATCAATGTCATATCACACTGGCAGCACCTTCATACATCCAGTGATGTTGTAAGTTGTGTAAGTATAGAATATGCTCTAGGATGCTCAAAACAAGACCAGAATTGCCTAATGATCCATTTCTAAGAATGTATCCATGTCAATGTCACATGACCATTTTTCAATAAAATGCAGTGAATTTTAAAAGGAAAATAAAGCTACCTGAACATTTTTTTCAAGTCATTTTACATAATATATAATTTTAATACATACAGTTCAATATATAAATAAAATTCAATTAAAATGAATTATGTTCACTATCTCAGCAAGGTGATCAGTTTCAATACCTAGAGTGATGCATCATGATGATAATGCGTAACTTTGATATAATTTGCTAGGATTGGCACTTTATTGCTGTGGAATTCCTCCTCAAACACACAAGCCCACTTTCATTGTAAAACAAATTCCAATGAGGCACATTCTACGAAAAACTTAACAAGTACTCCTCAAAACTTTCCAAAACAAGGAAATTCTAAAACAAGAAGACCCTAGGAAGACAAGATGGCTAAATACAATATAATATCCTCATAGAATCCTGGAACACCAAAAAAGTTATTAGGTTAAAGCTAAGGAAAATCTGGACAAAGCACAGACCTTAGTTAACAATAATGTATTAATAACAGTGTATTAACATTAGCTCATACATTGTGACAAATGTAATATACTATTGTAAGATATTAATAACATAAAGTAAGACAGTGGTGATGGGAAACTCTGTACTACCTTGGAAACATTTCTTTAAAATAAACTTTCTAATACAGTAGCTAGAATTTTATTTTATTGCTGCAAATAACCAGTTATGTTGATTTTATTTTCTGCTCAATGGAAAAATTTTGGTTGGTTCCTCTCTTAATTCAATAGCCATTGAATAATTTGGAGGGTTTTAAGTGTTTTAATATCTCCTGATCATTTGGGGTAACCTCAATCAATATACATAGCTAGCTACTAGAGGAAATTCCATATCCATACTGAAGAGTTTTCCGTTTCTCTGGACTCAACTATTATACAGATTTAACTTCATCTGAGTAACTCCATATTAAGACACAAGACACATCAAAATAGAGCCAGAACATTTTGACCTGATTCTGTCAGCCAAGTCTCAACTGCATCTTAGTTCCTGCTTCCCCACAGAAAAGCATAGAGTTCTCAGGCAGTTCTAAGGCCTCACTAATCTCTTCCCAACTCTACAACAGCATTACTTCTATTTTATCATGTACTTAATCCTTCTTCCCTTCAAAGTTACAATCCTCACTATGAACCAGGTAAGAAAGTATTTAAGCCTGATGTCATTCCAGACTATATCATGCCTATAATAGAAAACCTAAATATTTATATATTTTATATTTTATATCCAGTGGAATAGTCAGAAAATTTTAAACTACAAAACATTCTGAATTCAAAGCAAGAATTTCAAATTATATTCTGAGGGACACTGCATTTATATTTTAGGAGACACACTCGTACTTCCTGCATTAATTTGCAGAAAGCAAAATATTTTCACAAAAATGTTCCATCTGCAAACTACTTGGAAGCCTTTTGTTCTGAGAGTTTTTTGGACATTTATGGCTCTCAAGATTCCTCCAGAAAATGGATTTATATTTTATGATGAAAATATTTTCACTTAAAGGAGAATTTATCAAAGCATTAGTGCAGCTTCACAGTCTCAGGATCTGACATTTGGGGGTGGGTGGTCTTCGTTGCAGAGGTGACTGTCCTGTGAATTGTAAGATGTTTAACACCATCCAGGATCTCTAGCTAATAGATAACTTTCCAGTTATGTCAACCAAAAAATGTCTTCAAATGTTTTCAAATGTCCTTTTGAGGGGAGGATCAACCCTACTTGAGAACCATTCATCTCGTTTAGCTATGAGAATTCAAGTTTATTTGAACTGCTGAATTATTTTAACTTGGCTTTGAAAAGCAATATTTTTCATCCTCAGCATTCAGGAAAGATCCCTAAGTTATTTCTTTTGTTAGGTGAACATTCTCTGGATCTCTGTGTGCCACGAATGTTGCAAAACTGCTATGGAGTGAGACAGGAGGACAGCAATTTAGTTAGAAGGAAGCCCATGGGATTTGTATTGCTATTTCCTTTGGAATCCCAGTGAACTTTATCCTTAGAAAGATGCTTATTAGTAAAAGTTATGTGGATTAGAGTTTGGCCTTCCCCTTTGGAAACAAACCTCAACATGAGCCACTTCCTCTCCTATTTCACCAAAACTATGTTTAGGATCAGCACTGGTAACCAATGTTAATTATTTACAGCAGGAGTTGGCAAACTATGGCCTGTAGCAACAGAGCCACACCCATTATTTTACATATGATCTATTGCTATCTTCTTGCTTCAATAGATTTCCATATTTGTGACAGATGGTGGCCCTCAAAGCCTAAGATATTTACTATTTGTCCCTTTATAGAAACAAACTGAAAGCACCTCTTTTAAGGCCTCAAAATCTCCAAATTATTCAAACTACCCTACCTAAACCCTTTATCCCTTATATTGGATCCACTTAGCCATCACAGCAATAGCCATATTGGTAAAAATATCTGATTTAAAAATTCATGCCAGGGGCAGTACTAATTTAGACACAATCCTTATCCTCATAGGAATAAGCAGCTTGCCATTTCATATCCAAAGATGATTTATTAACAAGTGTGCTTCTGTCTTTCCATTGGCTCAGGAACTCTAATATCTGTTGTATTTTGTTGTAGCTTTACTTCTGCAGGGTCTTGGGATCATTCCTTCCATTTGTGGGAATGCAGCAGGTGAGAAAGGCCACATAGGATCCAGTTTACTATTACAGGGTATGTTTATTTACCTTTAAGAAAGGAATACAGCATGGAGAGAAGCAGACTAGAATAGCTGAAGTGTACACTCTTCTACAGGATCTTGCTCCAGCGCTCACTCTAAAACTTTCCATCACTGCCTTATTTTTGTGCTTACATGGGAAAGGGGTACTTTTTAAAAAGTTGTTCTAACAAGTTTGTAAAATTTCCATTTTGTTAGTGTTTCTAATTATCACCACCCTGGAATGGTCTTCTTATATTAACCAAGTTTATGTTATGCTTTTCAATATGGAATATTAAGTCCTCTATTGGAATGCACTGGAAAACAAAGTATGTATATGACACCTGATTATAGTCATGTAATGCATGATGTAAGAGGCTCAGCAAGGGAAATGGAAGTGTACAACTGAACACACTGTGCTGTATAGGTCATGACAACAAGCTATTTTTCATCTTGCTAGAAATAATCAATGTGAATATGTAGTGTCAAGCTTGTAATTTTCATTTCTATTCATTTCTATAAATGACTAAATTGGATATACTAAGACTGGATTCAGTGTAAAAGGCATCTATGCATGCAATGCTTATTTCCACTGTATTTATATTTGTCCTGAAAACTGATAAGTTGGTGAGAGTAATATTCCAGGGTTGGTGCTCAGAGAATATTTGTACAGTAGAGCAGTATGCTTTAACAGACCCCTCTTTCATACGTGGTCCCTACTCCATCTTTGTGTGTCAAAGGGATGTAGCTCTGTAGCTAGAGTGGTCAACAGCATCACCAAGAAACAATAATGAACTCTGCCTATGTCCTGAGCACTCACTCATGTCCTGAGCAGATCTCTGCTGAATATAAACTCAAAATCTTCTTTGGATTTCATTACAGTAGGATAAAATTATATAAAATATAGAAATTTGGGCTAGTAACAAAATATTTTTCAAGTACAATGAACATTTAAATAGTCCCTAGGTTAGAAAGGAAAGAAAATGCCTGCCAGGGGGTACTACTGTATAAAAATGCACACCTCAATGATAGTAGAAGCCTTATCATAATTTTCAGAAAAATTGTCTGAAGAAGGGAATGGAGAATGATTTTGAAAGAGGAGCTGAAATGCAGAAGATTGGAAAAGAGTTTTGAATGTGCAGAATCAACTTTTGGTAAGGCTGTTTTGAAACAACATCAGAAGAGGAGAATGGGGAGGAGAAATAAAGCTCAAGAGATAATCTTATTCATAACCTCTACCTCAAAAATCAGCGAAATTTCATTTCCTGGGGATAAAGATCAGGCTGTTGTCCTGCACTTAATTCATAGTCTGATACCTAATTACTGAATTGACCACCTCTTCCTCTTGACTACTATTCCCATGCTTCTCTCTGAGTTTTAATTCATTCTGGTTTATCTCCTCTTCCCTTCTGGAATGTCCTCCATTTTGTTCCTTATGCACTCAGCTCCTTCTCAAGCTCTGTACAATTTATGAAACCTTTCCAATTAAATCCAGACTCAGATATCTCTGCTCTAATCTTACGCACTCAACAATTTTACAACCATTTAATTTCTGTCTTTGGACATCTGTTTATTTGCTCTCTTGATCTAAGTTTTAAGGGGTGTGTGTGTGTGTGTGTGTGTGTGTGTGTGTGTGTGTGTGTTCATGGCCTATCTCTCAGGAAAAAAACCAGCAATTATTCTAATGGAGAGTATTGTGCCATTCTTCTATTACAGCATACAATATGAACCTGTATAACCACTACACAGGGATTGTAGTAAAAGCATTTGGGAGAAAGAATGCTTTATTTCAGGATATTGTCACTTCCTGAAAAGCTGGATTTCCTAATTATAATTTCTGTTTAGTTTAGGGCTGGGGAGTTAGCTCAGTGGCGCCACACCTGCCTCTCAAGTGCAAAGTCATGAGTTTGATCCCCAGTACCGCAAAAAAAATAATAATAATAATAATTAAAAATTTCTGTTTAGCTTGTAACACGCAATTCAAGATGTCAGTACTCAGTGACACCCTTTTTATTAGGTGTTACAGTATTTTAGATTGTTGCCTCTAAAAGATATGTCCACTTGAAACTTCAAAATGTAGGAACTTCAAATAAGGATCATGTAGAGTTAATTAAGTAATGTTAGAAACCACCAGATGCTTGAAGAGGTACGCAAAAGGACTCCACTAGAGCTTTCACAGGGAGTGTGGCCCTCTGACAACTTGATTTCAGATTTTGGACCTCCAGAAAATGAGAGAAAAAATTCCTGTAGTTCTAAGTCACCATATTTGTGCTAATTTATCATGGCAGCCTTAGAAATATTGTAGGTGTTTATCCCCAAGTGGGTGACATCTAGTAGAATCCGAGGCATTATTTTTTTAAATGAAGTGTTTATGCTCTGTGTCTTAGTCCTTGCAGGCAGTCATAAAAATACCATAAACTGGGTGGCTTATAACCAACAGAAATATATTTCCTACAATATATTATATTTCTGGTGGGTGAAAACCCAATGGCAAGGCAGCAGTAGACTCGGTGTCTGGTGAAAGTCTATGTTCTGGATTATTGCGTACTGTGAACTACTCTGTCTTCACATAGTGAAGGGACTCAAGGGTCATTTGGATCTCATTTACAAGTACTAATACCATTCCCGTGAGCCCTGTTACATAACCTAATCACCTCCCAAAGGTCTCACTTCTGATATTATTGCCTTGTGGGTAAGAATTTCAACATTTAAGTTTTGGAGAGACATTAGTATTCATGCCATAACAATCTGTATTAAAGAAGTTAAGAGTATTAGACAGGAATATATGTGTTATAAATTTCATGTTTTATACTACAACCATAGAAACAAGGTTTACTAAAATAATATTCAATAACTTACCATTTTGGCATAATTTAACAATCTAGAAGCTAATATCATTGCAAGTTTTCTATGCCACACAAGAAAAACTAGATGTTGAATGATTGTATGTGTGGATTAATCTTGCTTATCAACTTGATTGGATTGAGAGATGCCTAGAAAATTGGTAAAGCACACTCTGGGTGTGTCTGTGACAGTGTTTCCACAGTGGATCGACATGTTGGAGAGGAAAGCTTATGGGTTTCCATGTTTCCTGAGTGTGTGTGTGTGTGTGTGTGTGTGTGTGTGGGAGTGCATAGTTGTTGCTGCCATTATCCATGGACATTACACTTTAGCATCTTCAGCCCCTGAATGTGAACTTGCACTAGTGACTCTCCAATGTACGGAAGGCCTTCAACCTCTGACTGGGGCTGCATTGGTCCCTCTTGTTCAGAAGCTTCTAGCTCTTAGGCCTGAGAATCTTCTGGTTTCCCTGGCTCTTCAGTTTACAGATGGCTAATGTGGGATTATTCAGCCTCTGATCAAGTAAGTCAGTCTAATAAATCTTCTCTTATTATTATGTATCCATATATAAATATAGGTATATATGAATGTAACATATGTGCATATATATGTGTTTATGTATTCATATTCTAGTCATCCCCTTGTTCTGGAGATCCTTAATTTACACAATCTCAAAAACCAATTAAAACAAGACCTGAATACTAGAGAACAGTTTCCTAAAGTGCCAAGAGCTTCACAAATGTGCTTTCCAAGAGCATTAGTGGGAGCAATAAAAGAGGAGGAAGAGGGGAAGTAAGGGGAACTGACAGAAAAGGAGGATAAGGACAAAGAAGAGAAGATGGGGGAATTTTTGTGATGAAATAAAAAGAACAAAATTTTCTGCCTTTAACAATCAGAAAACTAGACAAAGTAAACTTAACTTCCATTTTGTTTATTGTATAACTACCAGTGCAAGACAGAGGGAGTAGAAACAAATGAGGTGAGCCAATGATAACCCTAGATATCTATATACATATTCTAAAACCTGGAGCAGAGAAGTTGATCCCCAGCAGACATGACTGTCTCCACAAATTGAAAAGAAAGAGGTTGAAATTCAGGAGGTCAGAGAAGGTGTAAGTAGTGAAGTAGAGTTCCACAGAGGAGGAAGATATGCAGAAAAGAACAGCAGAAATCTGAATGAGAAGACTGAGCTGAATACTAAGATGAAATTACAGAAGGTGAAACCACATAAGAATAGGCAAAACCCAGCTGAGACTTGGGAGTTGAGCAGTACTAGAGCTCCCATGAGGCAGGGAATTTGCATTTGCTCCAGCCAGAGTGGGGCCTTACTAATCTCTCAAAATACAGTAGACATGTCAAAAAAGCTATGTCTTACTAGGAGAGCTAAACCATACGTAGAGTAAATCCAGGCATATTGAAAGAAAGTAAAATCAAACTTCAAAAGCAAGCAAAAGGAACTACAAGCTATTCAACTACCTTGTAGAACAAAGGCTGTCAGCTTTTAAATGAGGGACAAAAATTACTATCCATCCCTACTGTAAATTTACATATCCAGCGTCCATTCACAAATTATCTGGCATGCTGAAAACAGAAAAATGAAGCATAATACCAGAAGAAAAATTGGCCAGTAGAAGCAGAACAAAAAATGGAGACGATGGAATGAGAAGACAATAATATTAAACAAGTGCTGAGGATTCATGTATTTATGTGAAGACTATTACACATAATGTAGGGACACAGAAAACCTTTGAAAAAGAATAAAATGTAATATCCAGAGATGGAAAATAGAATGTGTGATATGAAAATTTCACAGCATAGAATTAAGAGTAGATTAGGCTGAGGATCAGTCTTTTAAAGCATATCAATGAAAAGAACATAATGAAACAGTTAAAAATAATTAAAATATATTTCAGTTACCTTTTGGAAAATATCAAGCAGTACAAGGGTTTCAAATTGAAGTTCCAGAAACAAGCTATGGTACAGCAAATATTTGAGATAAACAAATATTTCAAGTTTAAGAAAACTTGAGATATAAAATTAAACATGAAAATACTGAACTCTTGGGCAGAAATACTGAACTCTTTAGCTCAGTGGTGCCACCGCCTGCCTCACAAGCGCAAGGTCCTGAGTTCGATCCCTGTTACCAAAAAAAAAAAAATACTGAATTCTAGGCAGAAAATATAAAAAGAAACATATTCTGAGTCAAAGTGAGAGGACATGTTAATAAAATTAGGAATGAAGAAAGAGCATCAATTTAAATTCTACCTTCATTACAAGAACAATAAGGGAATACTATAACCTGTTTTAAAGCCAATACTTTTTAAAAAATGAAATATTCCTACAGTTCATTTTGCATAATTATGAAGAAGACATGCATGTTTATATTTATGTAGGATATTTGTGGTATAGTTTTTTGTTGTTTATTCTCTTAAAAGATCACTATATTTAAAGAAAAATGAAGGTCAATACTTAAAAAAATGAAACGATCAAATTCCTTAAATGATTAAAAGTATACAACTGACTTAAAAGGAAATAGAAATTGAATCAGAGACCAGATGACGTCAATAGTGAATTTTAGTACACATTTATGGAGAAATATTACCAGGTCTATGCAACTTGTTCCAGAAAATTAAAGGAGATTGAAAAATTTCTTAATATATATTATGAAGCTACCGTTTCCCTGATTCAAAATGATATGGAAAGGAAAGTACAAACAACTATTCCTCTTAAATTTAGATACACAAATTTAAAAAAAAACAGTAAATGAATCCTATGAATCTTTTTTTTTTATTTTCTGAAAGTTTATTTTAAAATTTTAGAAATCAAGTTACACCAAAACTATTCAAGTTTTACACACATCAGACTCAGATCAGTAAAATGTTGGCACCTTTTAGACTTGTAGTGTAAATCACTGCAGTGTTTAATAGAATTAATTCATCTTTTAAAAGGAAATGAAGCTGTGTGGGATTTCCATAGGAATGCATAGTTTACCTTTTGAATATCATATCATAATTCACTACATTAACAGGATAAAAATCACTTCAGAAAAAGCATTTTATAAAACTCAACATGTATTTATAATAAAACATTTTAGTAAATTAGTGATAGGAAGGAACATTCTCAGTCCAATAGCTGCATATATAAAACCTACAGCTAACATCATAATATTTATTTCTCCTTAGCAATAGGAAGAAAAGATCCAAAGGGGTAGGGGTAGTGGGAGGGGCAGGGGAAAGGAAAGAAGGGAAAGGAAAAATGCTGAGAAATGGAAAAAATGAAAATAAAGTCTTTGTAAATAGGGAAGGGTGGAGGGCGTGAAGGGAGGGCTAGGAATGGGGAAAAAATAAGAACCAAGATGCATCATGTAAAAGTACAATTCCCAGTGAGAAATGTAATTGTGTTGTATACCTACAATGTACCAATAAAAGAATTTAATAAACGAAAAAGAATGAGGGAAAGATTTTTGCACTCAATACTTTTAATTAACGTTAAATGATAAAAATATGACAGTAAGAAGTAAAACTGTTTAAATCACCAACCAACATTATCATGTATGTAGAAGCTCCTAATGAGTCTACATAAAATCTATTAGAACTAATAAATGAATACAGCAAATTTGCACAAGAAAATCAATTGTATTTCTGTATATGACCAATGAGCAACAAGAAATTATTATTTTGAATATTTTAAATTACATATTAAACTATGAAAGTCTTAAAACTTATAAAATTGCAAATCTGCCCACTGTAAAGTATGAAACATTGCTTGGAAATTAAAGACCTAAATAAAAGGAGAGTGATGCTGTTTTCATAAACTAGAGTACTCAACATTGCAAATTGCTAATAGTCCCTAAATTGAACAATAGATTCTATACTATTTCATTCAAAATCCCAGCAGACTAAATTTTTGGAAAAATTGACAATTTAATGCAAATTTATATCCAAATCAATTTGCTAAAAAAACAATGTTGGAATACTTAAGTTCAATTCTTAGATTTTCTATAATCCACAGTAATTAAGGCAATAGTATTTGTGTAATGATACACATAAAAATCAATGAAACAGAATAAGTAGTTCAAAAGTAGGCCATGGGGCCGGGGATTTAGCTCAGTGGTGCCGCCATCTGCCTTGCAAGCACAAGGTCCTGACTTCGATTTCCGATACCAAAAAAAAAAGTAGGCCGTGAATATGCAATCATGTATTTTAGATGTGATAATGTAAACAACATAATTTTTGCTATCAATGGTGTGACACATCTGTAATCCCAGCACTCAGAAGACTAAGGCAAGAGGACTGCCACAAGTTCAAGTCCAGTCTGGGATGCACAGTGAGTTTCAGCCCAGCCTGAACTCTGTCTCTCTCTCTCTCTCAAAAAAAATTAATAGAGAAAGGACAGAATCTTTTCAACAAATGGAGAGTATATATAAATAAAGAAGAAAGCAAACATCAACCTTCAAATTATATGGGAAAATTAATACATCATAGAAATCAAGATCAAACCAAAATTATATCACTTATAGGATTAAAATGTGTTTATAATGCTGACATAACAATGTTATTTTCAAAAGTACTTTACAAAGCATCAATATTATCAGAAAAACAGATAAAATGAATTTCACTGTAAAAACTACTCACTAATAAACAGTGTAATAAAATAAAATGCAAGCCACAAACCTGAAAAAATACTTGTATATAATTAAAATATATTCAAAATAACTAGTTCTTGTGACTCTATAATAAAAAGTAAAAGAATTTGAATGGGTAATCTTAAACAGGTATTTCTCAAAAGAAAGTATATAAATGCCCTCTAAGCATATGAGAAGATGCTTAACATAATTAGCTCCTGCTAAGTGTGAATTAAATGTATATTTATCATTAGCACCACTGTACACTCATTTATATGTTTACAGTTAAGTTTTCCAATAATATCAAATATTTGTGAAAATGTAGAAAAACTGAAATTGTAATACATTTTTCACATTGTTGGGTGTGTGAAATGGAGCAAGCACTTGGAAAACAATTAAAGAAGTTTGTTATATAAGATTAAACATTTTCTATATGGCATTGCATTTCTACTCAAAATAAATAAAATATATGCTTATACAAAATGTAGTACTTACATGTTCATAGCTATGTTAGCTTTTGGTGACTGACAAAATACCTGAGGAGTCAATTTAAAGGAGGAAAAGTTACTTTGGCTCATGGTTTCACAGGTTTCATCCCATAGCCAGGCAGCTCATGCTTATGCTTGTAGTGATGCAGAAACCTTATACTAGAAGGGTGTGGCAGAGGAAAGCTGCTCACCTGAGTTACCCTGGAAGCACATAGGATGAGAGTATCAAAGAGAAAAGGGCCTTGGACCAGATACAGTCCCCAAGGCCACACTCCCATTATCCCCTCCCTTTACTTAGCCCCCACCTTCCATTCCCATGGCCTTCCAATAATGCCACCCGTTTATGATTTCATCAATGGTTCATACTTTGAGGAAGTTAGAGCCCTCACAATCTAAGTAATCCCCAAAGGCCCATCAGCTGGCAACCAGGCTTTCACTGCAATGGACCTTTTTGGAAGTCTTGTGTAAGTAGTATAACAATAGGAACTTTTTTCCTAAATAGTTAAGATCTCAAAGGAACCTATTTGGATTTTTCTCCTATGAGAAATCAAAATTCAAATAAAGAGCAAAAGAGCAAAATAAAACACAGATAATAGGAATTATGGAGACAAATATCCCCTTCAAAGGGAAGGGGATCAAGCAATGGAGGGAGAGGTGAAGGGAGAGGAGGAAAAAGGGATGAAAAAACAATCAAGATATGTTCTGGGGTTTTTTGTTTTTGTTTTTTTGGTACCGGAGATACGAACTTGGGACCTTGAACTTGCAAGGCAGGTGGCAGAACCACTAAGCTAAATCCCTGGCCCTTGAGATATATTCCGTACAAGCACCAACTTCACACAAGGAAGTTAAACATTATGTATGGCAAACATATACTAATAAAAAATATACTGCATTGCTAGTAGTTTGTTAGGAAGCAATATTAATATATTTAGCAATAAAATAAAAAATCTAATGACATTCAGTATATTCATTTTGCATTGGTGCCTAACAAATCACTACAAAATTACACAGCTTTTAAAATCAAACCCTAGATATCACACCTTCCTGGTATTCACAGCCTTGTGTAATCTCTCCCATATAGTAATTTATTTTTTAATAAATAAAATACTCAGTTGCTGAGGGATGTCAATTATTTAACTACATTCCTAGAGTTTATAGCAACTTGTTAGCAATTAAGTTTCAATTATTGTCCATTTATTAAATCATGGTTCTGTAGGATAGAAACCTGGAAGAACATAATTGAGTTCTCTCTTCAGGCCTCATCAGGTTAAATTCAAGGTATTGGTCAGAGCCTCAATTTCAATTAAAGCTCAAGGTTTTTCTAACTGGTTTTTAACAGAATTCAGTTTCTTATGTTTATAGGTCTGAGGTTATAGGGAAGGTTGCTAGCTGGCCATGAAACTAGGGTGATTCTCAGCTCCTAGAAGCTGCCTAGGCCTACTTGACATATGGACTTCATCACAAAATGGAAGTTATCTTTTTAAAGTTGGTGACAAAATTTCTCCTGTTCTTTGAATAGCTCTAATTTTTCTAATGGCTCACCTACTTAGGTCTGGCTCACCTAGGAAAATCCACATAACTTAAAGCAAACTTATTAAGGACTTTAATTATACCTTGAAAATCCTTTCATAGTATCATTTAAATTAACTTTGGTTGGATAAGAGGTAAAAGGTACATATACCAGGAGTGAAGATTTTTTGAGCCCATCTTAAATCTTTGCTTACTATACAAACAGTATTGATATATTTCAAAATATCATGGTGATGGGAATAAGCCAGAGTTAAGATGATTTAATATAAGAATCTGTTTATTGAATCTCTCAGAAAAGAAAATATGATCTATGGCAATACAAAGCAGATCAATAGTTGTCTGGGTCCAGGATTTGGGGGTTGTCTGGAAAGGAGCACAAAGTTTTATTATGGAGTAAGGAAATTAATATACACATTGATATTGATATTGGTTAAATAGATCAATAAATTAGTCAGAACTCATTAAACTATATACTTAAAATATGCTCATTATTTTCTATACAAAGTGTGCCTAGTAAAGGTCATTAGAAATAAATAGAATCAGTCAACCATGTGGTATTTGCCTCACATTTCCCTTCTAAATGTGACCCTGGTTATCAAACCAGCCAAACCCAATGTCACTCAGGAACCTAGCTGCAAATGAATGTAGTAAATGCAGTATTAGTTTTATATTCCATGCTTCATACCAAAAAACAAACAAACAAACATGGACACTAAGAAGTAGAGCTAAGCCAATTTCTTCAGCTGCTTATGATAGTCTTTATTAATATACAGAGCAGTCCTCACCCTCTCTTTACAGTTACCAAGCTAAAAGATAGTAAGCTTAGTTTCTAGTCTTGAAATTCAATAACCAGAAATATCACCTCTGTGGACAAGTACCACTACAGAGATTGTCACTTCCTGCTTTGAAATTGTATTCCAGTTTGGAAAATTAGGGTTGAAGCCTACTCTAGAGTTATGTTATTCTTAATTGGAAACTAAAAAGTGAGTTATAGGTAGATCCTGCAGAAATCTTTAAAGTAATGGATTTTTCTTTTTCATCTTTGGACCAAGTAAATTTATAAAGCAGCGAATGCTTCAGGAATATCTATCTGAATAAGGAGGATGAAGTGGGAAGGGCATGAATCAATTTTTCTCAAGGCCAAATAATTCTCTGGGATTAAAGAGAGGTGTTTTCTCTTCCAGTCAAAAGCGTGTGTATTTAATTACAAAACAATACTTGTACAAATTAATGAAAAATTTCAGCACATCTGGGAAGGATTTCTAGATGATGAGTTGCAGGAGCACACCACTTGAGGAACACTGACACAATAAATTATACAAATAGGACAAAGAGTAAGATTTAAGCAAATTGTCAATGTTCGTTGATTGCGCCTGTGTGGCATGTATGACAGCCAGAGAGAAAAGAATTTAATTAAAGCAATATTATGTAGAGATGTTGAATATTCGTTCTTTACCAAATCTAGGCATACAAATCATAATAGCATTTATCAGCCAATGTGCACAGAGATTACATCTCTATGTTTACAATTTTCTGGGCTCTTTGACCCTAGGCTTCAGGAAAAACTAACAAAGAAACAAAATTATTAGACACTATATGTTATTCAGGGCAACTGCCTTGCACCATGGACTGAAATGGAACTGCTTCAGTAGAGTGGTTTAAGTCATACATGAATCTCATTAGATTTTGAAAGTCATGTACTACCTTTTTTCCCAGAAGGGCAAATATATGAGGATTGTGTTTAGTTTTGAGAAAGCCCAACAAACTGTACATTAAATAAATAAAAGGTTTATTTGTCTCATGTAACAAGTCCATGGATAGAAAGATCAGGATTAGTACTGTAGCCGAATGTCCTTATGATCCAGATTTCTTTTCTACTCTTACTGAAACCAACTATAAAATGTGGTTTTAATCCTCATGATTGCAATGATTGCACCTCCAGGCATCCATGCAGGAGGCAGGGAAAAGGACTAAAAGGCCATTCCAGTAAGTTTATCTCCCCTATAAAAATTACATGGAAGCCTCCACCAATTTTATTGTTGGTCAGAATTGAGTCACATGCCTACTTCTATTTGGACCAAAGGTTACTAAACAAGTTTTCAGCTGGACACATTTCTACTTAATTGGCATGGCTTGGGAAGTGGATAGTGAAAAGGCATCAGGTAGTGTTTGTCTCTGCTAGCAACTATCACAGACAGTATCTACTACCTTGACATAATCTCTTCCTATCTGCCCTTCAACTTGCACACACCTTTGGGCTATATCATATTGGTCACTTATATTCAGCTTCTATGAATATTCTTAGTATATCCATTCCCTGAAAGAAAAGCATATCTTTTGAAGAATATAAGAATAGACATATTATTTCCCAGATTTCTGTTTGTAAATGAAGTACTAAGAATCTCTGAGAATCAAATTATTGTTTAATTTGACAGGAAATACAAAAGATTTGATGGCAGTCTTAACTAATTTTGCACCGTTTTTATTGAATTGATCAAAGGCTAATATTCAATTCAAATGAATGTATTTGCCTTGATATTTATGAAGCATCAACAATGTTCTAGTCCCTGTGCTAAAGATATCAAAGAATAAGACTAAATGTCTCCCTCCATATGCTTGTGAATGCATGACTCATTGGAGGAAGACCTAGGCATAAGTTAGAGGGTAAGACAGTAGAATACATAATTATACTGAGAAAGAGGTGAAAGGAAGATAAAGATATGATACACAGATTGTGTGAATTAAAGATCACCTCCTATGTTTTCTGATTTTCAATCTAATATGTTTTCTAAAATGTAATAAAATAAAAATGTATTATATATGATATTAAATGGTATCATGCATTGCTTAATTATAGATAAATTCTAAGAAAAAATGTTCTAGATAATTTTGTTGTGTAAATATCATAGAGAGAACAAATCTAAATGATATAGTCTATTACACACCTATGCCATATGGAATATACCACTGTGAACCATCATTGACCAAAATATCTTTATATGGTGCATCACCATATAATATAATAAAATTTAAAATGCCAATGAGAAACATATTCAATAATAATCAAGTCTATTTATAAATAAGAAAACAACCTAATAAGAATACAACCTAAAATACTTGTTTTAATTTTAGTGAAATATTTATACTACTGCTTCCACTCAAGCAAAATGTATTATACTATGTTCATAGTTTGTTACTTTCATAAATGTAGAACCAATCACAATATCCTTGTGCCTAGAAAAACAAATATCAAGTAACTATAACCCAGGAAATCACTGTTCAGAAAATATACTATACTTTTTATGAAGAGTATGAGAAAATAAGTTTTATGAGAAATAAAACTTCCTTTTGTTTTCTGTACTGTCTTTGAGAATAAAAGAAATTTAATATATCTCAATTGTGTCATACAATAACAGTTTAAATTATAGGTGTATAGTGAGACTTTTGATGATCAAGATACATATACTTTTTTCATTAAGTTTATTGGAACATTTTAGGTATACAATATGCTGACATTCATTATTGGGAATTTCTACCTTTACATAATATATTTTGGTTCTTATTTTTTCTCCATTCTCCTGCCCTCTGTTCAACCCCTCCACCCCTCCCTATTTACAAACTTTGTTCCCTTTTTTTTTTCTCAAATTTATTCCTTTCCCTTTTTTCCTTTTTCCTACACCTCCCACTCCCCCTTTGGACCTTTGCTTCCTATTTCACATTATCTATTATACATTTTGATTCTTATTTACACTTTCAGTTTCTCACACCAGAGAAAGTATTCAGTATTTACACTTGTGTGTTCTATTCATTTCACTTAAGAAGATGACCTCAATGTGCATCCATTTAGCTATAAATGTCTCTAGTTTCTTGTTCTTTATGGCTGAGTAATACTCCATTTAAAAAAGAAAAAACACATTTTCTTTACCAGTCTCCAATTGATGGGCAATTGGGCTGTTTCCAAGTTTTAGCTATTACAAACTGCACCGCTATGATATATGTGCACTCATGTTCATAGTGACACAGTTTGTAAGATACATATTCTCGAAACCATTTACACCCACTCCAGATTTTGGTAAGAAAATTTTATGGCAGTCCTTACAGATCATAATTTAGGACATGGTTTCCCTTCTTCCAAAAACTCACATTTTCATCACTGTCTTTCAACTCAAGGTGCCTGCCTCCAAATTCAATCCTATTCTGCTAGAAAAACATTGAACATTTAGAAAAATGTATTGAAGTTCTTTCAAATATCCTGTTCTGGTGATGTTTGCAATATCCTGATAGATCTAAGGAGCCAGTTTATATGAATTTCATGAACTTAAATTTGTCTAAAGTCAAACAGCTAATAGTGGTAAAGCCAAGCTTCAAAACATGTTTCTCCAGGCCTGATTTCAGTGCTCTTTTTGATGCTTCCCACAAGTCTCTACAAGGTCAAGCAGGAGTGCACTGTATGAAACATAATTTCAGTCAATCTGTAACTGCTGTGACATTTATTTTCTCTGTTATTTAACCTAAAAACCAAGCACCTCTACTAAGTTCTTTTTATAACACACTGCAGCACAAATAATCTTCCACTTCCTAAGCCTATACTTTTCATGTTTCCTTCTCTAATCAGGCTTCTCAAAATCTCTCAAAAATATACTATGTACTTTAATGATCCAAAAGTTTTTCTTGTGCACCTATGCATGTTCCCATATCTCTATGAAGATAAAAAGAAACAAAATAAAGTTCAGTTTCTGCCTAATAGGAAAATTATGGTTTATAGATATTATCATTATGGTCACAGTGACTCATATAATCATTATGAACTTAATGCCTAGATTAGTGCCTGGAATTTAATATTTTTAATAAGCAAATACTGTCCTGCATACAACATATAACTGAATTTTCAAGTCTAGAGATATATGATGGTATAACTATAAAGGAGCAAGTGCAGTCTATATGATATTAGAGTATGAAATGGAAAACCAGCAAAATTCTGAACCTATACATCCAAACAGCATGCAAATAGAGATCCAGAAAACTCTTGGGACACTTTAAACTTCCTAGAAGGCAATGGCCACAGTAGAGAGAAGGTGTACCTTTTTTGGGCTACTGTACATCAAGAGCAAAAACTTTGAGTTACTTACAAATTTTAGAAAATGTTTCACCAACAAAAATACGTGCTACTAGACATGAGATGTCTCAGGCTCATCTATTTATAAACATGAAGTTAACATTTGAGTCCTTGGGGCTAGAAAAGAATTAAGCCCTTAGAACTGAAAAATAACTTTCAGTAAAAAGAAAACACAGCAGTTTAAAAATAATAGAGATTTAAATATTATCTTAACTAAAGTTAGTACATGTTTCTGCATTTTGGTGAATGCAAAACTACACTTAAAACTCTCTCTCTCTCTCTCTCTCTCTATATATATATATATGTCAACTGAAGTTATACTAGGTTTAAGTTACTACTCTAAGATTTATAAGAGCTATCCATTGTTTTCATTTTTCAGTATGAATTTAATCACTCATTCAATTCTCTGACTTCAATCTTTACGTGACTTTAGAGGTAAGTTCTTAATTTAAAATAAACCTTGCTTGACTATTACAAGTAAGCATGTTTCTCAGAATGTTGCTTCAACAGCTATAGCATTATCTAAAATTTACTGAGCATTTTATTTATGTCAGAGAAAAGGATATGAGGCATAGTTTCCCCAAGGCCCCATAATGGTTCAAATATTTTTTCATGTATCATGGGATGATTTTAATTGTGTTAAAATACAGGTTTCTGCGTGCCATCTAAAGATTTCCTGATTCAGTTGGTTTGAAGTTGGGTTCAAAAATGTGCATCACTAACAATTTCCCTGATAATGTGAACATTAATGATCCAAGAAAAACATGAAGATTCACTTCTCTACAATAATTTCTCTCAGTACAAACAAAATAGGTGTATTCTCTAAAATTTCTACACTGTCAATAATATGCTTTTACAATAATAAACAAAGTACATGCCAAATCCTCTGTAACAACTGCATGAAAGGGGAAAGAAAATCTGCCAAAAGCCATGTAAGTTCTAAGCGCATGTCTGTTGCTTTCTCGAGGTCTGTTTGATAAGGATAATAAAAGAATGATAATTAGATCAAATATTCTACCTTGTCCGCTCTTGGCTAACACTATAATCAATAAACCAGTGAGAGAGAACATATTAACTGCATTACAGTTAAACCTATATGTTACTCATAATTAGGTAAAGATTTGGACTTTATAGGAAATGGTGAGTCATAGAAATTTTTAAGCTGACCTACTGGATCTGAATTTTAGGAAATTAGAATAAATATCAATTGGGACTCTTCCAGTTGAAAATAATATTTAATTTCAATTAGTTCAAGCAAAACAAGAAGCATACTCATAGTCAAGGAAAAAGTTGGAATATTTATTCATGGTTGCATCAAAGTTCAAAATACTATTACTAATTTACCAAGTTTCCCATTCTTCCTGAGATTGCTGGGAGGTATGACCCACTCTCTCTGGCCAGAATAGGTCATGCTTTTGAGCCAGGGATAGGCCAGTTCTACACAAACTGTATGAGAGCAAGTGAGAGTAGGAAAAGGTAGATTTTACAGGAAATGGAGGGGAAGGAGGGCAGAGGGAACAAATGTTATTGTCACAATTCCTCCAAAGAAACACTAAACTCTGTATGTTCAGCCCAGTGTACCGCATACTGACTTGTCTGTGACTTTCATTTTTGCCATCACTTGAACGCTGTTGCTGCATGAATCACAGGATGGAATCTTGTTTTTTGGTGTTCAGGAGGGCAAATGGAGAGTTGGGTTGACTAAAGCTTCAGAGCTTTGTTCATGAGTATACTTCTCTAAAGCTCCATTTCTCTAGTTTACTTCAGTTTTAGTTTTTTCATGCTGTTTCCCCAAGACATCATAGACTAGATGGCTTAAAGACAACAGAAAAAAATAGAAATTTATTTCTCCGAGTTTGGTAGGATGAGAATTCCAAAAATCAAGTTTTCAGTAGATTCACTACCTGGAGAGAGCCTGCTTCTTCATAGACAGCCATCTTCTTATTCAACTTCACATGGGAAATGGGCAAGAGGGCTTTCTTGAGCATCTTTTATAAGGGTACAAATCACATTCATGAAAGCCCTACCCCATGACCTCACTACTTTCCAAAGCCACCCCACACACATTCTGATACCATTACATTGGAGTATTAAACAATTTCAACTTAGGAATTTTGGTGAACCTATACATTCAGACTTGCAGCACTCCAGGGTTACATAGAAATACTATTTTTTGTATTTCTAGACATGAAAAATTTTGGGAAACATTGCTCAAGTGAAATCATCAAGTATCAAATGATGGAAACTAGGTCATCTATTTTCCAGTTACCCCTATAATATTCCAAGGGAAGCTACTACTCTGTGTCTTAAAATTGAAATCAGGTGCATACAACTAGCAGCCTTAACTGTGTTGCTGTTGTTCAAGTTAGATAGATAATAAATCCTTTTTAAAAGTGGCTTCTATGCTCTAAGAAAGTGGGGTAGAAGGAAAAGTGAGATTAGATAGGGCACTTGGTCTTCCCTCTGACCTGAGTGATTAAGATCTACTGCTTTCTAGCTTGCTTATAACTTTTGCTTGGCTACAAAAAGCTTACAAAAAAATCTTCTTCAGAACAGACTTATCCTAAGGCTTTTCCATTGTAAACATGGCAGGCTTCATCACTACAGGATCTCAGAGATAAAGCCAACCTACCTGTTATAGGAACCCTGTACCTTACAATTGCAAACTATGAATAGTGCAAGGAATTAACTCTCTAGGTCTTATTTTTTGACATAGTTATAGTGCAATATTTTAATTAGTTTTAAAGATATAGACTTAACTAAGGCTCAGAAATGAGCTTGCTGTGTCCTCCTGGTGCACAAGAACCTAAGCAGGGCATACCATGAACTGGTTTGAGATAATTCTGGCAAGAGTCCAGTGAGAAAATATTGTATGCTAGCTTCATGCTCCATTATCTACAGCTTAAATTCTCTGAATAAAATTTTTTAAGTGAGGGAAATAAATTCATAAAAAGATAAGCAGCCACATTTAGAAGAAATTTTGGCTTTTAAGCACATCATGTCAGAATTACACAAAGATGATTTTGAAAGCCAAGTTCGAGAGTGAGACATACAGTTTTTGGTTTGCAATAAATTCTGACAAGACTTCACACACTGTCAAGAGAGCTTCTTTTCTTTTTGCCTGGCTTCCCTGCAGTGGGAGAAGGGGACAGAGCCAATGTCCCAACCTCCCTGCACTTAGGAGGCCACTTTGACCCAATTCCAGAAGCCCAAGGGCTGTCCTTAATTAGCATTGTAATTTATATTGCACAATTATGCAAATTGGGTACATAAACAAAATTATCCTTTCAGTTTGGCTTTGCTACCAGAGAAATGCAAAGCCAGTTAAAGATAAGAATAAAGAAAACAATACATTTGCTTTAATGCAGTGTACCATTTCTTAATTTATCCATTCTTTTGTTCTACTCTTTCACCTTGCACTTGAGGTTTTACATCTTTTTATTTTCCCTATTTTGTTTTTTCTTATGCTGTTTTTGTCCTTCTTTATCTATATTTGGCTCTTTTCCTGGAGAAATTTTCCATCTCATTAATTCTCCTTCAGCAATTCATAACTCTTTGGGCCATTCCTTTGTTTTTTGATATGACTACTGTGTCTGTAGTTTTCTTTTTGCTCCCAGAATCTCTTTTCTGCTGGCATCTCTTTCCATTTTGTTCCGTTTTCCCTAGTTTGACTTGCTTTTATAGCTGTGTGATGCTTCTTGCCAGATATCTAGCAAACGCCCTCAGGATCCAATCATGTTTTTCTAAGAAAGCTGAAAATAAGCATGGCAAATAACAGAGCTTGGAAGATAGAAAATTTTAAAATACAAAGCCCAGTGAAACCAAATTGGAAGCCAAGGCCTAGAGGCAAGAGACAGTATTCAAGTAGGTATTAACCAGCGGGTAATCAATCAATAAATCAGCATACCAGAGATAATTCTCTAATATCATATCATATTCAAACAGCCTTAAAAATTATAAAGAAGATCAGAAAAATTAAAACATTGAAAACTAGTAGAAAATATAACCTTCTGGATAGAACTGGCTTTGTAAGAACAGTAGCTAATATGATTGACAGAATGTGGGGACTGATTGCTAAGGGGATTTCAAACAGAGGTGATTGAACAGAATGGCAAAGAGAACAGAATTGTTCATTGGTTTATCTGCCCAGAACCGTGCCTCCCAAGAGGAGATATTCCTTTCATTCAACAGCCCTCTGGCTGCAGCAACAGCAGTCAAATTAAAACATAACCCAAGGGGCACCCAGCTGAACTTGGGCAAATCATAGCATCCTCCCTCTGGCTATAACTTTTTTTTTTTTATCTTGAATAACATTCAAATGTCTTGTACAGACTTCCATACTTTAGTTCCTTTCTTCCTGTAACTCATGTGTTAGCTTTCTCCATTAGCTTATTAGTTCCCAGCCATCCTAGTGGTCTAATATTATCACATCTTTGCTTATGAACCTTTCATCCTCTCTGCCTCATGGTCTTCCTTGATTTTTTTTTAAAGTTTTGAGGATTGAACCCAAGCCAACACACATGCTACATGAGTACTCTATCTCTCAGCTACTCCACCAGCCTTTTTAAAATTTTTTTATAGCTGCTTTCTTCTTGTCATTTGGTTCTCTATTTGAATGTCATTTCAGAGAAATAGTCTCTTATACCTCTATCTAATGTTGGCCTCCTACACTCTACCCTTTCACATACTATATATTTTTGTTTTAATGTAGTACCATTTGAAATTTATTTATGAATTTATCCTATATGGACACTTGCTTATCAGGTTTTGATCATATATTTAACTTATTGCCTGTGTCTCCCCACTAGAACATAAAATCTTCCTAGTTAACTGGTATATATTCAGCACTGAGAACAATGTGAAGCAGAGGACATTCTCAAAATATTCATGGTTTAAGAGAATGAATCCATGATTGCTATAAAATAGGCAATGATGAAATATGGGCAACATTTTGCATCCCCATTACTTATGGGTTTTGGAATTTAACGTGAATCACATTCTTCTGGGCATTGGGCACTTGGACTAAAAGACAAAGCTCAGGATAACTGAATTTTCTGCCATGTGAACAAAAGTAAGTAAGCCAATGAGGTGTAGATGGTATAGAATAGAGCACATAAATGGAAGGAGGGGGTGAGATTGTGTCAATGGGTGTGGAAGCCCAGTTTGGTCAGTGTTTATTCATTAGTTTCTGATTTTCCTGAGGCCCAGCTGCATTCTTTTCTTTGCCTTTTATGAAACTCTTAGGTCATTCTGGTTTTTCCTTAAACTAATGTGAATTGGGTTTCAAAAGTAACATCTAACAACACAAAACTACATCATGCTTTAGAACTTAAGAGTCAAGGACAAAATCTGGGTTTGAATATAGATTCTGAAATTTATTAACTATATCATGAAAGACAGATTTCTTTATCTCTTCAAATTTTAGTTTCCTTGTTGAGAGACAGAGAGACAAAGAGACACAAGAGAGACAGAGACAGAGAGAGAGAGAAAGAAAAAGGGGAAAGAGGAGGAGAATGAGGAGGAGGAGAGAAGGACAGAAAAAAAGAAAAGAAAAGAAAAAAGGAAAAGATGAATAGCACCAATAGAAACTACCTGATAGGGATATTGGCAAGATTAAATGTGGTCATATACGCAATGTTTTTAAGTATGTAGTGAGTTTCTAGTTAAGGATATTATTTATAGTCTGGCACAAGGGTAAAAGTCTACTTTCAATTGGTATTTCAAACCTACATTCATTACATTTACTTTCTGTGACACATTTTATATTTCCATTTATTTCAGACATTTTCTAAACTCTTTATGAACACAATGTATTTATAGTTAGACTTCTTTACTTTCCTTTGTGAAAAATTATGTTCATCTTATTTTCAAAATACCAGACTCAATTAGATATACAAATTGAGGCGTTTTTGAATGAGCAAAATAATTGGTGCTAAGACACTGGGGAAATTATGTTATAGGCTGATCCTCTTCAAGTATTGATTGGCAAATGTCCTGTATTCCAGCATATGAAGAGAAAAGCACATTCACAAGATGAAGTCCTGGAAGATAAATAGCCAAAGTGGCCTCTTTTTACTGCTCTTGCTATGATCCATATTGCCTATTCTAGAATTTTATAATCAGAGAAAAGAGCTGTACATTAACATCATAGCTAGAGAGGGTCTTGGACTAGTTCAATCTTTGTGAATTAGGTCTGATATACAACTTTACTATTCCCACGACATAACCCTGCATCCTAATGTCTAGCCCACCAAGATACTCTAAGTCCACTCCACTCATCATATTAATAAGATGAATGAGGTCACAACAAGCAGGCATGTTGAAGAGGTGGGATGTTTGGAGGAAGAGGCATATCCTAACATGAGTCAGGCAAAAATCCAAGCAGTAATGGTAGGGTGAGCATATGTAGCAAGAGTAAAATGCAGATTTCTTGCTAACATGTATTTCCGAAAAGCATATCATATGTGCAAAAATAAGAGAAAAAATAAAAGAAGCATTTTATAAAAATTTTAAAAATATGACACCCAAAGTATATTAATAAGAAATTTTAAAAGCATGCATATAACTTAATGACAAATACTACTTTTTAAAATGTCAACTTTTTAATATCTTCGCTTCCCTGAGCCAAAAGTGTAATTGAAAGTCTGCTTAGTGGCAGGATAGGATCTCCACTGGGCTTGAAATTCCTAGGCAAGATTTAGAAAGAAATTATGGGAAGGGGAAAAAATGCAAGATTGAAAGACTGTTATTCAGTATAGATCAGAATAGATTCATAGAAGATTGAATATGTGTTTTTCTGCCAAATAATTCTGCCACATTTTGGGTGCACAATTCATCGTTAATGTCAAGATTATTGGTAATCTATTTTCATTTTATACCCAAGTTGTAGTGTGGGTGGAATCTTGTTACTCTTTAAATCCAACAATAATCAGATTTAAAAATATAGTGGAAAGATAAATTCAGACTTTCTCAAAAATATATCTTAAGAAATATAGTTATAGAGTATATATGGACCGTATAAAAAAAAACCTTAAAGACATAGTGTTAAATGATAAAGTCAAATATTGCAAACTGGTTGTTGAAGTCATCTACAAATTGCTGAGGTAAATTGAAGTATTAATGTGTTATTGGTTATTAGGGTTGACATCCTATGCAAAATATATTTGCTATTATTAAAATTAAAATTACCTTCTCAAACAATATTACCTTCTATATTATTTTGGCTTATTGTATTTTTTTCTATTATTATTATTGCTATAATTTTGCTTTTCTCTTTGTTAAAAGTTAAAGGCATATTTATATTAAAATATTTAGTTCTGTGATTCACTTGATTTTACAATTTCTCTTATTCAATTAAATTTGTATTCTTTTGCCCATAAATGCTTTTTTGTTTATTTTTTATTGCAGCCCAGTTAAATGCTTGAGAAAAAGACTTGATTTTTTAATGTATCTTTTAAGCATGATAAATACTAAACACCATGAAAGGTCTGCAAGAACTTTTGGAAATATATCAATGTAAAAATGGTGAGATTTATCTCAAAAAATGTTTTAGAAAGGGTTGTGGATGTAGCTCAGTGTAGAGCACTTGTCTAGCATGTGCAAGGGCCTGGGTATCATCTCTAGTACCACAAGAATACATACATACATACATACATACATACATACCTTCCACTAGTTGAGTTCTGGTGGAGTATCAGAGAAGAATAATTACAGCTATTTGAAAGGATATTATCAAAATGTTCCTTCCTTTTCTAACTACATATCTAGGTGAGCCTGAATATTCTTTTTATACTCTAACCAATACAAGGTATCACAGCATATCAATTAGAGTGACATAGATACTCCCCAAATTGAAAAGAAAATGGTATTCTCCTCACTAGTTGTATTTGCTTTAGAAAAGGATTTTTCATTGAAAATCCATTTTAATTTATAATAGAATTAATATGATAGATGTAACCTATGAAAACAGAAAAAGGTATATAGTACTTTAATGTCTGTAGGTTCCTAAATAGCTAACGATTGCGGTCTTAGTTTCGCATTTGTCCCAACAGTTTTCTTCTTTGATCTTACTTTTATTTTATTGTTCGTTTTTAATATTTGGGGGAGTATTTTAAAGAAAAATTATTTTAAATAATATTAAATTGTGATAATATGTGATTTCCGCAATTTTCATTATTCGTTTTCTTCTATTCTGGAGTAACACTGGTCTGTTTTTGTACATAAACCATAGAAGCATAGAAAAAAAAGTGTAGTTTCTGCTTACAGAGTAAAAATCTTTAGAAATATCTATTATTAACATATGTATTTTTTTTTCTGGGGATTGAAACGAGGGCCCCGGTCATTAAGAAAGTCTTTTAGCACTGAACTACTTCCCCCACTTTATTTTTTTTGTTTTTTGAGACAGGTTCTTGCTAAGTTGCCCAGGGTTGCCTGGAACTGGTGGAACTGGAACTTTTTCCTCAGCCTCCAGAGTAGCTGGGAGTATAGGCCTGCAACACCTTGCTTAGCTTCTTTATATTTGCGTCATTATGAAAACTAAGAATGAAGCAGCACAGTTGGATCCTCACAGCTGATTAAAATCTTAGTACAATCCTTTGTCTTATAATGCTTCTCCTCCTTCTGCCTCCTCCCCATATCTACATTACTTTTCCTTTTTTTGTCAGTATCACTCTATACATTAATATCAAATACTTATCAATGTAAAACTGAAAATATTTAAATTTCTTTGACAGTAGTGTTCATATCTGCATTTGGTTTTCTAAGAGTATTACCAAGATTACATAAACCTACCTTCATATTTGTTCATCACCATATTCCTGTCCCTGTAACAGTGCCTGGCACATCATACGCTTTTGAGATTTCTGTTTAAGAAACCATTGCATGAAAATATGAGAAAAAAAAATAAGAATCTGAACCAATTGTAACTCCAGTCCCCATAATAAGCATTGCTTCTCTAAGCATGTATTACCCCCAAGACTATGGTAAATGCATAGATTCCCTTTCATGCTGATTGCTTGATCTTTGCACAGTCAAAAACACACAAATACACACCAATGGGAATAGAAACTTCATGATTTCCCATGTGTTAATACTCTTGGGATATGTGATGAATACTCTCATTTTATTGTTATTATCCCTTCAGTTGATTCACCTGTAAATAACTGTAAACATTGCTCTCAAACTCAGATGCATAAATGGGGATATTTGGTAAAGATCCTGACCACGCATCAGACCAGTTAAATCCAAATCTCCCTGATAAAGTCTATAGATAAAAGTAAGCCAAATTAGTATTACAGAGCTAAAACATAAATTTTTGGCCTCTTTCTTTGTAGGCAAATTATAAAACTTCTAATATCTATTCATTTTATTGTTTATCTAGTTTATAAGGGTGTCCAATGAACTTTAGAGGCAGATAACCTTACATATGATTTGAGGATAAGTTTCTTTGTAAAAGAATCTCATATTTCAAAGATATATAATTTGGTTGGAAAGTATCAAGTACAATAGATACTTGAGCCTTCCTTCTACAGAAAGCATTCAAGAAGATAATTAATATGAGATAAATGTTTGCTTCAGTGATTTTCACATACTTCAGTCATTCTCATATAGTGCACCTGGATCAATAATATCAATGTCATTTGAGAATTTTAAAAATGCAAATTATTATACTTTACCCAGGCTACTGAATGGGAAACTTTGAGGTTTGGGGCCAGCTACCTTTGCTTTATCAAGTTATTTCTGTGATTCTCTTACACTCTGTAGTTTGAGAATCTCTCTCTCTCTCTCTTTATTTTATTTTATTTTTTTTGGTACTGAGGATCGAACTCGGGACCTTGCTCTTGAGAGGAAGGTGGCGTGGAACCACTGAGCTAAATCCCCGGCCCAGTTTGAGAATCTCTTATATAGCAGAAGTGCCAAAACAGATACTGGTTTTATTATGTTTAGAAAGCAATTTATCTGTATTGGAAAAAAATATTTGTTCAGCAAGTTCATGTTTATCTCCAACAGAAATAATCCTATCATCTTTTGATACTTTCCCATTACATGTCAAAGATTCCTGACTGATTTGCATCGTCTTTCAATAAACAGTGATTATTAATTCCTTTCATTCAATTTTAGAAATTCTTTCAAGCAGAAGAATGTTGAATTTCATGTATGTTTTACTTATCTCATTGAGATAATGTTGCCTTAATGATCTCATGTATATGTTGCAAAATGATATCTAGTATCTTTAATGAGATACATCATGTTACTTGGAACCAGCAAACGTCATTCTATACTACATTTTCCAACACATTCAATAATACTAAAAGAGGTCATTTCATTTAAATGTTTTAATGTTCTTTCTTTCTTTAAGTATCTAGTTTATTTCTAATTGACATTAATATTCACAATAACTCAAAGTACTAAATGAGCCAGGAAACTTGGCAGGAAACAATGTGTAACAATTATCAGGCGTGGAGAATAAAAACTTGTTAAAGAATCAAGAAAACACATTGAACTAGGAATGTAGAACAGGATGCTCTAATACCCTTGTATTTGTTGTACTTACAACACAAGTAAAATTTTTATTATAGTTTAAGACACAGGGTTTTTTTTATGATGAATATATTTATTAAAGAGCAAGTGACCTTAAGAATGTTGGTATCACTTTTTCAATAACTGCTTATGTATAATAAATAGATATGAGATGGAAATAAGTTGATACATATTTCTATGGGGTTTGCTTCATTGGTTGTTCACTCATATGAAAATACCCATAAGCATTTTGATACACACAAATGAATACACAATGGGCATATGTAGATATACAGAGTGAACTGCATCGAGGCATAGCTACTAGTTTATACTCCCTAGTATTCTCATCTCCGTGCTCAGTGTAAATACATATCTATTTATCCAAACTGTATTCGCTTCTTAATAAACCAGAGAATGCAGCATTTTATGAAAGTGTGGTGAATTAATGGATAAGACTGCCTCACATCCTTCCAGCCTGAGTCTCTACAGAAGAGGAAATTAAGGGAGACAAACCGAAGTGTGATGCTCCGAGACTCCCTTGATTCTGCCTGTCACTGTTTTCAAGCTGCCTCAAAGCCTCAGGGGAGTCTGGCTATTCTAGCCTTCCTCAGCCAGACAGACGGTAACGGCCCACTGCTTTTATTCATTACCCTGAATGTAAGGCACTAAATTTAACAAGTAACACACTCAGCGGGAATTTATTGGCCTTTTGTAGCATGATTGCAAGGTAGGATATGGATATGGATTCCAATTACTGTTGACACCCAGATAAGAAGAACAAAGCCTGTATATAATTATTAATCAAAGTTGATATTTTAGAGAAATGAAAGTAAATAAATAATACATACATTATCTTCATACTGTTTGAAGCAAATGTTTCAAGTTTAAAGAACTCTTCCTCTTTACACAATTGGAACGTTCAATTAAGTACAGCAACAATAAAATAGCAACACATAAAGGCAAAGTGGTCCTAAAAAGCAACAATTTGCATACAAAAACAACTGCATGGAATAATATATAGGAGAGGGAACACTGAAAATTTCAAACACAGTCTTGTGTAATATGCACAAGTGGCCAAACTAACAGTAATCATTAAGTAAGGATTTAATATTTAAGTAGAAAAAATCATCTATGTAATACTGTTATTCTAGAAACTACTTATGAGTCGTACACAGATGTATTAAAATGTGGTAAAGTGATTTTTCTAAAATATAATATATTTTCTTATCTAATTCTGGAATTACATGCTCATAAAAATTTAAAATATTATTGGCATACAGATCCTCATAATGAACTTTAAAGTCCATGGGTTGCAATGAGAGAATGGGAGGAGCCAGAATTATTGAATTCAGCCAAAGGTTTGTTGTCGTTACGGTCTGATTTATTTATAAAAGTCATAGAAACACAATAAATATAAATGCGTAGAAAAGAGAGAATATGAGTTCATTTTACCACACTGTATGTGAGTGAAACATATTGAAGAATATAAACTACACAAAACAAAAGGGAATGCCAGCTTTTACATCATCAACTTAAATTAGTGAAAACAAGAGCAATGCACGTCACTAGGAAAGGGCTAAACTCTCACATTACACAGATTTATATCCTTTTTTCAAATAATTACTAACTCATCTTGAGCCACTAATTTAATTTCTCTTAGTCTGTTTTCTCAAAGGTAAAATCAGTACAATTGTAGTAGTTGTCTGTGTTTCCATACCAAAATAAAATAATCCCGGTGAATTATTTAATATAGCACTGGGTACAAAGTAAATACTCAGTACATATTAATAATTTTCTGTTATTTTTGTCCTATTTTAATGTACTGAGCATTAAAATACATCAGAGGAGGAAACAAGTACCATAATCTTTCTTTTGCAATTTGCTATGCTTAAGTATAAATTTGAGCTCAAATATAGTACGTCAGTGGAGAGAAGACAGTTAGATTAGTTTGAAATTAGAAACCATTGTTTTGTTGTATAATTTTACCACGTAACTGTGTGAAGTTATATTACATTTAGACACTCAACCTGCCCAATATATAAAATGGGTCTAATGATAGTTGCCTGAAAACTGGCACATGGCCTGGTACCATTCAATTATGGAAATGTAATTCCCCCAGGTTTCATTCCTATTACATGTCAAATAAAATGAAGCATGAAACATGTTAAATGGTTGTTTTAAGGCCACAGACATAATAAAATGGTAACCATGAGTCTCAATTACTTTAGGTCAAAGCAACTGTACATCAGTTTTTCTACCATAGTAACCATCCTCAATAAATGAAAAAAATAAAGGTGGATAATGACAAAATGTGTGTGTGTCTAAGTGCTATTGATAGTGATCATTGGTGCAGAGTTCCAATTTTAAACAGAGTGGGTAAATAAAAATCATCTATGTTATGCCATTTTTTTTTCTTAAATATTTTACTGGTACATTTTAGGTATACAATACATTTACATTTATCATTGGGTGCTTGTACCTGAACTTGTTGCATCTTAGTTCTTATTTTTTCCCCTATTACCTGTGCGCCCTTCACCCACTCCACCCTTCCCTATTTACATAGACTTTGTTACAATTTTTTTCTCTTCTCATAATTTTTCCTTTCTCTTCTCTCCTTTCCCCTTCCCCTCCCACTATGCCATGTTTTTTTGAGTTCCTTAAGAATGCCATAGACTTTATCTAATTAAGATTTTAAAATAATTGTATTGTTGAGATAAAATTATGAACAGAGGTATAAAGGAGTACTTCAATGTCAAAGTTACCTACTGAACATTTGGGTCTTCTTCAAAAAGATTTCTAGAACTGCTTCAGAAAGTCACAAGAATAATGGCATAAGTGTGTGCAAGGAAGGGGTGGCTATTTTGAGGAAGATTAATGGCAATATTTTCTTTATTTTAATAATTTATTAATTTAAACATTCACCATATTTTATCACACTTCATACATAAAATTCTCATATAAAAATCAATTATACAACTGACAGTTAAAAACTTAATATATGGCTTTTTAAATTAAGGAAAACAAATTAAATTAAATAATACTTTAAGTAAATTACAAGTAAATGCTGCTTACATTGAAGGAATTTGTCCTTTATTCATTCACTCATTCACTCTACAGTGATCCTCAAGCGCCTCATCTTCACCAGTTCTGTGTCCTCACTGAGAGTATTGCACTAAATCAGACAGATGAGGGCACTACCCTCATAGGTGCTTACAGTCTAGTAGCAAAGATACGAGATAATCATATAATTACAATTTTATCAGGATGCTGGCTACAATGGAAGTCTATGAGAGGATTTAGTCCTGTTCTTCTGGAGGAGTTCAGCAGGGTATTGATAGAAAATAACTCATATATGCTAACTCAATCACCAAACCAGCCCAATCAGATCAATACTGCTATAATAACTCATTCCCAGATTAGAAAACTGAAAAGCAAAGGCATTCAATATCTTCACACAACTTTACCACAATATACAGCTAGTAAGATATATGTCAAAGATCCATATCCAGACCATCTGGATTTTTTTTCTTAACAACTGCCCTACAGACATTTATGCACATTTGTGAGGGGATAGTGAAAATGGTCTTGATTGAAAGGTTCATGAGAAACACCTGAAGAGGAGAACAAGTCAGTACTACAAGCCAAACTAGCATTGCCTGAGAGAACTGTGAACAATTACATAAGAAACTACATTTTCTAGTAAACGTATTTTTTAAAAAGAAAATAGAAAATACAGCCATACTAGAACAGAATTTCTGTATCTTATAAAACTAAATATGCAGTTACCCTGCACCCCAGAAAGTACCCTCTTAATCATTTACCCCAGATAAATAAAAATTACATTCATGTGCACAAATCACATACAGGAATGTTTTTGGCTGCTTTATTCCCAATGGCAAAATGTAGAAGCAACACAGCACAGCTATTCTTCACTGTTAAAAGAAAACTGTTACATCCATACCATGGGACAATCCTCAAAAAAAAAAAAAAAAAAGAAAGAAAGAAAGAAAGAAAGAACTACTGGTTGTTAGATCAGGAATGAGAGGACAAGACACCGAAAGGAGGGAAAAGTGGTGCTAAAAAGGCAATACAAAGGATGTTTGTGATGAACAAACTTCTGTACTTTGATGTGATGGTTGATACAAAATCTTACACTTGTAATAAAATTGTATAAAACTAAAAAACACACAAAATGTACAATTAGAACTGAGAAATATAAGATTGTGCCATGTCAACATCTTAATAGCAATAATGTGACTATAGATTTTCAAAGTATTATGATTGAATAAAAAATAGATAAAAGGTACACAGAATTTTTTCTGTATTATTTGTTATACCTAGAGTTATCTCAAAATATAAACATCAACTCTAAGAAAAATGCAGATGAAATGGATTTTATCTTATTTAATCAACATCAACATATTTTCATTATAATATATGAAACAATTTAAAATTATTGAGATACATTATATTTTTCATACTGTCTATTTAAATTAGCCACATTCCACATTCTCAATAGCCACATAGGACTAATGGCTACCATATTGTACCACACAGGTGCAAGGAAACACAAACATGAGAGTTAAGAATGGCATGGAAGCTTGGGAGGAAAGCATGGATCAAGTTGCAGAGACAGTCTTTGTAATGAGTTTCAAAGCCTGATGCTGTAGCAGTCTCCCATGCTTTTTCATTGCCTTGCTCTCCTTCAGCAAAACTGGATTCCTACTTTCTATGGAAAAAGCCAAGTACACTCCAAGTTCAGGAACCTTGCTCTTTGTGTTTTCTCTGCTGGGATCCTCACCCCAGATCTCTCCTTGACATGCCCTCTCAACAGGAATTAGTGTGAACATTAGTGACACTGGTTCATTCATCTCCCATTTCTATGCAGCTGCTCACTTTTATATATGAGCAGAGATTTTGTCTGCCTTATTCTAGATGTATGTCCCAGAGCCTGGATTAGTCCCTGGCATATAAAATAATGTTCACTGAATATTGCTGAATGAATCATTTGATGAATTAATGAATTAATTCTTTCACAAGTCTTAAAAACAGCTTCAAAAAAAATCTACATGTATTTTAATTTAATTTAATAAGAGCAAGATATTTTTTAATACAAATATTAAATTTTAGCTACAAGCCTTATTTGTCTTTTTATATTGTCATAAAATTTAGAAAGCTCTTATTTCTGAAAAGTTTATTTTAAAAATTTTCTTTGTTCTTATATCCATGGCTAATTTATTTATACATTGTTGATAAATTCCCATTCTTATCAAGTAAATTAATTTATACATTCTAAAAAAAAGGTACTCAATATTCCCCAAAATGCATTTAATACTTTCCTCATACTCTGAGCCTCCAGGTCACAGGACTTTTATGGAGAAGCATCCTTCCAATAACCCCAAATAGAATTTCTTCCTCTCCTGGACTTCCATTATTACACCAGTTACATATATGAATTCAACATCTATTCCTGTCTACTTGTATCAAATATACTTATGAAAATATTTTCACTCCAGAAACACAGAAACTGTCTTTCTTCCTCTCAGTCACTACCGTGCTTTGTACTTCTCCATTGGACTTGGATAAATATTTGATGAAGTGAGTCAAATACTGTTTCTTTTTCAAAATAATATATGCATTCATCTATTCTACAAGACTTGACAGGCAGACACTGCTTCAGAAACTTATTTAACACAGATGCACTGTCCAGTATTTGTTCCAGAAAAGAAGTAATATTTATCAAGCTCCTATAATAAATTAAAGATTTTACATGTGGTCTCATTTAGTCTCCACAAAATATGAAGTGGCTATTATTGATAATTCTGTATCCATGAGAAACTGGAATCTTAGAAAGAAACTGTAATGTTTCCAAGATCCAGTGTCTGGAAATACTAAGACTTTCCACCCCTGGTGATCCTAAAGTCCAGTGAATTATTTCACACTTTCTAGTAAGGATCCAATACTTCAATGCAGACATAGCTTCTGAAGACAAGGCATAGGAAGTATATATTTTAAAAGAGAAAAATGATAAATTAGAGATTATCCAGTGAAATAAACAAAGATATGCTGAGCTTCTAAAACTATATCTCTTGTGAGAGTAAGGAATCAGAATATTTTTAACTAAGAAAATAGCAAATGATATTAAATAGAAAAGTATGAAGCATCACCAAGAGAGGTCTGGCTTGGTACTTACCTCCTAGGAGATGATGACCTCTAAACCTAAGAAATCTCTCAAGTTATTGAAATGTCTCTGCTGTTCCTGGTTGGCCCTTGGACAATGCAGTACTTCAATCACTCAATCATGCCTACATAATAAAAACTGAACACTGGAACCTAGGTGAGCTAGTTGTCAACACTTTCATATTGTTATGGTTTAAATGTGTCTCACTAAAAGCATGTATTGGAAACTTAATCATGAACACAACAGTGTTGTGACATGGATCCTAATGAGAAGTGATTGGGACATGAGGTAGAGTAAATGGATTAATGTTATTGAGGGAGTTTTTGTGGAGGGGTGTTCATTGTTCAGTTTCTCTCCCTCTCTCTCTTTCTCCCTCTCTCTCTCTCTCTCTCTCCCTCTCTCTCTCTCTCTCTCATTTTTACTTTTGCCATATGATATAGCAAGAGGCCCTCAACAGTTATTTCATCCTTCCTCTGGAATTCCCAGCTTTCAGAACTGTAAAATACATGTCTATCATAAACTGCCTAGCTGTTGCACTCTGTTATTCCAGCACAAAAGAAATTAAAATGTATATCATCACACATCATGAGTGACAGTAGAGGACATTCTTATAACAACAGAGGCTTTGCATTTGAAATCTTCCACCAAAGCTTTCTTCCTTTGCATGACTGCAAGTATTATTTTCCTATAATAAATGGAAGTGTGGGTATAATAAGTTTGAGTTCTGAAACTTTCTAGCAAACTATTGAGGCTAAAGCTGGTTATGGAAAACCCCAGACTTGCAGCTGCTATCAGCAGTAAGGATGGCTTTTTGTAGACTGTTCCCTGTAACTGTAAGGTCCAACTTGTAGTTGGAGCTTAATCCATTGTAATTGGGCTAAAATAACTAAGGCAGACTTTATGCCTGAAATACTGTACTCTTAACTCTATGTAAATAAATAGTAATAATATCATAATTTAAAAAATTCTTATATTTTAATAATACTAAATTAAAGGTTTATAGGGAATAAGAGCATGAAAACTGACCACTGATATTTAGAATACTGTTATATCAACATATTTAGTATTGAAACCGAGACTAAATGTGGTCAAGTATAAGAAACATCTTCCTAAAAATTAGCACTACCCACAAATGTCAACAGCTTCCCATGAGAGTAGTTAGTTCTCCAAAATAGGAAATGTTAATTCTTAGAGTAGAATGCTCTATAAGTCAAGTGTATTGCCAAAGGATTCCAGTCTCCGAGTAGAGGGTGGCTGAATTTAAAAGTATCTGTTAATGCTAAGATTCTGGAATTTCACAGTTACCATTATTATTTCTTCAAAACTGCAAGTAACAAAACCCAGTGTCTATGTGTAAAAGGCCAAGGTCTTAGATTTGGCTCTTACAAACATCTGTTAATTTTGTTTGGCTTAAAAATAACATATCAGTTTCAGTGTAGTCCCATTATCTGGATAAATATACGCTTAAAAAAAAAAAAAACAGAAGAAAAGGGTGCTGCAGGAGAGAACATTTAAAATGTGTAATGCTGTTTCACATCCTTCTCTAAACTATTATATCAGTTTCAGTGTAGTCCCATTATCTGGATAAATATACCATTAAAAAAAAAAAAAACAGAAGAAAAGGGTGCTGCAGGAGAGAACATTTAAAATGTGTAATGCTGTTTCACATCCTTCTCTAAACTATTTTGCTATTATCAAGGTAAACTAAAGAGTGCTTACATTTGAATGTTAATGGAGGGCATACTTTCTCTGAAAAACTGTTCTATCACCAAAAGGAAATTTTAAGAATGCACCACAAAAGTTAGTATTCAACAATAAATTAATTAAATTACAAAAAACCCTTTTCAAATGAATCATAAATGGATATGAAAATTGTAAAACTGTCACAAAAACATAAACCACACATGACAAAAATTGAATTTAGTGTAAAATATATTTAGTTTTATATTAAAAAAAGAAATCCATTTCATAAAACTTTTTCATACTCTAATTACCACAAAACTCTGTCATGTCAACACCTGCTGAAATAAATATTCTGAGGCTCCATGAGTGATGATTATTTGTTTCTGCTCAACTAAATTTCAATTTATTCACTAGGCTACTCAGAACTTAAGTTTTTAATCCAATAAAAAGTACTACTTCATTTAAGGTGTATCTTCTAATCAGTACTGTCAGACTAAGCAACACAAAAACATCTTACTTAAGATAGTCAAGTTCATGGTTTTGATAAGAAATATGAAATTTCATATAAGAATTCTACCTGAGAAGGTGTTAAGCTCTAAAATATATAAGGAGCTCAAATAATTCAATAGCAAAAAAAAAATCCAATTAAAAGTGAATTAGAGACTTAAACACAGCTTTAGTCCAAAGAAGAAATGCAAATAGCCAGTGAGCATACAAACAATATTGAATGACAGTACTCATTAAGGAGATAAAAATCAAAACCATAAAGAAATATCACTTCTCCTCTGCAAAAAACTTGTCAAAAAACAAAAGACAACAATACTGGTTAGAATGTGGAAAAGTTGCAATATTTTTACCCTGTTGGTAAGAATGTAAAATGGTGCAGTGGTTATAGAAAACAGTATGGAGGTTACTTCCAAAATTATAATTAAAATTAGTTATGACCCAGAAATCCCATTTCTGGGTATTTATAAAAAGAATTGAAATCACGATCTTAAAGAGATATTAGCACTGTTACGTTCATTTTAGCAAAACTGTACAAATTACCTAAACACCACCAGCAGATGACTAGATAAAGAAGTGTAGGGCCAGGGATATAGCTCAATGGTGCCAGCAACTGCCTCACAAGCACAAGGACCTGAGTTCGATCCCTGGTACCAAAAAAAAAAAAAAAAAATTTGGGCCAGGGATTTAGCTCAGTGGTTCTGCTGCCTGCCTCACAAGCACAAGGACCCAAGTTCAATCCTTGGTACCAAAAAACAAACAAAAAAACAAAAAAACAAGAAATGTAGTATATAGAATAGGATACCATTCCACCATAAAAACAGAAAGAAATTCGGCAGAAGAGGAGGCTTCTGGGCCTCCATAGCACAGAGGAGGTGACCCCACCACTACCACTTTGAAATGAGAAGACAAGTAAACAAGCCTCAAAAACAGACTTCCAGATCACCTACAGCAAACCCAAAGGGAAATGGGATGGAATACTCTGATACTCAACCACCTGGACTCCCTCAACTGGCAACAAAAGAGGATCTGGAAAAAATGGAATCAGAAATAAATTCTCAGATAGCTGCAGAGATTGTGCCCATAGTGCAAGACATGATTAATAAATCGAGAAAGGACACAGATTAAAAAATAGAGGAGCTGAGGAACATGATGGAATCCTGGTATAGGAAACAAATGGAATCCATAAAACAGATGCAAACAGATTTCCAGGAAATTAAAAACGCCATTGAAAGTCTATGCAGCAGAATGAGCCCATGTGAGGACAGAATTTCAGATATAGAAGATAAGATTGCAATTAGTGACCAGGAAAAGAAAAATTGCTTCAACATTATAAGGAACCACGAGAAATCAATCCAGCAGCTGCTACATGATGCAAACAAGAATAACATAAGGCTGATTGGAGTCAACAAAGAAACAGGAGAGAGTGCAGATGACATAAAAAAACTATTAACAGACATGATGGCAGAAAACTTCCCAAGCAGGGGAAAAGAACTTGACATACAGATAAGTGAGGCATATAGGAATCCAACTAAAAAAACAAAAAACCCTACACATAGGCATATAATAGTTAAGATTCCAGAAACCCAACAGGAGAACAAAATTCTACAAGCAGCTAGAGAAAAGAAACAAATCACATACAAAGGAAAACCCATCACAATCACAGCAGACTTCTCAATGCACACCTTCAAGGCAAGAAGAGCTTGAAGTGACATATTGCAAGCCCAACAGGAAAACAGCCTCCAATCCAGATTGATGTACCCTGCAAAACTGTCTTTCAAAATTGATGGATAAATAAGATACTTTCATGAGAAAGAGCACCTTAGGAACTTCATGAATACCAAACAAGCCCTCCAAAAATTTAAGACAACATCCTAGGAAAAGACAATGAGGATCACAACTCCAAGAATCCCAACAGAATGAATCCACCAGGCAGGACAAGAAATTAAACCAAAGGGGGAGAATCCAACAAAAAGAAAAAGTCATGACAAAGATAAAACAATACATATCAGTTATAACATCAATGTTAATGGTCTTAATTCACCAATCAAAAGAAATTGACTGGCAGAATGGGTCAAGAAGCAAGATCCAACAATATGCTGCACACAAGAAACACAATGAATTCAAAAAGAAACTCATATATTGAAAGTTAAAGGGTAGAAAACAATACTCCATGAGACAGGAACCTGAAAAAAAGCAGGAGTAGCTATCCTCTTTGCAGGTCAAGTGGATTTCCAACCAATACTGATTAACAGAAACAAAGGAGAACACTACATCCTTGTAAAGGGAAGAATCCAAGAGGAAGAGATAACAATCATAAATATATATGCACCAAACACTAGTGCATATAACTGTATAAAACAAATACTAATGGACATGAAAAATCATATAAGCACTAATACAATAGTAGTGGGGGACCTCAATACCCCACTGTCAAAAATAGATAGATCAACTAGACAAAAAATAAGGAACGAAATACTAGGACTCAATCAAACTCTTGAACAAATGAACTTAACAGATGTTAACAGAGTGTTCCAGCCACAAATTCAGAATACACATTCTTTTCAGCTGCACACAGTTTGTTCTCCAAAATAAACCACATACTCGTTTATAGAACATATTCAAGTAATTGCAAAGGAAGTGAAGTTATCCCCTGTATATTATTAGACCATACTGCAATGAAATTGGAGATCAATAGCAAAAGAAACTGCAAAAATTTCATAAATACACAGAAACTGAACAATGTACTTCTGAATAACCAATGGGTCACAGAGGAAATTAAAGAAGAAATCAGACAGTTCCTTCAATTAAATGACAATATAACATATTGGAATGTATAGGACACAATGAAAGCAGTCTTATGGGGGAAATTCATAGCACTGAGTACTTATATTAGGAAAACAGAGCGAGCCCAGTTAAAAACCCTGATGCTGAACTTCAAGCTTCTAGAAAAAGAAGAGCAGGACAACCCCAAAGCTCATACAAGGGAGGAAATTATGAAGATCAGCACAGAAATAAATACAATGGAAACTAAGAGAACAATACAAAAAATCAAGGAAGCCTAGAATTGGTTCTTCAAAAGAACCAACAAAATTGACAAACCCTTAGGCATCCTTATCAGAAAAAGGAAAGAAAAGGCCCAAATCCATGCAATTAGGAATGAAAAGGATGAAATTAAAACAGACCCAGCAGAAATCCAGAGGATCATCAATACTTACTTCAAGAACCTATATTTACACTTTCAGTTTCTCACACCAGAGAAACTATT
>NW_004624745.1:4850759-4934797 GCF_000247695.1 Heterocephalus glaber | reverse complement strand
AAGTGGATGCACATTGAGGCAATACTCTTAAGTGAAATAAATAGGACACACATGTGTAAATACCAAATATTTTCTCTGGCGTGAGAAACTGAAAGTGTAAATAAGGACTAAAAGGTACAATAGATAATGTGAAATAGGAAGAAAAGGGGCAAAGGAGAAGGGGAAGTGGGAAGGGTAGGGGAAAGGAAAGAAGGGAATGGAATTAAGATGAGAAAATGAAAAAAATGGAAACAACGTCCTTGTAAATAGGGAGGGATGGAGGGGTTGAAGGGAGGGCAGGGGAAGGGGGTAAAAATAAGAACCAAGAGAGATTATATAAAGGTGCAAATTTCCAATGATGAATGTCATTATACTGTATACCTAAAATGTACCAATTGAATTAAATTTTTTAAAAAAGAAAAGAAATTCTCCAATAAGCAACAATACTGATGAGCTTGTGGATATTATGGTAATAGAAACCAATTGCAAAAAGCCAAATACTGGATGATTCCCTTATGTGAAGTATCTAAAATAGTCAAATCTTTAAGGTAAAGGAGTGAAATTGTGATTTCTAGGCTGTAAGGTGCAGGAAAAATGAACCATTATTGTTCAACAGGCATAAGGTATATGTAAGGTATAATCTTGTGCCTACCACATTCAACAACAATGTATTACACCTTTAAAAAAATCAGTTAAGAAGGTAGATCTCACGTTGTGTTCTTACTACAATAAAATTTTAAACAAAAGATTCTACAATATGACATTTATGATGATGTCTGATCCAACTTTGCTTAGAATATCTTATTGTTATGGCTCTGTAGAAATGAGAACCTTAGAGGTGCCCATGGCTGTCCCTGCTTATTTTCACAATAAGCTCATCCTTTTGCTCCAAAAGCTCAGCCTGCTTTAGATTCCCAATGAAGTCCATTAGAGATCATTTGAAAGAATAATTTTAAAGATGCAAATTAGAAGAATGAACTTAACACAAAGAAAAAATCATTTGCCAATGTTAATAACAATATATTACCACAAAACAATGTGCTAAGAAAAATAGCATACCTATCTTCTTACAGTGGGACAAAAGAGGTAGGAAAATAAAAGGGTAAGAAATGAGTCACAGGCTCCCACATTTTATTCTGTGAATTTGTGTAATTATTTTCTTCCATGGCACACCTCTCCAATTCTTGATGTGGAATTAAAATACATTCAAGAAACTTCAGATCTGGAAGAGAACTCATTCACCCACAATACAGTTCTCAAATTCAAAGTAAGATATTCACCAACAATTTCAAAATAGAATAGAGGTCTAATTTTAATGATGTATTATTACATCAGTAATTGAAGTACTTACATGAAATACAATAGAGTTGAATAAAAAAACCATACAAGTGGAAAACTGTAAGAAATTAGAATTTTGTCATAACGATCTAGCTAACTATAAATTTAAATCCATTGATTTTTCAGGGTTTTTAAATAACAAATCAATTTTTAAAACTCTATAGCCATGACAGTTTTAAAAGTCATAAATTTCTAAAAAGTCACAAACAGTCAATCATACTTTTTCTGCATTTTCAAGAATGTACATATGTACTTAGGCTTTACAAAGAAAATTAGCATTTTACATTGGGTCTTCACTTTTTTGTTTGTTTGTTCGTTTGTTTCAACTCTGTTTCCAAGTATAGTGACAGGGATGTGCCACTTTCTTGGAATAGGTTGGAAGGTCCTATTGTGCTCCATGACAAGACAATTCTTATGTTTGACCTAAGCCTATAAACTGGTCCACACTAGCTTTTTCTAAGGCTACCAATTAGAAAGGTGTCACCACAAAAGTCTGATTCCAATACATTATTCCTCATTCTTTACTCTAAAAATGATGTAGGATAGATCTAATTTGGCTAAGATCTAAATACATACCTTGCATTTGTGCAGGGCCCTTCTCCTGTAATTTCTTTGCATTTTAATCCAGTTTAAAATAGATGAATTGAATAATCCATTGCTCATATTCACTAGAGCAATGTTTCATACACTTGACTGTTTATGAACTACTGAAGATTAAGATGTTCTTTTTTGAAATATCATGCAATAAGAACACATGAAAATTTAACATATGAGCTTGAAATGATAAAGTTAGGCTTTCCATGTGCTTCCTATTAGGATATTCACAATACTACTTATGAACAGATCCTACTACAATAATAAAAGAAAGGAGGCAACAGAAATATTTTTGATCTGTCAGCTCACAGGAAAGGTAGGGAAAGGAGAACATGGATAATGACACCAAAGAGCTACAATCAGCAAAACCCAGGATGAGAGAGACTTTAAAGAGCAAATGACCCAGTTTCATGGACAAATAAACTGAAAAGAAAAAGAAGGAAACCTACAGATTGTTAATGACCTTAGAAATATGTCAACCAAATTCCATGTTTGGCTCTTGTTTGAATTCCAGTTATCTCTAAATAGGAAAAATAAAGCAATCAGAAAAATTAATACACTTAAGAGAGAGATTATAGAAGTATTATAAATATTTTAGGTATAAAAATGCTGTTGTGGTTTAAAAGGAATGTATGTATTTTAAAGATACATACTGAAATATTTTAGATGTATGAGTATTGTGTGATACACATATTTGTTTCAAAATAATCCAGGAAGCTGGAAAAGGTGGGTATACAGGAAACCATATTTGGATAATTTGATAACAGTTATACACATTTCAGTTCAAGAACTTGACTCTTTCCAGGATTCTGTTTGCAAACTGAGTTGGAGGAGAACCAAATCAAATTCTATAGTTAGGTTTAAAGGTTTTATGAAGAAATTTGATTCAATTCTCATATAGTTTGGTTTGCAACCAGGCTTGCAGAGAGAATTGAGTTTGTGAATTGAGATATACCTATATTTATATCTATATCTACATCTACATCTATAGATATCCTACATGTGTAATAGAATTTTATTATGTTATTCTCTGTAAACAATATATCCAGTTATGTCTATTATGTACATATTTTCCTTAAAAAAAGCTTTTAAAATGAATATTAATCTCAAAATGAGCATAAAACCAAAAATAAAGTAGAAGAGTCTCTGAAACAGAGAAAATCAGCCTGGTCAGTAATATTTGGGAGGGGGAATTATTCTGAACAGGGTTTGACTGAGCTGCTCTGATAACACAATGTGTCTATTAGAACAGAGGGCTCTCTGGAAACAGAGCACCATAACCACAACAAAACATTTGAATTATGTGCCAATAATAGCATGGCAGGGCCGGGGACTTAGCTCAGTGGTTCCACTGCCTGCCTCGCAAGCGCAAGGTCCTGAGTTTGATCCCTGGTACCAAAAAACCCCCCAACAAAACAAAAAACATGGCAGAAGATTAATATTAGATAGAAGGTAGAAACACTCTCTTTCTTACTTTATATTCCTGACAAACTCTTAGTCACATCTTTTATAGATGTGTAGAAAACTTTACAGATTAAAGGTGTTGGTTGGAGGAGATTCGAAGGTAAACAGTTTAGAAATCACATAAACAGTATTGAATATATCTTATATAAGTCTTTTCACCCAAAGACTGTTTAGAACTAAACTGTGTATAAACCTCTTTTAGGATCCATACTCATTATTTCACTAATTTTTTCTCAAGTCAAGTTTGCAATTTCACTACTCCAATCATTGTCAATATCTTGCTTGTCGTCTTGATAGTTTTGTACAATTGGCCTGGAACTACATTCTATGTGCAGACATAATATGAGACATCTATGCTACTAATTCAACCTAAGTGCTTACCGATAGACTTGACCAAACCCTTTGCCCTTCTTTTGGCCCATTCCTGGTCATGAACTCATTGGAGTGTATCTGTCTGGATTATAGACAGTTTGAACCCACTATTCAGTCAATAATTGAACTATGTTCCTAAGATACAGTTTGTATAACATTGAGGGAAAATAACACAGCTTAACCCTCATGAAGTGTTATGAAGAGCTACAGTCAAGTGGAGACTTCTTTTATTCTGGTTGGAGTATTTTGTTGCTATATTAATAACCTTGAGCAGGGCTAACTGTGAATCGTATATAAAATTCCTTTATCTTTGCTGTTTCAATGTTAAGAGGCTTAAAAACACAAAGATATTAAAATTGGATCGAGTCTATAACTAAACAGTTAATATTAATGCTTATAATAATGTAAATGAGGAAGATAATAGCATCATTTATTGCATATGCATTTTAGTCAAACACTGAACTCAGAGCTTTATATATGGCATTCCATTTATGTACTTTTTCTGCACTTGGCCGTGCAGAAGCCTGACCAGCCAGTTGCTCTGATCAAGCCCACCACTGTTTTCTCCAGAGCTGGCAATGGCAGTGAACAGAATTAATGGAAACTTTAAATATATTTTCAGGGATTGGACTGGAGCCAGCTCATGTTAATTCAAGACCCTATTTTTTTTACCAACTCTATGTTAAATGACATCATATTGGCAGTTCAAAATGGCCACGGTGAATTTGCACTACAGAAATTAGTAAATGCCACCCCAGAGAGCCATCCATTAAAACATTTGTCAACAAACTACTTAATGCATCCCTCACTCATTCCTTAGGAAGAATTTTGTCATTGAGAATATCTGACCAGGCCCAACAGTTATAACTGCAAAGAAGTTCAAAGTTAAGGACTAACTTTAAGGAAAGAAGGGGAAAAGAAATAAATCATCCTCGCATGCCACCCATGTTTTGTTCATATGTTCTATTCTCTCTCTTCCAACTGGTTCCATTTTTTGAAAGAACCATGGTTCTATGGATCTTTCAATAACAAAGAGAGGATTTGGGATCAGCAAACCAAGGCATGGCAGGTGGGCTTAGTCTGCCGAACACCTGTGTTTATAAGTAATGGTTTTTTTTGTGGGGGGGGCACAGCCACAACCATTTGTTTATGTGATGTTAATGGCTGATTTCACACCTGAACACAAGTGCTGAGTAGTGGTGACACAAACTGTATGTCTAGCAAAGCCAAAGGTATTTATTATCTGGTACTTTGTAGAAAACGATTTCCATGAATGATTATGGAGATGGTGTGTTTGGTATATGTACAATGCTTGACTTTGGATTTAGTTTATACAAGAATGAGATTGAATGAGGTCAGTTTCTTGGTCTTGCCTCAATTTCATGGAGAAAGTTGCAGAAATCTAACCTATGTTTTCAAATTGTATTTCTACGCCCTTGTATAATTTATTGTGCTGGGAAAACAGTCATGTCAGAAAAACAATCATGTCTCAGGTTCACATAAGGTGGGATACTCAGAAACTCGGTTTGAAACTCTTTTTTCAATCATTCATTCAACAAATATTTATTGAAGGCCCCCTTGTTTATAGCTTTCTGGATTGCAGGCATTGGGGATACATCTATGAATAAGCAATGTTTCTGTTCAGATGCATCTTATATTTCAGTGGAAAAGGCACACAGACATATCTTGTTTGCTTTTTGTCTAATATAATTCCAAGAAGTAATGAGCAGAACTTAAAAAGAGAACTTAATGCAGCTCAGATTATTGGACTAAGAACCAGGTGCCCTTTAAAATGTTTAAGGAAGACATGAATAAGTAGATGATACATAAGCAGAAAGACAAGAACAAAGTAAAGGAGTAAGCCAGGTGCTACTTGAGGACAGAACAGGAAGGAGGGAGAACCTCTTGCAAGTATGTGTTCAGTTTGTTGAGGAAAAGCAATGTCAAGAGTGAAAGAAGAGAACAGGCATGACAGATTATGTCAGCTAGGAAAGTAGGGTCAAGGTCATATTAGTGTTTGTAAGCACAGTAAGGACTTTGTATGCTATTCTAATAACTTGGAAAACTAACAGAAAGTTTTCAGGATGCTGATTTGAAGTAATTTCCATTTTGACCAGTACCCTATCTTCTCTGTGTAGTACAGACTACAGTGGATAATGAATTGAAGGCAGTTGCAGGCTCCTGCAATACTGCAAGCAAGAGCTAATCTGTGTGTGTAGGTCTAGGGGTTAATGGGAATCATGAGAAGGTAGTTTAAATGATCTTTACTGAAAATGCTTATAGACTGCCTAAGTCCTCTTTATAATCAAATATTAACTTAGTTCTTCTTGAGTAGGAAATGGGGAAGAATTCATACATGCATTCAACAAACATTTATTGATCATTGGGAAGAGAATAACTGGTATTCTTTAACAATTTAAAAGAATTTTATTTCATTGGAAAATTATGGGCAATAACTGAGTTCTTTGCATATCCACTTCCTCTGTTACTTTATATAAACTGTTCTTGCCTCAACCCTCTCCATTAAGTTCTCAGCACCCACAGGCCAACTCCAGTGTCATGGCTGATTTCATTCATGACAGGTGGGCTCTGATGTTTTTGTCCCAAGTATGAGAATGAAAGGAATGGATTAAAACAGAATGTAGCCTATGTGGTGCATGCACACAGTCCAGTGTACAGTAGATGAATGTTTTAATCTTCCCGTTGACAAAAATAGTGATTTTATCTATCATTATTAATATATTTGGGTGATTCTCTAACAAATTAACTATAGAATTTGTTTAACTCATCTTTCAATCTTCATGAACTCAGCTCCTTTCTCATGCTTTCTTATCATTTTCTATTAAGTTTCTAGGCAAAATACACAACAAATTTCAAAAAATATTTCAATCAAATATTGTTTGACATGGAAAGACATATATTTTTACTAATCCCACAAGTCTCCATGTTGCCTTGGGTACTGTGAATTTAATTTTTAAATTTGTGCTTTTCTTTGTTCTAAACATAGGGCAGATCTTTGAAATGATTGAAATATTCCAAATACAAGGGTTGGTTTTCCCAACCAAAGAGATTCTAGCTGCAAGTAAAGACGTGGCATTTCAGTAGAGTTGTGGTAGTGTTCCTTGTCACATGGGTCTACCTGTGACTCCAAAGGTCACCTTTCAAGTGTGCTAAAATTTGGGATACATAAAATAAAGATAGGGGCACAAATGAACTGGCAGACAATTCTCAAACATTTGAATAAAAGTACTAAGCTAATATTCCTGAGACTATAGTTTTGAAATCTAAATACTATGATTTTCAAAATGGAACAGAAACTGCTTCAATGTGATTTAAGAATTACTAAAGTGGAGAAATGATAATAGCTATGAAAAGTTTTATATAACATATATAAAATATGTAAATATTTACCATTGTAGATATATTTTAAATTTTGAAAACATTCAATGTGTACAACCTTGATGGTGTTTTTCTTTGTGTTATAATGAAGATAAAAAATAAAAATAAGGACTTGGTAATGGTCCCCAAGGTGTGGGTGGTCTGCATTGGACTTCTACCTGTCAAGCCAGGAGTGTGCCTGGGGAGCTAGGAAGGGTTAAAGTTTTGTCTGTGACACTGAAATTGAGGCCAGCTGTAGGTCATATTCACGTCCCAGTCACAGGAAAATGAACCTGTGAGACAGAACCTAATTATCTGCTAAACCAAAAGCCAGTCTCAGTTCAATAACTTACGACAGAGCTAGCAGCCAGATATAGTGTTACCATGGCAACTTTGGAAAAAGCTCCACTGTGGTTGAGAATAAGGAGGAAGGGAAGGAGACTGTAACCCTAAATGTGCTGTAGCCATTTGATCTTGGACAAATGGATTTGTCTAGAAATCCAGGTTGTTCTATACATGCTTATACTGTTTATTCACTTTAATATCTGCAACAATTACAAAACAGAAAAATTCAATTATCATGTTCGCCAGGCTTTAAAGTGATTCATTTGTTAATGACTAAATGGGAATTAATTTTTTAAAAAAATATAAGCTTCTTCTTTCTCCTCCTCCATGGTACCTCTAAGTGCAGATAAACTAGGGCACAAAGGGTAGGGTTTCTGGAATGTCTCATCATTCTAATGAATGTGATTTATGTCCATAAAATTTATTGTCACTCTATTTTCCTCTGCTTCCCAAATACTGAGATATTTTTGGAGGAAAACTTTTGGGAATTGAAGCAATAATGTTTGCTTTTCTAAGGAATATACAACTTGAGAGTAAAGGAGAAAACATTTACTTTGTGAATTCTGCCCGAAATTTCACGTGAAATAATTTCCTGGGATATTGAGTTAAGAATCAAGTACTAGAGGGAGGTAAGCTCTGCCAGGTTGGTCATTTTTCTTGTTAGTTCATTTTCGTAGTTTTTTTTTTTTTTCTGGAAGGACACTGGATTTGTGAATTTTCAAGTGATTCAGCTTTATGTACATAAATTTTTAGAAGTCAATTACTATCAGTATGTGCAAATAACATGTCAGTAAAAATATTAGCAGTAGGAGAGATAAGAGTTTACCATACACTCATTTATACATCTAGAAAGAATTCAGAAGTACATTCCTCTATTTTGTAAAATCATTCCCAATGGAGAAAAATCATACTAAATCTTGTCAGTTGCAATGATTAGATTTCAGCATATTTGACAGTTTTAATATTTTATTAATGATGTAATAAGACACATGTAGCACATAGTGTTATCGCTTAGATTTGGCTATACAGTTGTAATACTAAAATTGAATCACTTACATATCTACATATAAATACCACATAGATATAGCAGTATATTTGTGTATAACTTATAAACACATTGGGTTTGGAATAAGGAGAGGAAGAAATATGGAGATGAATTACATTCTTTTCATATGCATGAATAACTGCAGTAATGCAAATGAGAAAACATAAAATGGAAAGTAGGTTTTGTTCTGGAAGAAATATGACTAAGAATGTAGCCTGAAATTTGGCAATAAATTAGTCACTTATGATATCTGAAATTTCTAAAGATGTCATATCTTATGAAAATACTTTACCCTAGTCCATTATATTATATATTGTGTACATAATTATGTGAATATGGAAATCCAGAACTTTAAACTCCTCTAAACATGAAAAACAAAAGAGAGCCTTAGGAGCATAGGAAGATAAAAGTTGTGCATAGATGGCAAGGAGACAGAAAAGTAACACCACAGGACAAAGTGAATTTTCTAATTTCCAGGTAGAGGTAACCTAGTCTCTGCTCATAACCCTAATTTAATTCCTTTTCAAGTAAATGGAAGCCAGAGAATAGACCCCTGTCTAGGGCAGATGTTTCTCAGCTTTGATTACTAAAAGGTTTGCAAAGATGCCAACTAAAACAATGAAGTCTAATGCTTGGATCCTGTTACTCCTAATATAAGTATTTCTCTTAATCTTTCTTCTTATATGAATTAATTAATTAGGAAAGAAAATGAAGCAATTTTATCAGAGAAGCATCTGAAAGAGCTATTGATTCAAATGCTTTTACATTTTAGACTTATCACACATGATTAGCTTGCAGATATGAGCTTAGTAATAATGTAAAGCACCAAATTTCACTGGATTATCTGTTCCACTTGAATTCCCAGGAAAGATATTAGAAGCACTGACAAAGAAATCATACTTTTTTTCTCACAGTGTTTTCAACCAGTAATTTTGAAGAGATACACCATGATTTTGCAATCTTTCTTAACTATTCCATTCAAGTTCTTTAACATAATAGTAAATAGTTCTTAAGTTTGTAGGTAAATATGTGTGTATGTGTTTGTTTATTTCTAATTGTAATCCTAAAATCCATAGGGGAGCACTGTGTGAACCATGTGCTACATCCATCACAAAAGCATTGATATGTTCAGTTAACATTAAATATGTACAATAGAAAAATTACAGTAGAAAATGACTTTGCAACTTAAAATAATCTCTTTGCCATATAGAAGGTATGTAATGGGTTTGTTAAATGAGTAAGTAAATAAATGGGCTTAACTATTAAAGCCCAAAGACTTGATTTCATATACATAAAGACAGAAAAAGTTGTCTTGGAAAAAAATTGGAAAAGAGAAAGATTAAAACTTACACTACTGGGACCGGAGATTTATCTTAGTGTACTACACCTGCCTTGCAAGCGCAAGGTCCTGAGTTCCATCTCAGGTACCAAACAAAACCAACCAAACAAACAAACAAAACCTATGCTACCCTTGGATAAACCCCATGAGGTGAGGTTCCAATTTCCAGAAGTTCTCAATTCACTCATTAGGAAGGAAAAGGAAATCTAGTAACAGTTATCAGATCTATCATCTTAAAATGGACTGGAATATTCTAGAATATATGAGAATGTAATATATAATAAAGGTAGAATTAAACATCTCTGATTTCTACTTTCTCCCCATTAAAGGTGGCCAGTGTTTTCTATTCTTCATTAACATTTAAAATGGGTCAGAACATTGGTCTCCCACTATTGACAAGTGTCCTCAGCAGAGAATTCCATAATGTTGTCTTAGAGGAACCTGCTTGTTAACTAAAACCCTATCCTTGGCTAGTGTTTTAAATCCTCTGAAATGCCACAGAATGTTACCTATAGGCTTCATGTCTTTTGTGAGATATGAGAAACTTCTCCAGATCTCTTCCCTGCCTTGCTAAAGGACATCTGTGGGATAAGTATCTGGTTTAGGGGATGTTGATAGTTCAAACTATCTCTGTTTCATGCTATCATTCCTATAAACATCTCCAAAGCTGTCTCTCAGGTTTCCAAGGGAAAGGGACTATAACTTCTCATGTCTTCATATCCATCTATGGGGTATCTGTTACCTACTTCCCTTTCTTGGGGCTTCAAAAATAGGGAATATCATTTTCCCACATCCAGTTTTGTCCTCTCCCTCTGCAAGCCCGGTGTTTTCACTAGAAAGTTTCATGGTATTCTATGGGATGTACCATTAGCTGCCTCTAGCTCACAGCTTAAACCATTCTCTAGTTTATGGTTAACTGTTATAAATTCTATGATCTAGGTCTCTAGAATATTTCTGGGCAAGCCCCTTAGAAATTAAAAATAAAACCATTTCCTTCTCAAAAACCTATCTTTTTCAATTCAGAGTTGTTTGTTTTGAGCACATTGTATTTGCTGTAAGTTCAAAAAATTTGTTGGCATTTAAAATTTTTTATTGTCTCTCTTCTTGATTATTTCTTCCCTCTTATCCTAAAGCAATAAAGGTAACTGATCAAATGATTAGAGAAAAAAAGCAACAAGTATAATTCAATGAGGTAATAACTTTGGTTTAAATTTTCCAGATACCATGCCATAGCTAAACACTTGGCTCTGTCAATTCTACTTTTTATATTTTTAATGGATGCACACTTGTCTTTCTATTTGCACTGCCACCATCTTCATTCAGGCCATTGTCATCTGTCCCAGTTAGTATCTCAGAGGAATCATTATATATAATTGTATAGGAATGTATTTATTACAGAGTACTGTTTATATTAGTTAAAGAAAAGGTGAGGAAAAACTCAATTAGCACCTGGGAGTAGACTGGCTAAATAAATTATGTATAACCATAACACAATGGTATACGATAAAGTAATGTGTACAAAAGCTTTCACTTAGTATTTAACAATTAAAATCAAATTACAAAAGATTATGAAAACATTGACGCACATGTATATGAGAGAGAGAAAACACATAAGTATATGCTTTGTGATAAGATTCATTCTCTAGGAGATGAAATTAATAACTGTATTTACTTTTTTACTTATCTGGAATTTCTAATTTTATAATTTTATAAAATGAGCACTTGTTTTCATTGTTCAGTAAGAGTCTGATTTGTTTTGTAAACAAACTGGTTAACTTTAATCAGAAAACATTAATTTGGCATATGATGACTTGAGACTAGCAGCCTTCATCATATTGTACTACCAAGTTTAACTCCATTTGTGACCAGTAACACTATCTATTTACATGTAAAAGGAATCCAGTATTTTCAGGATATAAAAATAGAACAGATGTTTAAAATCTGACATATTGAGGTAACGCTATAATGCTACGAGAAAATATTCTCATATGGAGGTTTCACTTCGTTTAATAGCAGATGCTTCAAAATTGTTGCTGTTCATTAAGACAGACAGTTTTTCTACAATATCTATTATTTATTCCTCCTGCTTTTTAGCCAGGTGAATCAGGACTTAGAATAAAGTCTGCATTCTTATGCATGTCCTACTCTAAAGTTTTGTGTATCTAGTGATTAAATTTTAAGGGCATACCAGATGCTGTTTTTAAAAATTCCAAATATTGTCTATAAAAGGAAATTCCGTGTTGTCTTTCTTTTTCATACATACTGACTGAAAATGAAAAGTTCAGTTGAGATCCAATGGTCATCTTGAAATTAGCTTGGAAACAAGTCACTCAAGTTGGGCAGAAAGATATATGTGGCTTAGACTCCAGATTTCAAGTGTGCACCTATGTTTCAAGGTGAATGATTTTCAAAGGTATGTAATCACTTCTAAATTTTCCACTAGGTTTTCAACATCTGATGATGGCACATTCATACCATGTGTGTAACCCAACTTTCCCTTGCTTTAACAAAATAACTGGGATAATCTATTTGCAAAGAGGAAGGACTTATTCTGGCTCACAGCTGTGGGGTTTCAGTCCATAGTCTGTTGGCCTTGTTGCATTTGGAACTGTGGTAAGACACCATGTCATGGTGGGAATGCTTGGCGGTGTTAAGCTGCTCACTTCAAGGCCAGTACACAAAAGAAGGGGCTGGTTTTCTACTATCTCCTCTCCCAAAATTAGTGCTCCCAGTGACCTGAAGACCTTTCACTAGATCCTACCTTTAAAGGATTCCAGCACCTCCCTATATCCCAATAGTACTAAGGTAGGAACCATGTCTTGAACACACAGGCTTTTGGGGACATTCCAGATCTGATGTAGCACCATGACTGTTATCAAAGTCCTACTGACTGAAATAAGAGGCCAAAAGAAGCTAATGCTGGTTCATAGAAGAAATGTAATGATTCTCATTCTTCTAATATGAACAAGGTAGAAAAACTAGGTCATCTTCTCATCCTTTTTTCTCGCCACAATTTGCATTCTCATGTAATCTATACTGTCAATAAATTCTCTCAAATATTAATGAGATTTTCCACATTTGCTTTTTAGGTCTTTTGTTTTTTGGGGTTTTTTTTTCATACTGGGGATTGAACTCATGACCTTGTGCTTGCGAGGCAGGTACGGTGCCAAGAAGCTAAATCCCCAGCCCGCCACATTTACTTTTTAATTTTCATACTACTGGTTCTCATGTCTTTTAAAAAAATTTTGTAGTGTCCTTGGAGAATCCTATGAACACTAGTGGATCATTTTTCCCAGGGGAATAAATGAGCATCTATTCAAAATTTCACACATAGTGTTCATGGGAACAGGAAACCACCAAAGTTCAGGTATATATGAAATTTATGTGAAGTGATCCTGGTTTATAGCTCTATATTTTTTCTGTACAGTTGCACTAGTCTTTACATATGTACAGGAATTCTGTATAGACTCTCATTTCAGCATTCTCTACCCAACTCTTAATCAATAGGAGTGTTAGTCAATCGGCTAAGAGTTTTTACAAAATGCACCTGTACGTTCTTTAAACTGTACCTGCTGAGTCAGAATTTACAGGGCAAGAAGAATGATGTGTCTTCATAAAGCTTTCTTGATGGTTCTGATATATTCTCTGGATTGATGTCTTAAGCCATGCTGATTGGAAACAGATGAATCTTGCCACTTAAATCCTTGTATTTGGCCCCAAACATTTAAAGAGATCCTAGTCTACTACATTGTGAAATTCCACCATCAAGAGGAAAACCTCTGTGAACACTGCAGGTCCTTCACAAACTTTGCTTATACTTCAGTAGGCACCCAGATAACAATTGTCTGACAAATGCACTAACTTTTACACAAAATTCAGTGCCAAGCTCCTAAAAAGAACTTTACACTAATAAAGTATGAAGTTATTTCTACCTCACTTGGATTGAGTGATTAAAAGCTGTGTCAGTTTAACGTCTGAAACTACCTAACACAATTAAGTGCTTGTTATTCATCACTGACTGTAGAATATTTAAAACTTAATACTTAAAACTTTCTTTTAATATGAAAGAACATAAAAGTACAAATATTCTTCATAGAATTTTAGGTTTGAGACCTGCTTAATTGAAGTTCAAAATCACTCAATATTTGATATTATTTATTATTAGATAATCAAAGCCTAATTCTGTGTTTACACAGCTTATATCTTTAAATCCCAGAACATGTCACAAACATTTTTAAAACAAAGTAAGTACTACTACTATCATTTTGAAAACTATCAGTGTACCCTAGTTAGAGTAAAATCTGGATTATTAATGATATTTTCTAATATAAAATTTACAAGTTAATTTTTATATTAAGAATGAATATAGAAATAATAAACTAGTTTTCTAGCTAAAAAAAAGTCACAATATAAAATTCAAATAATTCTATGATGATCATGAAAACCTCAAATCTCAAGAAGACACAAGAAGAGACTTGAAGTAGTAACACAAGATTTGTGAAATGAAATTGATTTCCATTCAAATCAGGTCTTTTACTCTTCTTGAAAATGTCAGCGTGTCAACCTTGGCCATTAGGAAATTGTGATTTATAGTTGAGACAAAGTGATAGCACCAGCTGACTGTCTGGAGCCACAGTATAGTGTCTGGAAAGGCTGTTGATGACAGCCATCCTTTTCCTTATCCAATCAGCAAGGCTTAAAGAAGACCTGGGTCTTTTTTTCTCCATCGTGATAAAAGAATGATAAAATACAATCTAGAAGATTGACTCTGTGGGAAATAAACAAGCATTGTATGGGGAAATAGGTATCATCCTGCCACAGAATAAATTACAAACATTTGTGGAAATCTATATTTCAACTTTTTAGAAACACATATTCATAAGAGGACAATAAAAATATGTTCCAAATATGACAACTTATTTTAATAAACTAGAAACTACAGCATAATTTTGTGATTTGATTAATTAGTAAGAATAATTGTGAATGTTAAAATAAATTTTCAAACTCTAAGTTACATTTATTGTTTTTCTCATTTGCATCATAAAAAACAAATGTTTTATATTAGAATCATTACTCATAGCAAATTAATCTTTTTCTCAGAGGAAGATCTCTAAAAAACAGTTATTGATAGTAAAATGTTAAAAGCTTCCAGGGTTATATTATGAGAAACAATGTTGCTAAAAAGTAAAGCATAAAGTATAAGAATCTACCAACCATATATATATATATATATATATATATATATATATATATATATCTCACAGTGAAGGTTAGAAATCAATTCATGAACGAAGAATTTCCAATAATTAGCAATAGAAATCTCTCCAATACCAAAGTTAAAAGGTGTAAGTATATAAATTTGCTCTAACAGAATGAACAAATCATGGTGGCTAAGGATAGACACATTAGATAACAAAATAAAATCACTATCTCTTCTTAACTGAACTCCTATTTCTAAGAATTCTTAGTAACTTATAAAATTTCCAATTCCTAAATGAGGCTAAATGCTTACTTTTTTGATGTATCCAACAAAGTAAATGATAATAGATGATATCACTAAACTGTAATTAATCACCATGAGAGTCAAAGTTGATGCAGTAAATATTTTACAATTTCCATGCTATACAGAATACATTTGGCCGAATAATCCATGGGGTACATGTTGATAGGTATGACCAAGCCTACCAGGTCAATTCAAATACAAAAATATGTGACTAAAGTCTATAAGATAGCATCATGCTGAACAGTTTAGAAGTTGGTAGTGGTTGTTTCAAGAGTCCTGTTTACATGTTTTGGCCTGCTTTAAATTTCTTTCAATCTCTGCCATTGTCAGACCCTCATTCATTTTTCAGGGCTTTACTATGTCAATTTCCTTGCCTACTTTCTCTACAGTGGATGTTCAATCAGAGAAATATTAATTTGGGGACAGAAATGGATCCACCAATAGGCATGTGGCCAAAACAGGCAATCAGAGCCTTTCTTATCCCTGAAATTGATACGTGGGTAAAGAGAATCTTGTTTTCTCTTTTTTTTTCTATAATTCCAAGATGTTACAATGATACATAATTCTGGAGCTCCCAGAGACCTTCCACTTTACCACCAAATGCCAAGAGCCTACCTGAGAATGAAATCAACACAGTGGAGAAAGAGGGAAAGAGGAAAAAAGGAAGTGGCATGGAATGGGAGAGTCAGAGAGGGCAGAAAGAACTTGGAAGAGAGAGGAAAAATGAACAACTTTTTAAATAAATGGCTTCTTTCCAGTTACAAATTGGTGTATTCCATGTCTTTCATTCTCAAGTAGGATATTTCCACAATGGCAACAAAGATGTCCACTGAGTCTAAGCTTCCACTCTCTTTACAACTTGCAATCCCTAATGACAAAGAATAACAAGCATTCTTTCAATATCTATGTTAGTTCTAAAAGAAAATAGGAAAAAAGCCTTCAAGAAATTTTGTTCCAGAGTCAAGGCCATATAGGGATTAAATGAACTTCTTAAGCAGTTCTTCATCTCTACATTAGGCCAGATAAAATATCTGTCCTTATGGATATAAGTATTTCTTACAAATGCACACATCTTGTAGACAGATGAATGAAGAGCAAAGAAAATTTCCTACCTCAATAAGAGATAAATTAAGGATCACTTTTTTTTCTCCCTCAAATTGAAAATCACACAGTCCTATTGATTATCAGTATCTTGCTCTTTCAGAATTACCTTCATTTAAAAATTTTAACTCAAGTTGAATGTGAAGAAATACACTGCAAATGATATATGAGTCAAATATTTTTCTTCCAAAGTACTACTTCTGTTATGATATGTCAAATTGCTTAAAAAATGCATTATCTTTTTGTCCCATGTATATATTTGGTTGTGTGTTTGTTTTCTTTTGTTTTTGTTTTTGTTTTGCATTGTAATGGGTAACTTTTACTAGAACATATCTTATGGGAAGAACGTATTTTCTTTAAATATAAGACACCATTTCTTTGAGATTCTATTAATCATTTTTTTCTCTAAATGAAAAAGTCACCACAAAAGAGCATGAATTTCATTCTTGTAGAAAGAACCTTAAAAATTGACATTTCTTTGAACATTTGTTTCGGAAATCCTTTTTTAAGTACATTTTCATTTTCTGGCATGGCTTGAATTGAATTCTAAAGTTTCTACTGCTTGTCCTCTAAGCCCCTCTGGTGAATTTAAATAGCCTTCCCTATATATATAGTACATTCAAGAATTCTTTGTCGCAGTGCCTACTCTGCTTTATTATTAGAGGGCTGCCTCGGAAGTCCAGCAGCCAGTTTGTTTTCTCTCATTAATAAAGAGTCTACTTTTTTTCCCACTTCTTTGAAGAAGTTGAAAAGGCTCCATGTTGGGTGAAGGGGAGGGCAGGAAGAGAGGGAGAAGTGGAGGGAACCGACTGTGGTGTAATCCTTCAACAAAAAATATTGTCTCATGTAGAAACCTCCCTAACATTTGCAAATTCTCAGACTGGGATTTTAGTGTTAGGTATAACAGACTGATAACAGCCACAAACAGGTCCCTCTACTGCTATAATATTAAAGAGTGTACTATAAGAAAGATATCATATTTTAAAATTCTCCAAAACCATATGCATCAGTTGGCTACTATTTCAACATCATCCCACTTTCTCACTAAAGATGTTCAGAAGCTCAGAAAACAATCACAATGTAATTCTATAGTTTTTATACAGTTCTTTACATATATGTCTACAATAATTCATAGAAGGATTTCAAGAAAGACCTACCAATTTGGAAGAATAAAATATGGATGTTGACTCATGGCCTAGGGAAAGGTAATTCAAAGGCAAGGAAAGATGATTCCATAGAACATTCACTTGATGCTCACAAATCCTCAGACACCTACCAACAAAGAGGGAGAAACTTCTTAGAGATGAATGGTTAAATCTGTCTATATAAAAGAACCAAAAACAGCCCCAAGACAGAGCCCAGGGGTTACTATTCTTACTTGCTCTGCCAAATAGATATAGCCCATGATTGTTTTTATACTTGTTTTCTTTAGGAAATAATTATTAAGGTAGCAAAATCACATTACTCATATCACCTCTGAAACTTTTAGCTCAGCATAGCAGAATTTTTTTACTTTCAAATTGTCCATAAAATATGAATGGAATTAACAGGCCAGTTATATAAAATGAAACTATGCAATCTTAAAATTCATTAATAGTAATTACCTTCATGTTTTAACTGCTTTCATATTTCCACAAATAAAATCTTACATACAAGTTAATATTGGCTGGTTAATGCACTTTGTCTGATAAAGCTACAATTAACATGGATCACTGTAATGAAAAGTAGCAGTGAATGAAAATTGATGCTAGCTTCCTGAAGAAACAAAGTAGATGATTTTATAAAGGTTCTTCGATTTTATAGTATTTACTAACCTAAATTTCTTTAAGAATTGAAGATATCTGTCTATGTATGAATGAACCAGTGTGTGTTCTGTAGCTGATAAAGAAAACTAAACATGGGAATGGCACACAGACAATAATAGCAACTAAATTTCTGTGTACTAAATTTGTATTTGCAGAACTACACTAAAAACTCTATTTTTGAAATGTTTACAAGTGTCTAGGATTTTTTTAAGCTTCTCTATATTAGGAACTTTGTTTTCCTTTTCCAAATACAGTCACTAAAGGATCAGTGGGATTTGAGTGCTAAGTTAAATGCCGACTAAGAAATTAAACAAAAGAATCCAAGCAATCAAAGTGATGCTGTATTTGCTGCCTAAAGAAATATAGGCTGAATTGCATGTGTAAGAAAATTTGGGTGTTAGCTAACCCTTTATGTACTGTATTTCTCAAAACTCACCCAAACATGACAGCCTGTAAATCTGTTTACATATTCAACATGTATTAGACCAAGCTGAGGCATGTGTACCAGGTGCCCATTTGAAGAAGAGTTTAAAGTAGAATATCCTTTTCTAATTTCATAAGTAATTCATTTATACTATAATTTCCCTGAGATACTTATTCCTCTTCTAGACATTATTAATGTAGCCTAGTGCTTAAATGATTTAAATATACCTCTACAAGTCTTTTGTAGCTTCACTGGAATACTGATGTGTTTAGAACTTCTAAACAGAATGATATTGATCCAAAGAATCCTGAAATGAAATATAATAATACATAGATTTGGCAAAATTCCACAGTGGCTTCCTTGATGGATTCTGAAAGGGTTTTAAAAAATGTCACTTTAGAAAATTGATGTTTTCTTTACAGAAAACTAAAGTTAAAAACATGAGAATTACAATATTATCAGAGTAACACAAAAGAGACAAAAGAAAAACTAATACTTCATTGGTCTTTGTTAGATGTTTAAGTTGAGTAATGATTTTTGTTTTTAAACAAAGTTCCAAGTTCACAGTACATTAGCAAACAATATGACACAGAAAAAAATCAAGCAGGGGTTAACATATTTATATAAACAGTGATTTGCTATTTCAAAATTAAAATGTACAAATAAGCTGGTGTCAAAGAGGAGGTGATTCCTCATTTCCACCGCATTGAGCAACCTCACATCGGCAGCAGACAGCCCTTAATGTATGCGTCTGGCTCAGACTGGTCTTCCAACCAAGAAGCCATCGAATTGTTAATATCACTGCTTTTTTTGTATGCAACACACATCATTTTCTTGCTCTTTGTTGCAAATTTCTCCTTTAATTTTAGGCTTAGAATGATCTGATTTTTCAAATCGTATTATAAATCCCCCAAACAATATTATCCTTTGACTACTGAGATAGAAATGCAGAAAAAGTGGCATTCTTCAAGGCACATACAGAATTAAGTAGCATATACACCCGCTTATAGCTATACACACCTTTATGGTATAGAAAAACTTCATCAATGATATCCTCATAAAAGATAGTTCACATAGGAAACATACAGAGAATGTTCAAAGAATGCAAGATTATTAGCAAAAATATGTTACATATTTTGGGGAAAATGAACAAACATCACATTCTAAATTCACCTTTGTTATGTATATTACTTTAATGAAATATAATTGCTACATATTTTGGTTCATTAATGTGATAATATGGAAATTCTTGCATTTAAAATAGCCTGTATTAATATCATTATGGCCAATAAACCTCTATCCCTTACATTATTTTGGAATTAAATTGATGTAATATCATATACATATTTATGGTTATGTTAACACAGGTATCAGGAAACATATATCTGTATATGATGTTGTTTTGTATAATAGGTAGTTTCTGTTCCATTGTGTGAACATTGTTATTAAATATAATTGTTTCTGTGTGCATGCATATACACATACATAGAGTTCTTTGTACTGAGAAACTTATGGCTTTTAAAAATGTTTAATTCCAATATGAATGAGATAAAAAGAAATAAAAGATAAAAAATACTGAAAATCTTTACTGTTTATGTTACCTTCATTCATTTGGAATTTTAAAACATGTTTATAGACAGAGACACACAAAAATTCATAGCTTCTAGATAAATGAAGTAGGTGTTATAAATAACGAATACAGTATAATATATACTTATACATATTCTACATGCCTTGTATAAGTGAGGAGCTTGTTTATTTTATTATTATATTAATTTTTTAGGAAATATACTTATGGGTAATTTGTATTCGTGATATTTAAAATCATAAGTAATTGTAACAAATTCAGGGAAAAAGTGAACAAAGACTCCATATAGTATTCCAAAATACATGCATAAATTTATTTTAACAGTCCAGAAAACAACTTATGGTACCCTTATAAAGCAGTAGAGTTAAAATAAAATGAAATCACTTTATTTCTTTTATTATCAAGTTTCTCATTCCAATTTGAATCTTGATATTAGCAACATTATTATAAAAATTTATAGGCTTAGTATATTCTTTCTCCAAAAAGCATATTTTATGTGGCAATGACTAATAAATATCATACATTCCTTATGGATTGAAGAGTTACTTTTAATAAAATTAAAATTTTTATAAAAGCAAAGCTGTGTAGTTGAGATTCAGTTGAGAGGTAAACCAGGGCAGTTTGGCTTCATAGGTGGCACTTACTGCTTTAACCCACATAGATCCATGTTAGATACAAAAGAAAACGTAAAACTGAAAGGTACTACATTTTCCAAAATTTCTGATAACTCTAATTCTTGAACTCTTTTAATAAGGAATCTGTTAATCCATATGAAGTGTTTTGTTTGACTAAAAGATTGAAGAAAACTCTAGCAATAAATATCAGGTACAAAACAGCATTCTCGTAAAATCTAATAGGGTCAGTAAAGAAGATTGTAAATCATTTTATTTCTAGGCCTCAACCTTGATTAGAGCTGTAGATTACATAGTCAAGAGTCACAATTGTGAGAAGGCATATAGGATTCTTTAAGTAGCTCATGTATATAATTCTATCCATATGAAAAAGTAATAAATATAAGCAACTCTATTCATTAACTAAAGAGATATTTTCTTATACTCATCACCCTAAAATACACCAAAAGAAGCATATGAAAACATTTGTACTTTAATTCTGCTTCTCACACAGATATCTTATATTCCTTTTGTATTATCAATATCATATAATACAAATGCTATTTCAGTGCAACTGTGTAATCACTTTAGAGTATAGTTTCTGACAATAATATTTTTGGGGGTGGGTCATGGTGAAAACATTGCTGATTATAAAAAAAAAGCATTGTTCTTTTCTCCTAGGAAGAATCTATGTATGTTCTTTTGTTCTGATGGTAACTGTAGACAATCAATAAGGTCCAAAGTTGCTGGTTCCCCTCCGCCTAGGTCCCAAGAGCCTGACTTGTGATGTTACTAAAATACCTCACAAGTTAGGGTCTCAGGGACTAGGAAAAGTCTGGTTTGAGGCAGAATTCTTCTTCCAGTAATAAGGAGAGCTTAGAAATCACAGTTGGGTTCAGTTAGACTTTTTTCCTCTAAACACTAATTAAAATACATAAGTAGAAATATATGATATATATATAAGTGAGGATGAGCTAAATAATCATGAAGATGACCGTGTATAGACTAATCCCAGATCTCAAAGTAATGAAGATTATGAGAAACAACGCAAACAATGAACAGTTAAGTCATTCCCTCAGATCCAAAGAAAGAGACTAAAAATGGGTTAAAATCTGCTGCTAGCAGATTTGTTCAGCAACACCATAGCCTCTATTACATTAAAGAAGGATTATAAGCCACTTAATGGGACCTTAATTGAAATTTTGCTTCCCATTACACTTCTATATAGCACAACTGTTAAGGTGGGCCCAGGACATACAACACTTTAAATCTGATTTAAATAGATACCATTGCATTTAAGAATAAAATAAAAACTTTTTTGTATGTCATAATTTAATACCTCTGAAGCTTGATTTTCTCGTTAAATCTCCAAACTATTCAGACAGCAAATATTTCCATGCATAATCTGTAGTTATTTGATGAATGTCACTTAATAAACAGCTAACTTAAAATGCTGGCAACAACATAAAAAAATGATTCTATTTCTTGAATGATTGCATTATAAATCTCAACACTTTTGAAAACACACAATCCCAATCCTGCATATTCACTGAATTTCCTCCGATCTTTTAGCTTGTTTGTGGTTCAAGAACAGAATTTGTACTTTAGGAATGATCCAAGGTTTAGTAGCATAGAACGCAGGGTAAAACAATCGGACCAGCCATAACATAAAAGTCCTGGTCATAGAAGTGGAATCTGGTTCTTCTGAAGTGGTTGATCTTAAAAGAAAAAAGAGGAGGAAAAAAAAAAATGGAAAGAATTAGAATGTTTTCCTGAAGAACAGGTGATTCATCCATTTCCAAGTAAGCTGCAAGGAAAGCTATGCTGAACAAAATATTTGCTAACTGGCCCCCCCTCCTCCACCCTAGTACCACACCCCTTTCCAGCCACCCCCCCACCCCCCAAACCCTGTCCAGATCTTTACTTTGCCTTGCAAGACTTTAAATATTCGGCTCCATGATGTAATACATCATTATATAAGATCACTTTCTGTTTATCATTTGATTTTTCCATGCTGAATAAGTCATGGCTTAAAATAAATAGTTAAAAAAATAAAACAAAAACAGAAAAAGCAGCATTCACAAAAAGCAAAAATATAAAACAGTCCTTAGCTCTAAGTCCATGCTTTTCCTTAAAACTGAATATGGCTTTACAATTTTTGACCATAGCATTCAACCAATTATTAGAATGAAAAATCTCACCCCTCCATAAATATGACATTAACATAATTATACCACCCCCATCCCGGAGACCCATCCTCCTTAGGGAATACATCTGATGCTCCAAAGATGGAAATCAGTCAGATTTTAGTTGCTCTCCAACGTACCTTTGCTTCTCACTGACTGACTGGCTTTTACCCTCCACGCACTCACACGCCACCCCTCCCCTAGGCTAGACACGGATGCCTAGCGAGCACGCGCGCGCACACAGCACCAGACACCCGGCAGAGGCGAGGCGAAGCATCTGATGCTGACTCAGAGCGCTTCTGTGTGCAGGGGGTGGCAGCGGCTGGTATTTTCACCGCGCTCATCATTAACATTAACTCACAGTCTAGCAGCCACCCTCTCCCAGACCTGCTGGACTGCAGCATTTGCATGACGCTGTCACTCTAGCCCTTGCAGGTCAGATGATGGAAGGGTGGGGGGAGAAAAAGGAAAAGGAGAGAAAAGGGGGGAAAAAAGCCTCAAGACTTTCATAAGAAATGCCGTGCTTTCTTCCAGGGTCTCCTTATTTTTCCATTTTTCTACTTCCTCTGTGGCTGTTTCTCAGTTGTTTGACATCTTTCAGGAAGAAAATGTCCTGTGCTTCAGTGAGCCACTCGTCAGTTGGTCCTCCCCTTCCCTCGCACTCCGACCCCCACCCCTTCCCCCTGCTAATCAATAAGACAGATCTCCAAATGCACTTGTGAAAACAGGCTCTGATACAGTCTCCTCCTGGATGCCCTACCTCAGGAAGCAGGCAGCCAGGCTCACACGTGATAGAGAAATAATGCCAACATTACTTTAACAGCCCTAGACTTTATTCTACGCCTTCATTTTTTTTTCCTCCCTTGGCAGAAGAAAGAGCAAACGAATCTTTCCGTTTCTATATGAAACCTCCCAACAGCCCAAGAGACACTAGAGTGAGGCCAGTCTGTAGAGATAATTTACTTCTACTACTAATCATAATAAAGCTATGATTTCAATAAAAGTAATTGCTTCATATTTTTATTAGCTGTGCTCTCATGTCACAGGAATTATAAGACCTGACAAGATATGAATCATCAATATGATTTAAACTGTGTTGAAATCCTAATTTGATGGAATGAAATCAACCAACAGGATATTAGTAAATTTTAATTTCTAAGGGCTTTAAAAATAATAACAAATAGATGTTTGTTGGTGAATATATAAAATCTTTCAGATCTACAAATTTACAGGCTATAAATATTGATTGAATATATGTCTAAAAATATAGATTACATATGTAGAAAAACTACCTACTTATGGATTATTACAAAAGGGAGTAAAATATTTGGCTGAATACAGTTCTGTTTGTGATAGAACAATACAGTTCTGTTTGTTTCACAACACATGAGCCAGTATGTAGGTATTTACCCGGTTTCTTTGTTCTTCTATTCCTCCCTGTAATGACAGAGTATGGTAAATTGTCTACCTTTCCTTTGTACATGAACAGTAGTTTTGAATTACTTGCCAGACAGAGCTAGCCATCAGTGATGCTGCCACACACAAGAAATACATACAAAGGAAAGCAAAGTACACAATCCTGAAGCCAAGTCTAATGCTGTCTGGTGCTGTAGATATTTCAGTTTATGCTCACAGGCAGGTCCCAGCATGCAATGCAGTGCTGCAAAACCAACTAAGGTAGCAGTTTGGTAACAGATCTGTGGCAACAAACATCAAGAATAGCCATTTGCAGAGGTTTTAAAGAAAACAGCACACGACTCACAGAGAAAGAAGCATATGTAGGAGAATATGTATCTCTAAAATCATCTCCTACAGGCTTCTGATTTGAAGGAAAAGGAAAAAGGAAATGACAAAACAAAAAACCCTCAAACACAAAAGGAAAAATAGAAAAAGCACTGAGCACCAGAAGGAAGCATGGAGTTAAGTACATAAGTACATACTTTCATAATATAAGAGAAAGGCTGGAAGGAAAAGACTAAGAGAGGGAAGAAGAGGAAGAAGAAGGAGAAGAAGAAGAAGAAGAAAAAAAAGAACCACAAATGCAAATGGGAGAGAAAGGTGAAGAAAAGGACAGATAGCAAAAAATGATTAAGCACTAAATCAAATATATACATATGAAATTTGATTTCAGAAACTGAAGATTTGGGAAGAATGTTCAAGCTTAGAAGCTAATATGAAAACTGAAATGAAAATTAACACATGCACAGCATAACATGAAATACTTATTGTCAGTAACAGTGAGATGCCTGCTGAATTCTTCCTGTCCTATGTGTGTTAAATCAATCATCACTTAATCTCTTGCTGCTCAGACCTATCTTTTATTTCATTTTATTTTTTAACTCTTCTGCATCTGTCTTTTATTCTATTTTTCTCTAGACAGTTGCCCACAATAGTCTGGAAAAATTAATGTCTTGACCTCACTATGGCTATCAGACATAAAATGTCGACTATTTTAATAATTGAACATGAGTTTGCAGCAACTGCTACTGATATCCCAGCTCTGTCGACTATCTTCATGAGCACTGCATTCCTAGCTCTGTGAATCAGAAACAACAAATTCAGTACAGCCTTTTCCCCCCAATTGATGCTATTTTTTCTACTACATAGAGCTGTATTGAAGCACACATGACTTTGCTCCATAGAAGACATAAAAATGTTAACAGAGGATCTTAGAAAGTCAAGGAAGTAATAGTTCAAAGAAAACTAATAGTTACAACTGAATGGCCACACATACAAAACATTTATGTCCAGATAGGGATTAGCCATTTCCAAGTACCCAGGCTTCTGTTAGGACCAGTAGGAAGACAGAATTAACTAAATCAATATTTATTTGAAAAAGAGATGTTGTAATCAATTAGTTCAATTACCACTGCCATAGATACAAGTTTAAGGTGTTCTCTAATTCTCGACTGGTAATCATTAATTCTAGTGCATTTCTAAATTGGTGTTTATACTTTGACTATAGCGAAAGATTTTACAAAGTAAAATTTTTCCTGTTTTACATTAATTTAAATAATTCAATGTATGTACACCCTTGTTAGATCAACTACTTTTACTTGAGATTTGTTAGGTTAACTTTTTAAAAATAGTCAAGGTAGATCGGAATGTATAGTAAATGACATGTAAAGTTAAAGGAAGTAATAACTATTCTGAAATACTTTAATAAAATCTGCCTACCTTTCATTTCTAGGGCATGAATCTTTTTGTTCCTCCAAAAGCCATTTGAAATCAATGTGATTATAGATATCAAATATAAATTAATAGAGGAAGTTTGAAATAAGGAGGATGGAGGACAAATAATGATCTGCAGTTCAAACTATGACTCAAGATTCATGGATGTGTAGAATATATTACTACTTGAATAATATTTTCTCTGCTTTACTTAACTTGCTTCCTTCAATAATCTTCAACCAGACACATCAGCAATTAAAATAAAAGTTAAAATCAGTTTGCTACATTCCCTAGCCATATTTCAAATGCATAGGAGCACATATGACTGGTGACTACCATTATGGAAAACTTGGATGTAAAATATTTCCAACCTTGCGAAAGTTTTATAAGACAATAATGACTTAAACTGGCCTTGTGAAAAGTTCTATATAGCTGATCATTGGATCCCAATATTTACTTTCCAGTCTCTTTTAAGAGAATAAAACATGTTGATTTATTTGAAGGTATAAAATAGAAAGGAGGTTTGTTGCTCTGTTGCTGTTTTGTCTGAAGAGCATCTAGTGTTTTTATTTACTCTTAGCTTTAAAAGGGAAGGGTTACATAGAAACTTTCAGATTACTGATTTTAAACAAATCAGAATCACAAAAACTGCTCAAGTTAAAGTCTCTGAATATATCTGGGATGTTTGTTTAACCTTTCCAGAAACGAGAGCCATACTCTTTTTAGTGCCAAACAACACACATTACATATTACTGTTTTCCATAAAGAAGAGATGCAGTAGTAATGTCAGCAGCAAAAATGCAGAAAAATAACCTTTTAAAGGAATTCTGCTCATATAAGAAAGTAATAGCAGTAAGAAGCAGAAACAAACATACACTTTTTTCTTTCGTTAACAAAAAGGAAAGAATAATTAAAAGGTGAGGTGGAAAATAATCAGATACCAATGAACTGAGATGATGTGCATGGAATTTTTCTATGAAATTAAACACTAAGAAAGAGAAAATATAATAATGAATTGAAGATGTGAATGTGTGTGTATATACCTTCAAAAGATAATTTTGAGTTACAAATCAGGTTCTAGAACTAATGATTTTGAGCAAAGTTAAAATAAAGCAAAAACATAAATGTATATGAGATATTACTTTAAAAGTTACAGTGAAGAATACAGCTGGTTTTTAAACAAAGAGGGAAATGGGCCTACAGTTTCTTTTAGAATTTTATTATTATGCTAGAGGATGATGCAATGTTGAACTCTCTTTGTGACTGAAGGTTTGTCAACCTGAAAATTACTTTTTTCCTCTCTGTTTTGATATATAAATACAGAGAAACATAACTAACATAGAAAAACAATTACAGAGATTTCTCCTCCTTTAAGGAATGATGTGGTATTTACTCTAATGTTCTTTCATGTATTTAGTAATGCAAAAAGAGCTACTGTAACTTACTGTAGCAAGCTTTTTTCTTCAGCCCTCCTGGCCCTTTTTCTCTTTATCCTTTCCCTTTCCTTTTCTGTGTTTCTGGAAGTGTACAACCCACTTTCTGACCCAGACTGTCATCAATATCCACAAGAGGACCACATTCAAAGCCACATCACAGAAAGTAGATAGGAGGAGAGTAAGGCTAAGACTGGAAATCAGAGCAAGAACACGAATTTGGGAACGGTCTTAAAGGGAAAGTGATGTGCAGTTTTTAGTACAGCACACACAGAAACGAGCAGCTCTGAAGGATGCTGAGGGACATATTTCTTCCAGGGGGAAGGCAGATTAGGATAGTGAGATGGAATGTGACATATAAAAATTATGGCATATCAAATTATATTCAAATGTGGAAGAATATTTTAATAGTTTGCAGCATTATCCATAGAAAAAGTAAATGAATATTTCTGCTGTGTTGATAGGCTTCCTAACAGGTGAGAGAGGAAAAAATCCTTGCTTTTTAAGATGGGATGTAATTGGGAAGGCACTAAATAATATTAAATAACTTCAGCCTTTCTGTTGTATTAGTTGGAACATTACAGGACAGGATCTATAAAAATTAATGTTTTAACAAACCTAACTCTAAAAAATACAATTCTCTGTACAGTAGTATATACAACACCTTGAAACAAAGAGAGAACTGATCTAAGATTCCAGAAAAGTAGCTTTAGTGCCACCTCTACAATTAATAAAGTTTGTGGTCTTGGATAAATCATTTAACTCTCAGAAATTTAGTCCTCTTAATTTTAAAGTCAGGAGACAAGACTAAGTTATGAGAGATGACAAATTTAGCCTTTAAATTTTGCACCATCCAATGGGAGTAAAATTGAAACAGGTGTTGGTCACTACTATTATTTAAATATATGTTTATATAATTGTCTTAATTCTCAAAATAATTTTATAATAGCATTTATGTCCACAATAAGTGCTCTTCCAAAGTCTCCATGATGGCTGACCTAAAAAATGAATCTCAAAAATGTGTTATCTCATATTAGCTGCAAAGTATGGCAATGCCAAAATTTTATATTAGATTTTTATATGGATTAGCTTATTGTATTTAGAATTTCATTTATTTAAAACAATATGTAAAATATTTTATTTTACAACAGAGGCTGTAGTAATTGTCTAAGCATTATTTTTATAGCGTATACACTAATTTATTCAATATGTCTTTGGGTAACAGCCTGTATGAGGTAAAAAGCACAGATTTCATTGATAAATTAGATATATTTCAGCTTTAATAATTCATTTTAGATGTTAGGATAAACTATCTCAATTTATAAAGCTTCTTAAATGGATTTTAGAGATGCTGAATAAAAACAATCAGAAAATCAGGTGAATCATAGCTTAAAAATATCTTCATCAACTAAAAAGCTTTCATTTTTGCCTTTTATGTACACTCACTTTAAAATGCTGCTTACTTGAAATGTAGTAAATTATTCTGATTGCACAGTATCAATTTTGAACTAGAGTTTTAAAGTTTTCTTCACTGTGAAAAATACATTAACTTTGTGGGGCATTTCAAGATTTTATCTATTGATCATGTCAGACAGGAATAAACCACCAAAGACAGAGTGAACTATTTTAAATTAAAAAGTGTTCCCCTTTATGATACTTTTATTTTCTCCTCGATTTTTTACTATTAAAATAATTCTTACATGTTCTTTACAAGATTGAATTTTAGTTTGCTTTCTCTCTGCTTTGTAATAAACACACTTACTTGATTATTTTTTTCTTTTAGAAATCAAACTCTTAGGAATACAAACACTGTAAGGCAAGTTTGTCTTATGAAATATATTCTTTCATGAAGAATGACACAATAACATACAGTACTGTTCTTTCACATTGCAGTGTTTAGGTTTTCAATCTGAGATTAACAAACTGCAATTCCATGAAGATCACAGAAAATGCTTCTATGAATCATAAAAATTATTTAAATATTTTTGAACAGTGAAGCTTCAAATGTATCCTGTATTCTCATACTTTGTTCCTATCCCTTCCAATCAATTATACTGATTTTGTTAGGATTAGAAGGTGAACTTTAATTGATCAAGGAAATAGCCTGATACAGCAAATCTGTCTGCTAATTCAAGGCAGATCATTCCTACCTTTGTATCCTTTTGGATACATTATTATTATTTATTCTGCATCACTAAATTTCATAATACATATTGCAGTTATAGAATGGAAATAGATAAATAACAGTCTATTTTCTTGGAAAATATGACACAACTCCAGGTATTCTCCATGCTGAGCTGTACTGTTTAATGGAAATCATGACACCTAGTCAAAAGCCTGACATCATTTTCAGGTTTACTGAAGAAGCTTTTCGTTTTGTGGAATTTTATAAAACATTTAAAAAAATATTTTCAGAAACTTAGTTCAGTTAGAAAGTCAATGTTAATTTGAAAAGAATAACAATAAAAATAAAAACATATCATTATAGCAATTCCAGAGCCATCATTCATTTTTTTTAACATCTCCATGGAACTGACTGAGCTCTAAATTGTCCATTGGTGTTGATAGGTTTGTAACTGAATTTCCCAACTGATGCTACATCAGACTAACAATACAAACACAAAAAAGCCCTAGTACAATTTTATATTAGTCTAGCATATTGTAGTATATATTACTCTATAATATTCCCTTCTCCTTTGGAAGGTATTACAATATTAATTTCCTTTGGAAGATATTGCATAAAACTCACGAGTTATTGGTATTGAAAAGTTACATCCTTTTTGAAACTCTTCCACACTCTATAAACTTTACATAGATAACAAAAACAATATTCACAAAGTCAATATACCCACAGCCCAAGTGAATAAAAGGCGTGGCAATTTTTTACAGTAATACTTGATAATACTTAAGCTTTTAATTAATTAATTTTCTCTTATGTGCCATGAGCCATAATCCATTAAGAGAAATAGTTAAAGTAGAATTTATGTCCAGAAACTTTGCTATTATAAAGTTTGAATTTAAGACCAAATGTTCTCATTCCTGAGCCTGACAAAGACATGTTTTAAAGTACACATTAAATTAAAAGAAAACTAATTACTAAATGTAGTGCTTAGTATTCAATTGCTAAACGTAGGGCTTAGTAGGACAGAAAACGTATTGCTTCTCTTAAATGTAAGATCTTTAAAACATTTGGCGCATGACAGCATTTTTTAAAAAAATACAGTTTCTTTAGTAAAGAATTAAAGCTGAATATGCAACATTTCTTAGGAGCATTGAATAAGTCTATTTGTCCAGCTTACTTTGCAAAGACTGCGTAGAAACAGCACCATAAACAGTTTCAGTCCCCACACAAGGGCTAAACAAAGAGTCCTCTTTCTAGCCATCTAATCGGGTAATTTATTTTTTCAACCATCACATAAATCGAAACACAGCTGTAACCAATGACTTGCAGATCCAGTTCACAGCCAGCTGGAATCGGTTCTGCTGAAACAGCAAGATTTTTACATTGTTCACTTCTGTACATCTGGAGAAATCGTTGAGGTTCAAAGGTGACCAGAAAAGCTTTTTAAATAAATTCAACCGACAGTGAGGATTTGCCTAAGGATCTACAAACTCTACATTCACTTCTACAAACTGTTCATGTCACGAAATTAATGCTTATAAAGGCTATTCCATCCTCCTCAATATAGACCTTATGAGTTGCTAATTGAATTAAGAACTTAAATGCCCATTTCTTTCAAACAGCTTGCTTAGGTTTCTTCTAAACTTTTTTCCTAGATGTTGCTATTTAAAGACAGTTCTATTAAAGCACTATGTTACATGCAGAAACATCAGCTTAAGAACCACGTACGGTGCCATAAATGTACCATAAATGTACTCATTTATCAGGTTGAATCATGTTTGCCGAATATAATCCCCTATTTGTATAAAATGAATGAGAAATATTCTCTGGAAGAAAGTACCACTGGAATACTTCCACCGCACTAGCGGGGAGGCAAATCCTTCAAAGAGTCAAAGTCCTGGATAACACAAATGAAGAGTAGGAGTGTTCCACATGCAGCCTTTCAGAAAGGTCACTCAGGCACAAGAAGAAGCTAGTTATTAATTTAAACCTAGTATTATCAAGTTTAATTTAATTTTTGAGTCATAAACTTGCAATATGTAATCCATGGAATAGATTATGAACACTTTATAGAAAATTGCCATAATTGAATCTTCACAAACTTGTTAAACGCTAAAAATGTGTGCCAGCTTTTTTTTCTACAAACTATAACTAGGTTTCATAACTGAGAGGCTGGAAAAATGGTCCAAAATCAGAAAATATTCTATGTCTTTGTGTGAGCATATTTCACTCTTATTATTTATCCTATTAACATTAGCTGACTCTAAGCACTAGAAAAATATGACATTTGATTAATATCCCAAGTCTTTTATTAGTCACATTATATGTGAGCTTTTGTACCAAGAGTTTTAATTTCTTGGGGTTAGGTATTAGAAAAGTCACAATATAAATTTGAAAAATACATATTTAAATAATACCACCATTAAACTGCCCTAAATAATTATCTTTGATTATTACTCAGTAAACATTTTAAATTTTAAAAACTGTTTCATGATCATTAAGATAGCATTTATTTACATTCTTTGTTTATATTATATTTTGCTTATACTGGTACATAAGTTCCCATGGGAAATGATAGATTTGTACATACCTAAAAGTGGTTTGCAATTTGGCAAGGTAAAATAGTAATAAAAATATATATTCAGAGAAGGGTGAAAAGTCCAGGTTCGCGGTATAAAAATGAACATAAAGAAAATACTAGACGGTGGGGTTGGAGAAACAACATGGGTGAAACAAAATAAAACAAAATTTTTACCACATATTACAGAGCCTTTCTAAATCAAACTATGTATCCAAAGTAGGATTACTCATAAATACATATGTCTTTTTTTCCATTTAAAGAAAAATGTGACACTTAAAATTTCTCTTCCATTTCTGATAAAAGAACTGGATCTTATGTTTTCTTACATAATACTGATGGATTTATTATTAAAGTTTAAGTTTTGTACATGTGCAGGGATAGAAACTTTTCAAAATCTTTTCTAACTTTGATAGTTTTTTAAACTATATGGGTTTTCTTTGCCACATTCTAGCAAGTCAAATCACTTCTCTGTCAAGTTGCTTGGTGATATTCATTCAATATGAAGTATGAAGTGAAAGAAAACAAGATATATAAAACACTAAGACTATGATCAGACATTTTGAGTGCTGGGTTGTGACTACTATTAACCATTTTTAGACTGCTTTGTAGTAAAGGTAGTCAAGGAAAAAGAGGCCATTAATTTGAGTGGAAATTCCTTTGAAAAAAATTAGATGTATATTTGTATATGCATTTAAACTGCAAAAGTATACAGTATACAAGCTCAGTCACTGATAATGTTCCTGTTAAAATGTAAAAAAAAAATTGTAAGCCTATGAGGAAATTAAGAACCTACAAGAGAAGCTCTTTTGATAGTAGATTTTAGGTATCAATTGGTGAAGTTATAAGCCATGGTATTAAAAAATATTTCATTAGACTTAAATTAAAAACTCTTCCAAGATCAGCTGACAATCATATTATGGTCAAATTTTGACTTCTTCTTTTCCTAAATCTAGCCACTCTTACAGCTAATCAAATTCAAAGAATTAAAATGTCTTCCTCTCCAAAAATAGAAAGAGTAATAAAATCTTATGTTTGAAATCTCTTGAGTCTATTTTCTCTCCAGAGGATACAAAAATCTTCCAAACATGACACGCCCATGAAGGTATTTATCTTTTCTTCTCTAAAAGTAGTAAAAATTTCCTAAAATGTTATAGAAATAGACAGAGAAATAGAGTTTGTGAATTACATAATAGACACTATGCATGAACTAGAAGAAAATTATACTCATCTAATTGTACCCATAAGTCTTCTACCAAAACAATTAATTAAAAATGAATAGTAGGAAAAAGATTTTCAGTCAAGTATCCTATTTTTTCTTTTTAAAGTATTAATCTCATGTAAATAAAATTCAAAAAGGAAAATTTAGAAAAATCATAGTTGAGCACTTCAAGTGGCTCATACCGGTCAAAGAGTTATGAGATTATTTCTAGAGCTTTTAGTCATTTTTGAATTTAACATAACATGTATTTTAAATGCATCCATTGTGTATGAGAAGTCAAGTTGCCGAAAAATTACTAAAATGAAGGTATAAATGAACTCTGTCCTTGAAAAGTTTAATAGTCAGACAAGACAAAATTATGGATACATGGAAAATGTAAGTAAGCATTCTATGAAACACTAAATGCTATGAGAACACACAGAAAAGTCAACACATATTGAGTGCTTTATGGAAGACTTATTACAACACCTCCACTTGAATAGAGCCTTGAAGGATATGAAGACTGTTAAGCTGGAAAACTAGAGGGAGAAAAGACATCTAGCCTGCAGGCTGAGAAGGAAGAAAGCCTCAAATGTGAAGATTTACACAACTGTGGAAATGACCAAGCTAGAGTGGAGAAATGAATATATATTTTTTTTTGTAAGGAATGTTACTAGGAAAAATAACCAAGCATTGGACTGGGGCTCAATGATACAGGGTGTTTAATGTAGTAGTGGAAAATAATAATTTAGACTAAAATTAACAACTGAAATCTTTTTTTGAGTAACCATTTTAGAGTTGTATAATGATTCACAACAACACTGCTAACAATTACCATCTAGTTAACACTTCTTCCCTACCTAGCTCAGTGGTAGTATATACAATGCCATTTTTACATCGTGAGGATCCTGTTGGGTGAGTGGTATAATTATTTTCAAATTACTGACAAGGAATCTGAGCTTCAAAGAAATTAGTAATGTGGTCAAAGTGATACCTTTGACTGTGCCCTAGCTAATTCCAAAGTTAATTTTTTTTTCTTAAGTGTTTTGTTAGGTTACATCTCAAAATAAAATGGCCTTCCTAAGAATGCTGTACTGAATGTGACTCTCACTATGAGATAGAATGCATAGTCTGTCTCCCTTGAGAGAGTATTCTACTTAGAACCTCTATGAGAGCTCAGAGACCCCAGAAGTCCAGTTGTGTGTGAAACATTTAGGAAGTGACAGAGGGCTGTCAAGTGTGTCTGATCCCCAAACTCTTTATTATATGCTACAATTTGTCCAACTAATACTTTAAGTAGCTGTATGAATTCTCATCTTGGGGATGTACCATAATATGCTTAACCATTTCCCCATTGGTGAACTTGTCTAGGAGTTCTATATTTTTGCCATTATTTAAACATTAAATTGACTACTTATTTACACATGTCTTATTTTGGAATTTGAATTTATGCCTTTGTATACTATTGCAGAAGAGCAAAGATTATGATTTAAAGCAGCTAAATAACTCTGGCTTCACTGAATTACTGTTGGTCTGGAGACATTTCCATTTTTTTTGTGAAGTTTACAATACCTTAGAAATAGAACCATCATATCTAATATGACTTCATTAAAGCCTTCACTTTTAAGTTTCATTCACTCACTTTTCCACTGATTCATCATTCATTTTGTTGTCTGTTTCTGATCTGACTACACCATATATATTTGAAAATTCAGTGAAAGATTAGACTTTCTTTATCTAGGAGATCTGTAGCAGAAAACAATAAACAATCATACATCAATAAAGGACACACCAATAAAATATTCCATTCTTTCCCATAAGGTAATCTCAAGTCACCTAAAAAAGTGAGCATTTAGAAAATCACTCTTACATCTAGTCAGAGGAGAAAAGTCAGTCGGTAGAACATTAAAGTCTGTATCATCTCTTCCAGTGGGTTTTGTTGAAGTAAAATTTACCATTTTGCAGGGTTCTATTAGCATTTTTATGTCATTCACATTTCTAATAGGTTTTTAGTTTTTTGAAAAAAAGCATTTCAATTTTAGAAAAGAAACACAAGTATATCATAAGACAAATGTTTTTCAGAAGTCTAAATTGAGGATTTAATGTACCAAAGAAGCAGATAAGAGAAAACATTGAAACTTAGAAACTCTGAGCTCTAGTATTGTCACTCTCCTGCTCATTTTGTGCAAGTACAGAAAGGACATGAACATTTCAATTTTTCAGTTTCCTCATTTGAAAAATTTTAAGGTACCTAATTGAAATGGAATGTAAATTTTGGAACTTTGGAGCCAGTGAAAACAAAAATTGACATATTTAAATGTAAAATAAGGTTTCCATGTAAGAGACAGAAAGGGTTATCTTGCCTGTTATTTTTAGAGCAAATTTTGTCAAATGGGAAAAAATCCCAATTCATTTGTATGATCTAAAGTTTGGTTTTATGCACTTCAAACTCTAAGAGAAATGTTGATTTTTTTTTCAGATATGAAGCAGACCAAAGAGTAAAGGATATAATTTGAGTTTCCTTTATTGATTAATGAACATTACTTTCAGTGAGATACAACTAGTAGATTTTTCAGGATCTGGGTTGAAGAGTCAAGAAAAAAAATTCCCAGACTGTAATAATGCCATCTCAAGGAACATACCCTTTCCAAAAAAAGTTTTAGATTTTTAAAAAGCCATTGAAAAATGAGAAAGATATTTTTCTGCTTTGAAAAGATGACCTTATAATCCTGTTTCAAATAACTACTTATATATACACCTTAAGAAACATATCAGCTAATCGGAAAGAGGAGGAGGTAAGTGAACAAGTCAGGAAAATGGAATATTATAAGTCCTATTGCTGGATTCTTCCATGTACATGGTATTTTTGTCCTACAAGGAGCAGCAGTGAGGGATTTTCTCCCCAAGGCAGACCCATGCTGCATATTCTCAAATAATCTCAACCACTTTTAAGGGAACCTAACTTATGGATGTTGCAATTTATCCAAACTGCCAATATCAATCTTTACAACTGTAAAATGAGATTACAGGCCCCTATACTTTGAATATTTTTTAGTCTTCTTTTCTGCTTTATGCATTATTTAGCATGTATCTAATAAATAGTGGAAATAACATATTTATATTTCTGACTACCCTTCATTCCCTTTTCAGGAAGCTTTGAGTTTATTTGGAAATATTTTACCAATATTCTAGACAAACTACTGAATAGCTTCTTGGAACTAAAAGAAAAATTTCAAACAGATATGTGGCATTGTTTAGAAGTAAAAGTATTTTACTAAGACATTTCTTACAGGGAAGATAATATGCTGAGTATTGCATAAATTAGAAACATACATTACAATAACAAAGGAACAGCAGCAATAGAACAAAGTCGAGCTTGTTTAATAAAAATCATTTAGGGTCAGGGATTTAGCTCAGTGATTCTGTCACCTGCCTCACAAGCACAAGGTCCCAAGTTCAATCCTGGTTCCAAAAAATAAAAAAATAAAAAATAAAAATTATTTACTCATTAATTCATTGTTTATAGTCAAAATTCTTTTCACAAAAAGGTTATCTTGAAGAAAATCACACAAGTAGAATTTCCAAAGAGGTAACAATTGACCTACCTAATTTTCAGAACACCTACTTCAGCTGTGTCTACAAATCTTTACAATCCAAATTTTGTATTCCTTGATGCAGAATAGTTTGCCTTCACACACACTGGAGTTAATAACTTAGAGAAATCCTATAAATTTTCTTAGAAATGAAGTACAATGTGTATTAGCTACTATTTCTAAAAATATGCAGATGAGAAAGAAAAATCATAGAACAGTCTGTTCTTGAGAAGAAATAACAATGGAACATAATAATAATTTTAAAGGATGATATTCCTAAGAGCTTTAGAACTTAACATATGAAATTCAAACATGTATTTTATGACTTTCTTAACTCTCTTGTTTCAGCAGCCCATATCCTCTTCCATTTAGATGAAGAGATACCCTCAACCATGGAGCAGATGAGCTGAGATAATGTGAAAAGCATGCTTCTGTCTGCATCCCCAGTGACTTAATGTAGTCATAGAATAACAGAAATCCTAGCACACTTGACCAGTTGAGTATACCTTTATTTCTGTTCATACTCATAATGCTTTGTACTGCTAGTCCCATTACCCCCACTGGCTTTTAATCAAACATTTAAATGGTTCATTTACCAGACCCGGTGATTCTCTGACTGCCCCTTTTTTCTTTGAGACTTTAGCAAGTATTTCAGAAGACATCTCATTAATTTTACCCAGTTGTCTTCATTTGAAGTTTACATAGTATAAGAGTAGCCAATGTTTTGTCATTATATATTGATTATATTTATTATAACAATTTTAACAATATACTAAGCCTTGTTTCAAACAATAGTATACCTCCACTTCTTTCTCTTTATGGATGAAAAATTCATTATACATTTTTAATCAAAGAAAATCTTTAAGTTACCCTTAAGAGGAATAGTAAGAGGTCTCTAAAGGACAATAACTTTAATAAGAAAGAACTAACCAAAGCACTGAGTTTCACAATAGTAACAAGTTGAAACTTTAGGTCACAGTCACTATGCTTCTGATTATGAAAGAAAATTCTTAAATGTTGAGGTCTGATTATCAAAGAACATCACTTAGTTTTAGATTAAGAATATACACAATAAAAACACTATTGACTATGATATTTACTGAAATTAATAGTAATTTATCTTTAACAAAATTATTAGTAGAGGACTTACTATTTTTAAAATATTTATTGAGGAATGGATCTAATTCATGGATGGTTTAGGTAATCTCTATGTATCTGTGGAAAGGACATATAATGAGGTTAGGCTTATTAGGCTGTCTCTCCTTTCCACGGTGAAAATAAAGAATGGAACAGAAAATTTTGGCAATGATGAAAAGGGTAAAACATGCATCAAGAGGAAGGTAATCAGCTCATAGTTGAAAAAGCACACTAGTCACACTGACTGTGTTGGTATAACCTGTGAACTCAACAAATATGTACAAGTCATCATTTGATGTAAACTCACTAACCTATTTATCTGTCAAGCACATCTTTATACTTTTGAGCATGAAACTGGACTGGTCACTGCTACTAAAACATAAAAAGAAGCAGAGAGGTGGTGAAATAATGTATAATTAGAATAGTGTCAGTAGAACTAAAAAAAGTTTAAATCTGAGCATTGAAAACTCTTCATAGACATTCTAAGTAAATCTATAATAACTGAATTAACATGAGCAATTGAAGTCATAAGCACTTCATACAACAGATACATTTATAAAATGTAGATGAAATATGTTCTTTTGCTAAACATAAGCAACTGTCAATTTGGAGTCTGTAAACTGGTGATGTGATATCAAAGAATATGAATATTCCTGAAAAATTTAAGCCACTTCAAAGATAACCATTTTATCCATTTCATTTTTCTTCTGAATACATATAATAGATAAAACTAATGCAGCCATTATAATTATTTGCACGTGAACACTTTAAAAGAACTACACATTACAGTCATATGAATATGACTGTTTAGAACTATTAAAATTAATGTGCTACATTTTTTATTTAAACTTCATTAAAAGAAATATGTATTATTTCAAAGCAGGTAAAAATTGTGTGGAGAAAACAGTTAAACAAACAACAGTAAATTTTCACCATCAAAAGGGATAGAGAGCACAGTCTATTTTATCGTGAACACTAAACATTTCCCTGAAAATAGATAAAATGCATTAAAATGTATATTCAAAATCTCAGAATAAAGTGAAATAACTGACTCAAATGAAATAACTATAACTCAAAAGCTACTGAATAGAAAACTTTTCGTATATGGGTGTAGTAACTACAGAATTCAAAATAAGTACATATTATATATCCAAATACAAACAATTGATCATGCCAGCATACTCCTGTACCTCTCACTAACATTTAAATTTATAAAAGCATAACTTATTTCATCATAAGGCCATCCTTCTTGTGTCTTTCCTGTATTCATTTAGTTTAATTTAAGTTTATTAGCCAGATTCCAGGGGAAGTTGTGCCTTTAATCAGATCTTTACTCCAAGATTTAGCAGGAGAATATACACAGGCAACAGTTTTTGAGGCATTAAAAGTAGCAGCCTCAGGATGGATAAACACAGACTAGGAAAGTTCACACTACATATTGTGAAGCGTTAATTGAAGAATGTTTATTTGGCACAAGAGACACCCCTTTTTTGTGCATTCCATAAGATGTGTCATGTTTACATGGCTATGCCACCTTGTAGCAATGGATTCTTCAAAACAATTTCTAAACACTTTTAATTACTTTTCTTCCAATACTATACTGGATTTATGCACTTAATTCAACCTATGTTTTGAAACATTGGATGTTGAAAATATATTATCAAATAGATTACATGCCTATTTACAATACTAAAATATAGATTTCATATATAAACTGATTTCACCACAAAATGTTACCATGTACATGTGTGGTTCAACAACTCAAAGGAAAAACTGTGAAAAAAATGAAGATTTTTCTTTATATATCCAGTGCCCAAAATCAACAGAGAAATTCATCTAAGTCAAATATGAGGACAAGAGATCCATGTAAATGTACAAGGAAGATTTTCCTCATGAGGATAAACTTTAGTATGTAATGTTGAAGATATTAAATGTTTTAGGGAAGAGATTTTGGTATCCTTACAATGTACCAATGATGTTAGCCAGTGAGAACATGAGAACCACAAATATTGTTCAAATAGTCTCTGAGTGGATCCTTTAAACTCTGAAGAGTTGAGTAGATTGAAAAGTATTTATTAATTTTGAAAATTCAACATAAAGCTTTATTTTTTAGGGTACATAAAACTTGATTTAAGTTATACAAAATCAAAGTTGGTAGTTTTACAAAATTTTAATTGACTTTTAAAATAAACTCTATACTTCTCATTTCTTAAATATTAATGTTATTTTTTCTTACAAAAGTAGTCAGTTATTAGACAGCAGAACAGGGCATGATGGACATATTTCAAATTTAAAAGATCTGGATTCACTCCCTAAAACTTTCCTTGGGAAAAAGAAAATTAACAAATTTGCTTTCTGGTAAGTGAAAAAAAAGCATTGTGAAGTTGTAAGTAAGCTCAAAGTAAGCAAATTGGACAAAAACCCCTCAGAATCTAAGAAGGAAAACAAACTCCTAGACAAGTGTTTATCTATATTCTCCATATGAACATTTTAAGTAAAAACATGCTTTGAGTAAGAACCCAAAGCAACAGTTAAGTAGTACAGAAAATAGTTTATTTAATTTATGAGTAAGGCAGCCAACTAGAGGAAGGGCCTTAGATAGAGTTGAGTGATCAGCTAATTTGATAGGAATGAAAGTAAGAAGGAGGACTTTGGGCCAAGAATGAACTTCCTCAGGCAGTCTGGAATGCAGCCCCCTCCCCCACAAAGGGAGTTTCAGTCCCTCCCTACTAGGCTCCAGAGTTTGAGGAACTGAATATGAAAAATAACAAGGTGTTTTGTTTTTTTTTCTCTAAATCCCTGTTTTCTTTAAATCCTACATGCTAAAGAGGCTGAATTCCAGTTGGTCATTTTAAATCCACACAGCTACCTGTGATAGGTGGTGGTCACTACACAATGGAACAGTTCCTAACCTCTCTTATCTCTGGGTCAAGGGGTCATGAGGCCACTCACCCAGGACTCCCTCCTGGAAATTCAGTAGCTTTTCTTCTCATTTCCAATCAAACTCTCCTAACTTCCTCCTTTTAGTTTGCAACTCGGTTCCTCAACACTGTGAGACCATGAGCCTGGTTTATAAGCTAGAGTAGGATTTATAATCAAATTAAGACAAATTATTCTATTTGATGGGACTAAGAGTTCGAAAATACCCATTTTACAATTTAGACTAGAAAATGTTTGACCATAGATATAGTCTGACAATGCAGGATACAAGTAACTTAATACTTATATACTTTTCTGAGGCATACTTCAAGCTTTAGGTTTATATATGTATCATTGTTCAAAATTTTGCATCTGCTTTTTAAATTTTCACAACTTAGCTTGAGGTGGATGTCACTGGGCTGAGCAGTTTCCAGTACCAGCAGAGGCGAGGGAGGTGCGCCTGGAATGTGTTGAATGTGCATTCCTCAGCTGCCTGAGAGGGGTGATGGCGGCCTTGTTGGCTTCTACCCATTTTCACTGGGCTGGTTGCTTCACTAGGAAACAGGCCTCACTTTTAAACATTCAGTAGTTCCCTACCTATTAACTACTGACTACTGATTGCTTTTAATTTTTTAGAATTAGGCTTTTAAAACAGAGTTTCATTTTATCTACATTTAGCTTAGATCTTTTCAATGACTGATATGTTTACTTTTAATCTAAAAAATGAAGTCCTTAGATGTGAGACTTTTCCTTAGGATCGAACCTGCTAGACACAAGGAAGTCACTGTGCTTAGCAGCAAATATACACCATTTAATAAAGGGAGATCCCTTAAAAAAACATGAAATGCTGTCATTTGCAATAACGCAGATGTACCTTAAGGACATTATGTTAACTCATGCAGAGAAAAACACACATCACATGATCTCATTCACATGTGGAATCTGAGAAAGGTTACTTCCTACAAGTCGAAACTACCATAGTGGTTATAAGAAGTGGGGAGAGTAGGAAAAGGGGTGATTGTGAGGAAGGTCAACAGGTACAATGCTACAATTGGATAGGATCATAAGTTCTGGTGTCCTATGGCACAGCAGGGTGAATGTAGTTAATAATGCTTTGTATAGAATTTTGAATGTACTCATCTTAAAAGAAAAAATGAATGTTTAAGGTGACAAATATGCTAATTACCCAAAGTTGATCACCTCTCTCTAGATATAAAGATATATAGATATTATACTTTATAAATACATACAAGTATTATGTACCATTCAAAAAATAAAATAAATAGTACAAAAATAATAAAATTTTTAAAATACGTAAAGTAAGCAAGGTCCCTTCCTTTAAGAAACTAGATAACTTCCTGGTATGTTCATGGCTTGTTCTTTATGAGGTTTTCATTGCTCTCAATTTAAATAGCTTGTTGATTATTAAGAAATGCAAGTAGACTCATGTTGTTCATTGACATTTACTTATTTTTTATTCATTCAGTAAAAATATTTTTTAATTGCCATTATTAAATGTCAGAGTTTTTAATGGCTATTTCCTTTTCTCTGAAAAATAACTGAAAAACCATGACAAGTAAAATAAATCTATTCATAATCAATTTTTCTTAAAAACATGTTTTAAACAGCAGATGAACATCTAATCAAAACTCAGGCACTCAGCTGTTTTCTAGAACAGCCTTGCAAATTCCTGACTCACCCCAAACCACCTTCAGGCCATACTGTACTCCTACCCTACTTCTTCCCCTCATCTATTCTTTTTTATTTTTCCCCTCATCTATTCTTGTAATGTGCTTATATTAAAATCCCTTTTAAGAATTCTCTTTGGATTTCAAAGTTATACAAATGACAATAATAATGATGTTTTTAAGTAAGCCATTTCAAACTATTGCAGATTAGGCTTTATATGTACTTCGATATTCAAATTAAAGAATAATAAGAACAATAATGATAAGTAATTAGTTTAGAAACAATATTACAATATTTTAAATTTCATTAATTTGCATAGGCCTTTGCCTACCTTTTTCTGGATTAGGGTGGTTATATACTAAACAATCATACAGAAAAGGGTATTAAAAGAATATGAAAATAAAACGGAGCAATTTAATACGCACAGTCATTTATTCTTTCCTCAGAAAACTCACAGCACCAGGTACATTGTTCTGTCAAAGAGCTTATAACATTGTATTATAATTACTGTTTATAGTCTACCTCTGAGTAGGCAGAGAGCTTCAGGAGATCTTAACCTATTTATTTATCTTTGGATCTTCAGTGCAGGGATAATATCTGATGTGTAAAAGGTGCTCAGCGTGAGTCCACTGAATGAAAGAATGATTGAGGAAAGGCTTGATGTCTACACTGTGCCACTTACGGGGTATGACTCTTAGCTCGCCTGTGTTTTAGCTCTTAGCTGTCATTTGAATAAAATAAAGTTATACAAAGCCTGGAAAGAGAGTTTGTGTGTATTAGCTATAAAGAAATATACAGGGTCCACTTAACTTTAGTATCTCTTCACTAGCTCAGAGTTCATTACTTACTACATGTGAAACATAGAGCCAGATAACTGGATGCCCAGTTTTTGTCCTCATAAATTTGAACATCTGTGGGAAATGATGCCAGATAAACATGTCTGCTAATCACATTGAGACAACTGTTGGGGAAAGTGCTGATTGTAAGGTGCACATTGGAGACTTCTTGTTGCAGACTCCAGGAGTCTAGGAAGGATTCTTAGAGAATGTGTTACCTAAGACTTGATGTATGTGAGATAAATATTTCAGGCAATGGAATAGGAAATGAGAAGCCCTGGAGAGAGGAGCTGAAGCATGTCAACACATGTATAAGCAGAATTCCTCAAGCTCATATCTTAGACTTATTTCCAAGATTGTGGAACAGTATTTTTGTTATCTTCTATGGTTCACCTGTTTCTAAATTGTACAGAAAAAGTTCTAATTTGATATATTTTTCTTTTACCATTTAAGAACGTTTCTATTTGCATCTATATTTCTAAAAATCACCTAACTTTAATAAACACATGTATTCATTCATCTTTTGTTTAGGTTATGCTTTCTCAAAAGAACTAGCAGAATGCCATCTATGTGATGGCAGAAAATAGCTTAATTCTCCTGAATGTACTGCATGTTACTAAAGTAGTTTCAAAAATCTGAAAGTACTTTACTGTTGAGTGGTTTCACCTTTTTTAATTACTGCTATTGCATGGCTTCCAGAAGCTAAACAGAATACTTTCTCTGGGAATATTTATATTGACAGAGTTAGCAGTTTAATGAACATTTGTCATATTATATTGCTAGTTGTAGTTAATATCACACATTATATTAGCATTTATGTTTTGTATGTTTCAAACACCATTATAGTGTGAAATGTATCTTTTGGAACCATGTCACAGGACCCTGTCCTGTGATCAGATGCTTTAAAAGACCGACACCTTCCAAGTAGTGAAAACAATATGGGCAAGCCAGAAAAACAATTCTTTAATTCTTGGCAATGCCATGAACTAGCACTGTGATTTCAGGCAAGGTCACTTAACTTCTATTTCATTTAATAATTGTTTTCTTCATCTTACCATTTACACTTTAAACAACATGGAGATAGCAATTGAAAAAGCTTTCAGTGGAAGCTAGTTATAAAACTACACACTTAATGTTTATTTAAGCATGACTAAATCCTAGAAGTCAAAATTTATTTAAAAAGTAAAAACCCTCTATAATCTTATTATCACCTTGCTTTTCAGGGCATGATCTAGATAAGAACTCAATCTCCATGAGCACTGTCTAAACTATGAGTACTACATAAATTCTGTTACTGAATCATTACTTTATAACTATCCTTATATATCACTGTTGGAAATAGACTGTAGCAGTATCACTAGAGAAAGAAATTTTAAAAACCTTTAATGGATCCGTATATCCAATGATAAAATGTAGACATAATTATGATGTTATTATGAAGCCCTAAGATATTTTTTCTAGAAACTTAGTTCTGCAATATGTGTTTATATAACAACTACGTGAATTGAGGGGGAATAAATGAATAATGGAATAATTCCCATAATATTGCTGTCATAAATCAAATATTCATTTTACATAATTTGATCCATCAAGAAGTGCACCTACTATTCTCTATGAAAAGAACATTTAGGAGAGAAATCTATTACCTTTCTGCTTCCTGAAAGAACAGAATTGCTAATTAACTTGCAAGATGAGTATGACTTTGGGCCATACACAAATCATTATTTTTTCATTTCCAAATTTTCTAATAATGAAAAAGTTCATTTTTGTTGAACTGGTTTCCCTTACAGCTCTTAAGTGCAAGAAACATCCATCTGAGCCTTAAGATAATGCTACCATGAAATGGAAATCTGTTTCAGGCCACAGACAGGGCAGTCTTCTACTAAAAATAAGTGGCCATTTAAATGCTACCATATCTTGTTTTGCACATCTATCTTCACATTTCAGATAATCATTTTTGGTACAAAAGTTAGTCATAAAATTCTCCATTAGTGGTTAGTAATGGACCATAATATTCATGTTTTTGGAAAGTGCACTTGGAAAATAACATGGAAGAAATGATGGCAATAAAAGAAATTAGGAAGACAAACTTATAGGGAAAGTTTTCCTTTTTATTGACAACTGAGGATAAAGAATATTTTCCAATTTCTTGTGGAGAATGCCCCATCTGATGGGCGGGGGTAGGCCTTGAGAAACTATATCACTTGAATTTATTCTCTACCTTGTAGTGTCTTAACTGTTTTAACAGAAAATTGGGAGTACTTAAAAATTGTGAGTTTTACAATAGATATAAAAAAACCCACCAGAAATCAGTCTTGGAAAGTTGAACACATTATAGGAAAACAAAACAAAACAAAAAACCTATGTCTAAAGCAAATTTTATTAAATGCTCACAGAAAATTTACACCCTTCATTATTAACACATCATCCTACCAGGATGAAACACAAACAAATGTAAAGATAAAGTAGCACTTTTATTTGTATTATTACTATGAGATTATATAGGTGTCAATGGGATAATGATGCCAGGGAAGATATGTTCAGTTTCCAACATGATCAAACCGACAACAATGCTTTTGCTGAAAATACAATCAACTAAAGCCATCTAATTCTGAACAAAAAATTAATTCAGATATTTATTTCTTGTCCTAAATGGAATTTGTTTTTATTTACATAAAGATAAACATGGATAAGATCACCTCACATTGAATGAAATTATCAATTTTCAAAAGCTGTTAACAGTAAGAATTAGGAGTTAATATTTATGGAGCCCTCATATGAGTCAGGCTATGTTCTATTATCTTGATTATTTCACTGACTCTATTCAAGAACCTTGACGGTTGGCAATGCTTTACAAAGAGAAATTTAGCTTAGAGAAATTAAAGAATTTTTTTGAAGATCATTACAAGTGATTCAAACTCTTACTATCTGACCCTGGAACATGCTTAATATGTGTCTGTTGATCTCTTCTGCAGAAAAGAAATTTTTAAAAAACCTCATTGAAAGTTATTTCCCAGTTCATGTGCTAATTAATTACTAAAGGAAGACTGCATCCCTAAAACACAATTTGAACCCCTCAAGCACTCAGGGAACTCAATGGTCTTATAATGTATAGCTCTTTTAAGAACTTAATTAGAACTTCTATGGGAAAATTCTAGTTTTCTCTGACAGGTGTAGAATAACTCAGCCACAAGTCTGAAATAGTCCCAGAGAGTGACAGGAGACAAACTATACAGCATAGCATTACAACTCTATGATGTAAGAAATGAAATCTAAATTCAAAGAAAGCCTTAGCCCTCTCATTTGTGTAAAAACATGAATCCTAATCACCTTTCTGCTTCTCTGGGTTGTATTGTAGTATAAATAAGGTAAAAAGCATGAAAGTAGTTTAGAGAAAGCCAAGATCAACATAACTAGGCATAACTATGAAGTTAAAAGTTGAAACAATCAGTTGTTAGACAAAAGGAAAGACCATTAGATTTGATATAAAGGACAGATGATCTCTTGTCTTGATCTATTTCACTACAGCAAAAGATGCCACTTCATTTGCAATTTTCTCTTGGTCTTCTCTTAGGAGCATGTATCATTACAACTCTGAAAACATGCAATTGCAATTATAGAGCCAGAAGAGTTCCTAGACTTTATAAAGATCAATTTTCTATGGACCAATGTTATAAATTAAAACTTCATGAGAGATTTTTGATTAGAATAAGATGAAATTGGAATGAAAGGAAACATACAATTGCACAAAAAACATTAACATAGAATTCAGAAGTTTGGCATGACATTTATTTTAGAAATAACCATTACTGTGGGGCTACATTGTGACATCACTGTAGGTACCAAATCAACCTGACAGTTTCTACCTTTTCAGAAATTCAGACTGCTAAAGAGGCAGACACTACACAAAAAATCTCACCAAAATATGTTGTCAATGCATTTGAACTTCAATTTTCTTTGTTGTTAAATAGGAAAGTGCAATAAACTATTGTCAAAGTTTTCTTTGCTCTATTACCTTTGATTTAACCTTTCCAAGGTGATAATATAACAAGTGAGACCGAAAGGAAAACAATACAATGTAAATTAAGAAATACTACAGTATAAATCCTAGAGCACACAATTTTAACATTACTAATTATATCTTAATCTAAATATAGACAATAAATAGATATTAGAGACTGAGCTTAATTTTGCCAAGAGCAAAAATAATCAAAACACTTTAGATGGAAGAAATAAAACAAGCAAAGATTTTCATGTTTATGTTATCATATTTTAACCTTCCACTGATTTCCTTGTCTGTACCAAGTAATTTATAACAAAATTTAAATTTTTCTATCTCATTTAATTCTAAAGGAGGTCTATACTGTTTGATCATGTTAGTACAGTAAATCAAGTAGGGTTTAGACATAGTCTCTCCAGCTCCAGCTACAAAGAGACACACTACATGTTTGCTGGTTACTCATCCAAAAACCTCAGTCCCTTCCAAGACAGAAAACTGGGATTGCTTTGACAGTGATCCTCCATGTGAAAGAAATATAGGGCAGTAAGTTATGAAATGGGCTGGAAAGCTGTGGGGCCATGAAATGGAGTGATAAACCTGAGGAAAGTTTATGCTTTACCTTGAGAGTAGACTGTACAGTTCCTTCAGGTCCTGTAGAGAGATTTAAACTTTACTGATAGTTTATAAAGCCCTTGGTTTAAATTACTTGGAGCAGGGGCCGGGGATTTAGCTCAGTGGTTCTGCTGCCTGCCTTGCAGGCACAAGGTCCTGAGTTCAATCCCTGGTACCAATAAATAAATAAATAAATAAATAACTTGGAGCATATTATAAAACTGTTTGAGTAAAGAAGTATAGAGAAGAGAATGCACTTCAGAAACTGAAAGAAAGTCGGTCTTAAAGTCAAAGTGAAATAGTGTGTAGCTAAGTAAAAATATATATCTTAGATATATGAGACAATTTCTAAAAATCCAATCACCTTAAAAATACTATGATGTATTTTATCATGTCCACAGAAACAATATAATACTTATAATACTCTCAACTGTGTTGTTAAATAGCTAGAAAATAATGCCACTGGAAAGTAATATTTATTCATTTGAAAAGACTAAGTTACAACTGCATACTGATTAATGAGTCACATTCTAAAATGAGAAGGTTATAGAATCACAAAATCACAGAATATTATTTTGTGACTAAAAAATTCAGTCATGTATCACATAACAATGATTCTATCAGTTATGGTTCATATATAGGACAATGCCTCTACCACACAGCATAGGTGAATAGTGGGCTATCCCCTCTCGATTTGTGTAAGTACTCTGTGGTGTTTACACAACACTGAAATTGCCGAATAATGAATTTCTCCTAACATATCCCCATTATTAAGTGACTCATGACTGTATATACAAAATAGGAAGGTGAATTTCTCAATGTTAGGGAAATGAAATTCTTAACCAAGCTCAACCAAAGTCAAATCCTAACAAACTGTGTTGCACACACCCTCTTCACATTAGTCAAAATGGCAGTAGCTAAATAATATAAGCAATTCAACTAGGTAACTTAAATTCTCATTTAATTCTCATCACAAAAATACCACACTGTGACCATAATGATCCCATAGTATAGAGGAAAAAATTAATCTATGAAAAGATTTATTTAATGGCAGACTCTACACTTCAGCCTTGACTTGTGATTACGTGACTTTGAAAATAACTTCTAATCTTTACGTGCTTAAGTCCTTCTACATAAAATAAGGGAACTGGGGCCAAGTTTACACAATGAATGATCTCACTGTGAGATGATTCATTGTGTGTGAACACATGGATGAGCATTTGTGTGCCTCCTGTGACTTGATGGGTGACACTTTGAGAGTTTCCAGGTCTGTGAGGTTTTGCTCAAGTCTTCAAGAATAGGAGGGGACCAGGGACTGATGGGTGTGGAGACAAGACCCAGCTGTGGAGCTCAGCTTTGGGAGGATCTAAGCACAACAGAAAAATGCAGGAGTAACTGAGTTCAGAACAGTTGACATGGTTAGAAAAGAAGATATTGGGCTGTGAAAAGGGGTGAGTATGACATAATAGTGTGTGATATACACTGCATGAGCTCAATGACAAGTCAGTACCACAAATCTCAAGGTGCCATGTAAAATAGTCACTTGTGTCTAAGGCAAAACAGAAATAGCATATTATATGTAAAAGATCTATCCTATGCTAAGAGATGCTTAAAAAACTAAAAAGATTTTAAACTAAAATCAAAACATCCTGTGAAAACATATAAAGCAATATAACTAATGCAAAGGTCACTTATAATATCATGGAGCCCACTACATAAAGTGGCTTTGACAAATTTCGAATATATTAATGTTTATGCTGATAAATTATTTTCCATTTATTAGAAGTCATTTGCTAAACTACTTTGTTTAAACATATGAAGCAATATATCCTAATACTAATTTTGCATGTTTCTAAGATTAATGGAAAAAGTTTTCCTTCAATTTGCTAGTAATTTAATATAAATTATTATATTACTATTATTTTTTCTTGTGATATTTTATTTCATAAATATTACTCTAGTTTTCTATTCACTTATAATGCTTTATTTAATTAGGGGTTATGTATGGAAAATTAAGATAAGACACTTTATTATGTATAAATTGTAAATGAATCTTCTGAAAAAAATACAATATGCACAGTCAAATCTAGACCTAGAAAAATTTATTAAAATATTAATATTTTGTACATATTAATATTTAGAAATTATTATCTATCAAGATTCAAATTCAGTTGGGTGCTTCTGTATTTTTATTTGCTAAATTTAGCAGCCTTGTATCTAAAATCTATGCTTAGGGCCAGGGATTTAGCTCAGTGGTTTTACTGTGCAAGCGCAAGGACCCGAGTTTGATCCTCAGTACCAAAAAAATAAATAAAATAAAATAAAATCTATGCTTTATAATGAAACTATCAAAGAAAGAAAAGTCTGCTTTTACTGCTCCTAATAATTATCCATCAACTCCAAAAAGAGGTGCTCTGCAGGCCTCAGTACTTTCACAGGAAGCAGTAAAGTATTTGTAGTTGAAAGTGAGCAAAGTCCTCACCCCGTATGCTTAAATTTCTGATAACACCTTAAGGAGATAGGTGCTAAAGACCAAAGGAAAGATGCCATTTCCTGGAGAGAACTTAGGCCTTCATCCATACCCTAAGGTGGTACTGTGTTCTTTCTGTAGATTTGTGGACCGTGAACAGAATAGGAATATAAGGGCATTATGCCACCAAAGTGTAAATGTCTGTGTTGATTCCTCCCTAGAAATTATCCTATGTTTGGAAGGCATCCAAAACTTCTATATAATATTCTATCCAGCATGAAGAAAAGGGGGGAAAGAACTTGCAAACTTTTGAACCTGATCCAATAACCTTCTGTCCACTATTTGAAGTAAAAAATTAGTTACAATAAAATGATTGACTATGTTTCCACTAGATTAGCATGAAAAACTGGTTATAATTTTGACATATCAAAAAATTAAAATTAAACACAAAACATAGAAACACATTTTTGTGTGAGACATGTTTAATGTAATCTGTCTTGTCAAAGAGGCATGGCATTCAGCCTAACTCATATGAAATGATTGTCTGGTACATATTTATAATCCCTGCTAATCAGGAGGCAAATACAAGAAGATTGTGAGTTAAGGCCAAACTAGGAAGCTCAATGAGATCTTGTCTCAAAATTATTTTTTTAAAAAAAGATGGGGATGTAGTTTAGTGGTAGAGTGCTTGTCTAGTATAGGTTAAATCCCTGGTAAAAAGTTAGGAAAAACTTGTAAGACTGATCTAGCTTTCTATGGCATCACCAAAGTGAGGCAGGAGATTAGGGTATGGCAAAACTTCTGGGCAAAATGGCGTGACCTATCAATCACAGAGATCAAGAACACATTCTCCAGAATAGCTTCCAAGCTCTGAACCTGGTATCAATGAGAAAATGCTATGTATCTTCAATTCCGGCACAAGATCATGAAGGTTTTTGATAGGAAAGCCTATATCCTAATATCAGAATGGGGGATATAAATGACAGCAGCCATTAACCTAACAAGAAGATAGAAGAATCTCTAGGAGGAACCCTCAGCACTTCTGAACCCCAGTAACAAAACTATGATGATAACTAAACTTGACAAACTATTCAAGTATTATTTACAATGTCAACTTCAGTTTCATTTGAACTAAAATTTACATTTCTGGTGCTGCTATCTGTAATTGGTTAATTAATCCAACAGTTCATTCATTTATCTAGTAAATACTATGCAATGTTCTTACTTTTGGCACTTGACCAGATCTGAAAATGGAATTCACCTGCATACATGAAAACACACACTTAAGGAATGAAACAAGAGAAATACAAGCAAGATCTAGAAAGGAAGAATGGAGAAGAGGAAGGAGACAGAAAGAAGGGAGGAATGGGAGGGAGAGGGGGACAAAAAGATGAGATTGAAAGGCAGAGAGAAGTACAAAAAGATTAAGAAGGTTATCCTTTTTCTGTGGAATGAAGACTTCTCCTTCTCTGGAGTATCTTATAAAATTTCTGGTAGATAAGTTTAAAAGGCTTAATGCTGATGCTGACTTTTTCCTCCCCTACATTTTGTAGTTTTATTTTCTCATTAGTTTGGGTAAGGGTAACAGGAAAGGATTATTAGCCCTGGTTTAGAGATAGCAAAATTTAGACACTAGCAATTTATCATTTCACTGTATTTGCATACACACAATAGTGAAAAGATTGCTTACATATTCAAAATAATCATGATAAAGCAGGGAAAAGAATTAAGTTCAGAGACATCTAGAGGGACTATAATTTTAGAAGGAAAAAATGAGAGTTTTATTGTCTCCTATAACCTGACAATGAAAAGTATATCTGAAATGTGGTCTATTCAAAATAGAAAATCTAGGCAGCAATGTCATGCTGCTTAGAAGACAAAGAGAAGATCTCAGAAAAATCAATCATTTCTCTAAGTTTCCTGCATTTGGCTTTGTCTATATAACTTCTGCAGCAGTGGACAAGTACGGTATTTAATAAACTAATGATATATTACATTGTATGAATATGAATATAATAGTTTAAGTCTCACAAACAAACTTGTAATGTTGACTGGTGTTATGATTTGTAGTTTCAAATGAAAATCAATAAGTACTGATAAAAAGGTTATCTTTTTAGACATGGTTGAGTCAGACTTGTTTGAAATTGAAGGATACCTGACTCGTAGGTCAGAGTTCAAACCCTGATTATAGAGAATAGTCATTTATTGTATTTACAGTTTGATGTGCAATGTAAGACAAAGAAGGAAATAATAAGCAAAAAGTCAAGCTAATATCATTAGAGGAGAGAGGAAGAAAAAGTGAGCTTTCTGAATCCTAGTTTATGTGGGCAAAACTGTTAGATGCTTCCCAAATGGCAGTCAGTTAATTTCAAGTACTCTACTCTATGTGGCCAGGTTTGCAGTACTCTTATGTTTCCAAATACTTTGGACTTTTAAAAACAGAAGTCATGACATAGATGACTAAGAGATACTGCCCAGGATTTCTTTTAATCCATTTTACCACAATGAACTGATACATACTGAGTTAGAAGAAAATTTACTTGTTGTTTTCTGATGACTTTAGCAACTTTGTGCCATTCTATATTTCTGAAAAATCAGACAAAGAAAAGAGTTCATTGAACTTTTCTTGGATTGATCTCCTAAATGGAAACACTGGTCTAGAAATAGTCTCTAGAAACTACAGAACAGCTAGTCAACTGAACCTACAAAAGTACACTTTCATTCTAAACGAAGTGGAACAAATCTTACTTTCAAATTTTGAGGGTACTTAGTCTTCAAGTTGCTGAGCCTCTGTCACCAGAGCCACCATGACAAAGTAGTTGAAATAAAATACTTTAGTGCAAGACACATCTGTTTCATTTCTAAGAATTACTATTTATATGCTTGGGGAACGTGCAGTATGTATATAAATTCCTGAGCACCATGGTTTCCTCACGTGTGTGTGTGTGTGTGTGTGTGTGTCTGTGTGTGTGCACGTGTGTGTTAATGGGGACTGAACTAAGGGCTTTTGTACTGAGTTACATACCCAAAGATTTTTTATTTTTTTATTTTGAGGCAGGGTCTTGCTAAGTTGCTAAATCACCTGGAGTGGAACTGAAGTTTTCATCCTCCTGCCCCATCCACTCAGAATGTAGGGATTACAGGTATATGCCACCACACCGAGCTGGCTTTCTCACTTTTACATGACAACTAAGACCATTACAGGAGCTGAAATGTTTGAAATTTGTAGTAAATAAACAAAAATACTAGTGAGAAGGGAAATAAAAGTCGAACATGGTGCCTAATGTATATAATCCCAGCTACATAGGAGACTAATGCAGGAAGAGAGCAAATTCAAAACCACCCTGGGCTATTTAATGAACTCCTGTCTCATAATAAAAACAAAAAGGCTGAGGTTGTAGCTCTGTCATAGAGAACACTTGAGTTTGAGCCCTAGGACCACCCATACACAAACACACACAAAACAAAAATACTTAAAAACATTAATATTTTTAAAAAATAAAAAACAGTATAATTTTCTAATTTTTTCCCAATATTCTCATGTGAGATAAGTCTGATAACTGTCTTTTTTAGGCTGCATAAAGCCACACTCATAGCGCAACACTCTAATGAACTCAGTCATTCAAGAGTAAGAAAGTAAAGCAGTCATAGTAATCAGAGAGATGGCTTAATCTATATTTTTATGATTTGTTCAACATTTTATAGTTAAATTTTTTAAAGTAATGACAACGGTTTTTAACTACTGACATTTTATTGAATCCTTCCTAAGAGCTGTTACTCTATTTACCTCAACATTTTTCATAGATTGGACCAACTAAAGTATTACATATATTGCTAATTAAATTAAATATGAACTATGCGTTCTGCAATATTAAAACTTTTTACATATTTAACTGCATATAAATTACATAATTTGAAATTTATATGGATGGGTAACTAAATGAAAGGTTTATAGTATTTGTAAAGAAGGTTTTCAATTCTACCAGAAATGACTACTGAATTAACTTCTGAAACCTGAAAAAGGTATTAAACAGGACCATCATGCAACTATTCTTAACTTTTCAGGAAATTATGGACTTTTATGAAAATCCGAAGACTTGGGACTTTTTATTACAGAGATGAATGCATGCATTTGTAACGTTTTTACTAATCCAATGACCCCAGGGGATTAACAACTTCATTCTATGATCCTCAAATAAGGACTATTTGGTGGTGGGGGGGGGTCAGTGTGAGAAGCAGTGTCATTACTTTGTAATTAAGTTTACATTGAATTGAGTGTTACAAAAAGAATTCCAAACCTGTGTAGTTTCTATCATTTTACTAATTGATTTTTCAACTTTTAAGTAGTTTTTTAATTCCATCATACTAAACCCATACTCAAATAAAAATACTCAACTAAAAAATAATAATACAAAAATTTAAAAACACGCATTCCAATTCAAGTTTTCTAAGCCATTCTTTCCCTAAATTTTACTTCAACTACAGAAGAAATACTCTTAACCATTTATCACTTTGCAAATTTTCTGATATTCAAGAGATGCTCCACTATTCTAGATGAAAGTAAGTCCAATATATTAGTTACTGGTCATATGCAGTATGTTCAAATTTTAGTTAGCTAAAATTTAAATTTCCTTCCTTCACTTGTACTAGACACATTTCCACTGCTCAACAGCTGAATGTGACTACTGGCTATTGCTTTAGATGATGCAGAGAAAACATTTCCATCACCTAAGAAATATCTAGAACAAACAAGTCCATGTTTTCACTCTCATCAAACTGAGTGACTGATTGATGGTGAAGACTGAACTCCAGGCCTTGTACATGGTAGGCAATAAATTTATCACTAAGCTCTACCCCCAGCCCTCCATCAAGTGATTTATATGCTAGGCTGGAGTCAGTTATGTTGCACTGAATTTGTACTAAAAGACAGTTATGGAGCAATAAAAACTTAGAAATCATAGATAATGTATTACAGGATTTACCAAAAGAAAGAAGACTAAAATCTGCAATTGGCATCCCAAACCTAAAAATAGTCCTGGGCTTACATAAAAGCATTGAAAAATAAATAAATGATCAAGTGTTTAAAATTTAAACAAAATAAATACTGTAGGTACATACTAATTTTTACAATTTTAAATTTTACAATATTTATGGATTAACTCCTTATCACAATTATATTAACTAGGAAGACTTCTATTACACATACCCAAGTTCCAATCACACACAATGTGTTTTTTATTACTAGAAACTTAGTATTTTCATATTTCATTTTGTCATTTCTATTTTCCAAGTTTAAATTCATTGGATTGAATTATATTAAAAATTTATGGACGGGGATCTGATATAATTCCAAACTTATGCATAAGTGGTCTCTTAATTATAATACAATAAAACAACAATGCCAACATGACTTTACTTTTGAAAACCTTTTGTTTTTTTCTGTCTTGAAAGTGTCACAAATTATCAAACGGATAGAGTTCATTTTAAATAATTAAAATTACATATTATCATATTTTAGTGTGAAGGTGAATTACTATAGCTTTACAGTAATATGTTTTTATTTTGCAAAAAAAATTATTCTCCAATATCTTTTTTCATTTTTTAATACATGTTTGCAGTACAAAATGATTACATTCATCATGGGAGTTTGTACATGCACATAACACATCTTTATTTTTTTAATCATTTTATTTAAATTTGTCAAATAAACTAAAACTGGGAACTAGGTAAAAAACTACAGCTATTATAAAATATTTCTTCTTGGATAGATCATTGACCTAGATAGAAATCTGGGCTGTGACCATAACTACAAGATGTACAATGGCAAAAACATCAAATACGGTGGCCTTTGGTTTGGCCTTCTGAAAGATGAATCTGTTCTATAAACCGAACATTTTAAAAGGACATTCTGTACACAAGGGGCTTAGATTTATTATAAATAACAGTGATTAGATAATTTCATAATTCACCTCCAAAGGGTACATCATAGGCTTAATCAAGACTAGTCTGTAGAACTTTCAGATGCTGGTAGAATATGCCTAATACCATAATATATTCCAGAGAGTCTAGAAATGTCTGACTAACCAAAACTTCACTGAATCAAAGGTTATTGTAAGGTATAAAGAGTTCTTCCTTTAAATGACCTAAAGTTCAACTCAATAAACAGGCATCAATTCAATACCTATTCGGTTAAATTTTTTTTTAAATGTCTGTATTTCAAAAGGTACAAAGGGATGTCACAGTCCCTCTGGATGCATATAATTACTACACATGAAAGTCATAGAAAACACTATAGGAATGAAAGTTGGGAAGGCTTTGACGATTCAAATTTGAAAAATCTTTTTGGTGATGAGTAAACATGATATTTATGGGTGACATGATATTTTCATGTTAAAAATATCATCATATCATAAGCCTCAAAGGTCAGCTTCCCCAAGAGTTAGGCTCATGAGCTTTTGCAGAGAAACTAAGTCTGAATGTGAAATAATGCTCAGCGCGATGTAATTTTATATCACATCATTTGGGGAATTACCTATGCTCGCGAGTAAGCATTTGATAATAGGGAGTAAGAGGAACTAAATGATTATTTACAGAAAATGATTCACTTATTTTAATAACATAGTTCATATACTGCTGGATTATTTTCAAGAAGACTCATTCCAATTGCCAAGTAATTTATCTAATTACCTCCTAGTTGTTCTGGCCAGTTCAGTTTGTAGTATTATGAACTAAATTGGACTTTTCTCAGGAGGCTCTATATATTGCTTTGTACTTGGTTTTTACTTTTCTTTCCTTCCACCTTCCTTCTCAGTCTAAATTTTCCTTCCTTATCCCACACAGTCTTTAAGGTAAATCAACAACTATGAACAGAAAAATATACCCAGTTTAGTGTCCTAAAATAAGTATTGGTAGAGTATGATACACTGTTATTTAAAATTTTTAAATGACTGCACTTCCCTTGATACCAAATATGAAAACAATGTACAGTAAAAATTTACTATTTAAAATTTCTAAGGGAATTATTCATTCTGGATAGTTGATCCTCCTTAAGTGAATGCCAATACTCTAAATGTATGATTCCTCTCCATTTCTTAGACATAGTTTAACTATTTCTTTTAGATATCTGGAGTGGTCCTAGATCTTATATTTTTCATTAAAATGTCTTATCAACTTGTATACTTATAGTTTACAATTTACTCATAAATTTATAGTAAGTTCAACAGCCCCCCATAGCTAGCTCAGCAAAGTTTATTATGAATCAAATGCAAAAATATGATTTGTCTGTATCTACAGAAAAGTTTAAAATTTTTTCTTCCTTGATACTCTATACTATGCTTTTCAGAATTTTTCTTATGATTTTTGCATGAGTAACATAATGAATCTTCATTTCTCCTCAGATTTTGTTTCATACTACCAGTTTATTTTAGACAGTAGTCAAGAGTCTTAATTATATGGTTTTGTTATTGAATTTCTATAAGATCACCCTTATGCTGCATATCATAGTTGACCTTTGTAGTATTTAACACTACTGTGCTGCATGGAAATAGACATTTACTGGCAACAGTATTCTATCTAGGTTATTAATGTATCCATGACTAGGGCTCAAATCTACCTACTCAGTTTTTTTTTTTTGTTGTTGTTTTTTACCTACTCAGTTTTGGGATACAGACACATGCACATGCACACACAGACACAAACATGCACATGCACAAACACACACACACACATCCAAGAAAAAGATCTTTGACTCTCAGGGGTTAAACTATTACATAGATGTAGTTGTTTACCCCTCTGCTGTCTGTCTGTTATACCTTTGTGTTGAACTGACACCGCATGACACTATGTCACTTCTATTTATCATGAGTCACTTTTCCTTCCCTTTCTTTATGTCTTCTTCTTTGTTTGTGTGTGTTTTCTTTCTCTTATTCTTTGCTTATTGATTAGTCCTTGTGAAAATTTTTCTTTTATTGGCACTAACAGTTTTACTTTTCTAAATAATCAAATAATAATAATAATAAAATATTTTGTTTTAAATAATTGCTACTTAGCTTTCTAGGACTCCATGTTCTACATATTGGGGGTCTAGAGGCTCCTTGTTTTAAACCATTGTTGTCAAGGTTTTGAGACAGAAATTTTGGATGCCTGAGTACTCTAGAAAGCTAATCTCCACATAACCAAGATCTTAAGATTTGTGTCATTTCCAATTGTATATGCCATTTTTCATGTTTCAAGGTATAAATTAAAGTTCTAGTGTTGAAAACTAATTCTGTAGCTGAAAAATGATCTATATGAGATATAGTGCCATTATACAAATTACACCACTAACTGCTGCTTAACTTGTCAGCAAACTGATGGATTCTCAAAAAACCCATCTGTTTTATAACATAAAGCATATTGTAATATCACTCTTTTAAACAAAAATGTGTCCAAATTTTTCAATTATATATTATTATTTAATATTAATTACTTAACATGTCTTGTTTAGTTGTTTCTAGTTTATTCAACGTATACAGCTGTATAAATATAAAGGTTAAATATAAGAGAAATACACATGAGAGAGAAGACAAAAAATAATTTTAAAGCTTATACTGTATAAATATGAATATAAAACATCATGTTTAATTGAAATTGACACTAAAAGAAAAACAACTTATCCGGAAATAGAGGTATTTAAAATTTCAACAAAAATTAACATTATCTAAACTTAAAATTATAAACTGTAATAGACTAATTAGCAAAAAATAAATTTGTTCTATTGTTTTTATACCAGAGAAAAAGTTCTAAATTTTAAATCCTATCCCTAAGTTTACTCAACACACTCAACACATTCAAAAATCAAGTTACATCCTTTACTGATGTAAAACACTCTGGGAACTAAATTAATGCAATTTTAGGACCAATAAACAATACTTAGATTCTGACTACAGTTGTAATTCATTCAGTTAGTTCAATAGAAATTCATCAAAAATGAGATCTTATATGCCATGCATTATTCCAATAAATATCTACTGCTTATGATGTGTACCACAATGAAAGGGATACAATGAGAAATAAAGCATAGACTGCCCTCAAGGGGCTTACAGTCTAGTATGGAAAGAAAAGGCATATAAATAGCCATAATATAAGGTAGAAAGTGATGTGTCATATGAAAAGTTCAGTTAAAGTGCTATGGGAGAGGGCTGGGGATTTAGCTCAGTGGTTCTGCCGCCTGCCTCGAAAGTGCAAGGTCTCGAGTTCAATACCCAGTACCGAAATAAAAAAAGTACTATGGAAGTTAGTAATATAACAGACTTTTTTCCTTTTTTTTTTTTGCACTAGGAATTGAATCCAATGCCTCCACAATGAGCAACATCTGAGGATCTTTTTTGGGGGATGGGGGTGGGGTCATATTTTGATACAAGGATTCCCTAATTCACTGAGTTGCTCAAGTTAGGCTTGAATTTGCAGTTGTCCCGCTGAAGCCTCCCACAGTGCTGTGACCACAGGTACATGCCAACAGGCCCATTCACTTTTTTTAAAGATAGTAAGTAGCCAATAAAAATAGGCCAATGACTAACTTTAAAGATTAAATGCCAAAATTTGTAAATTTATAGATGAAATAGGCTTCACAGTAATACACTTTTAAGTCACTACCAATCAGTTCTTTAAAATGTTTCAGCATAGAGTACTAATCTATTAGTGATAACATTTTTGTCATTGTTCCTAAGAGATGCCAATGGAACAGTGTAATAATTAGGGCTGAAATGACAATTTACATATAATTCAAATATCAAACAGATTGTCTAAAATACTCATGACACATTACTTCCTTGCACAGAAATTGACTCAGTCAGATTAAAATGATGAAGAATTCCTCGATGGCTCAAGTGTGCTCCAAGGAAAGCTAGAAGGTTGTACAGTTAACTCCCAGGGTATAACTCTAAACCATACAACCTACTACCTCAACTCGGATGCACACAGCTTCCAATGTTGCTTCAAACTCCTTATCATATCTTCAGTCAGCTCTTCCAAATATGGCGGCCACATACCTAAGGTCTTGGCAGGGATATAGATAGAATATACTAGCATTTTACCAATACACTTAAAATATGTTCCATAGGATTACCCTAACCTATAGGGTTTCTAGCATAGGTCACATAAAATGCATTCTGACATCTTCCTGCCATAGTTCAACTAGCAATTAATAATATTAAAAGTCAGTAGCATTCAACTTCATTTTCCAGGAGAAACAGGCTCCATAGTAACATCAATACAATAGCCTTTTATTTTCTTATTGAAATTGATGAGTTGCACTAACCACTGAAGTATGTACTGAAGTTTCTGAACTGGATGTATTCAGGTCTTGAAGGTTCATATACTTTTGTAAAAAAAAATCAGCTTTCTAAAGCAGTTTACTGTACTTGAGATCAAACTTGAGTGGTTGTGCTATAAACATTTCCAAGTGGTCTAATATTAAAGTCTGCCTTGTAAGATAGATGAGGGTTAATATATACATGGAAAACACAATTACTTCAAGACTATATAATAAACTGGAGCCTAACAGGAATTTATTGAAATGTTATTAATAAGCATTGTGTATAGTATTTTGTCAGATTACCACACTGACACAGACCCATAGAAGCGAGCTTGTGTCGTCCACTTCACCACAAGATCGGATCTACGGGTTTATGCCAATGGGCAACATCTTGAATGGGCTTCCTATTAATGTAGAATTTGTTGTATATATCTAACACAATTTAGGAGCAAAAAATAATACTATTAATCTTTTAGTATAAATGTTTTAAATGCTGAACTATTGAGCTCTATATACCCTGTTAAAGGCCTTTATAAATATGCTAAACTAAATATAGGTTTTTATATATATGTGAGGATTAAAAAATAGTTTATTAAAAAATTTTCAGATTGCTCTTATAAAAATAATGATTATTTTGGAATCAAACTATTCTAGTCAAAAATGAGGTTTTAAAAGAAAAAAGAATCCATACATGCACATAAATTATATAATTGTGCATGATGTAGTATTATGAGTCTATAATTAAAACCAATTTATTAAATTAATTGCATTTAAGTTAAAATTCTCATTTTGATTCTTTTAAAGCTTTAGTAACCAGTTTTTAAAATTTGATATCTTTTTTATAAAACAAATGAGATCTTCTTGAGCAGAGAACATAGAAAGATATTATAAATCTTAAATGAACTCACATATGTTTATAGTCAGAATAAAACTTAAATTTACAATATTTAGATGAATTAATATCAGAGAACTAAAATCAGTGACACGTTAACAGCATCATTACTGATATTCCGCGCTAACATTGATACTCCAGATCTATTACAGCAGAAAGGATATTTTATCTCATGAGCAAAATATATTTAAATTTATTTTTTAAAAGTATATTTAAAATAAAATATGTGCCTACATATAATTCTCATCTGGTCAACAGGTTGGTCAAAAATACTTTTTTTAAAAAAATTTAAACCACTAGACAACATGCACACACAAATAAGTAAATATAAAGCCAGGCACATAGACTTTTTTAAGATTCTAAGCTCAACTGCAACAAAATTATAAGTTGAACAATCATTTCACTCATATTTATAATCACTTAATTTTTCTTAATTATATCTTCATTGTGAAAAATAATAGTACAACATAGTAATTATGATTTTGTATGCTTTGAAATAAATAAAATAAAATGTGTTTTACAGACATCATACAGATAATTTGGTCTACACAATTTTTCACCATTATTCATTTTCAAAATTTTCCCATACTTATTAAAAACTTAAATAATCAACAGTCATACTTTAAATTATAGTAAACATATTTCAACATATTTTTATGAATTTCTATGTTAAATAAAGGATAATATTTGTTTAGAGTTTCATCATTGTAAGAATGTATGTTTGGTTTTACTATCAGATTAGATCATATAAAAAGATTTTTAAAAGAACAACTTTATTTCCTTCACCCAGATTTCACTTCCGTTTGTATGGTACAACAAATGGAAAGCATATTTTTTTTAGTTTTTCTATTCAACCATATTTTACCTATGTTGCATGAATGTGTATACAGATATACATTCAAAGTGATGCAGACTGGACATTAATCTTAAATTCAGGCAAATTTTTTCACAAAAATATCATATAAAATCTAAAATGAAAACCATAAATGAAAATTTCCATCAGCTAGATTCATTAAAAATATGAAAAAATTCTTTTATAACTAAACAGTGAAAAATGTTTTTTTCTTTAAAAGTGTACATATTAATTGCTCTTTTGCTTTTTATTTTTACCTTAGATGATTTTCTCCTATGATCACTTTCTTCACTTCTCATATCCATTTTAAGTTTTTCCCTAAAACAACCACAAAAGGAGAGATATCAGACAACTGCTATCTAGGAGGAGGATCTGAATGGATGGTGGGAACGAAGGTAGATGATCGAGAAGAAAATACAATACCAAAGTAGGAAAATATTTCTAAAGTATTAAAGAAAAAATAGGCTTGGAAGATTCATAGGGCCCCACCCAAGCCACTCATATGACATATTCTGTGGTTTCATAGTTTACATTTATGCGTTCATTTTGGTTAGTGTTGTTTTAACAGGAGCAGTTTTGAAAGTGAAAGGAGGATAGTTCTTAAAAAAAGCGACTAGATTTAGCACAATGAAGTAGTGAGAGCTGAAGAGCTTTGAATTGGGCATGGAGCTTAATAAGATAATTAAGAGTATAGAGATTAATGACTGCTAAAAATAAAATTTAAACTCATGTTTTTTCAACTAAAAGATCTTGAAACATGAAAACATTTTTATCAATATTAATTAAGCCTTTGAAAGTTGGCTTTCCATTAGCTGAGGCACCATGCAAGAACCAGAGCTATTTTGTAAATGCTTAGCTAACAGTAACAATAAATATGATGAAATATTTTATTTAAATGTTATCAGTATATAGGGTTTTTGTAATTTCCCATAAATTCTTCATAGAAGAACAAAATAAAAGACAGAATTCCATATTTCTATATTTCTCTTTGTTTCTCTTACATACTTTTAACATAATGTAATGTGATTTTAAGAGTATAAGTTTAAAGAAAATTATTGTTTTATATAAAATACAGCACCAATTAGTAATTTGAAAATATAGACTTCATTGATACCTGCTGTATTTTCAAAAAGCATTTTCTCTTTTTGAACAATTTTATACATGTTTAAAAACATTTTTATTAAAACTAAATTAAGTAGGATGCATCTGCTAATCTTTTCACATGGAATTAGGCAAAACTGTATTTTGTTATAAAATGCTTAACTTGCTTAGCAATTTGCTTTTACAAATAATTAGAATGCAATGCAGCTATGTGCTGAGCCAATATGTTGTTCTGAACTTAAAACAAGTTTGTATGTACTTTTTCCACAAAATACTTAATGAATATTTCCAACTTCCTTTGCAACTGCTCTTGGACAAATACTTCTTTTTAAATGTATTTTAAAAGAGAGCATTATTAAGAAACAAGCTTCTTTTCTACTTAGCAACTGAGAACATGATCTTTTCACCCCTGTTTCTGTGCTACTAAAATCCTTGTAAATAATTTAAGTATAACTTTTCTCAAATGCATATTCTAGTATGATCCTTTTTCAGAAGTTCAGAAAGTTTCTTCTTCCATATTCCAAATTGTGAAACACATAAAAGATTTTACTTTCTCTAACAACAAGATCTAAACACGTTTCTTAGCAAAACTAATGCTGGACATAAAAAGCACAGATGACACATTAGTGTCTTCTAAAAGAACTTCTGTGTGTAACAAAAGTAAACATTTTTATAGAGATTTTTCTATTTTTACTTTAGGGTTAGAGTAAGAAAGTAAAAGAAAAAAGTTTAGAGTAAAGTGGGTGATGAGTTAAATAAGAGTAAATTGAAAGTTTAAGGATCCTCTTTTATATAACAGTAGGCGTAAAAAGAAACAACAAAAAAGTTATACCTGATATGAAAGGTGCGATTTCACCAAGTGCAATGTATTGCTAATCATGCCATATTTTTTGAAATAGTAAAAATAAAGAAGGCTCATTTGGTTATGTTGCCTTCAAAAGCTGCTTTAGAAAGCCCGATGTCTCTGCAGTTATGTAAGCCAATGTTTGCTTTTTTTTGTTTGTTTGTTTTTTGGATTGGATTTTTGTTTGTTTTTGTTTTTTTGTTTTTGAGCAGGAGCGTCTTTCTCTCTCTCTTTCAGAACTCTTGCATGTAGTAAGACAAACTCAGATTTTTTTTTCTTCAGGGCTCCTGTTATTTCTTAGAAGAGAAGAACCAGAAAGCTTGTCTTCTTTTTCTTCCTTCTCGGTATTCCAGGCACAAAGCACTGCGCAGAAACTGCACCAATCCTTGCCGTCACTGGCAGCAGAATGGTAGAAGGTGGGAGAGACCAGGAATCCTTCCAGGCTGTGCTGACTTTAGAAATGAGGATTGCACACGTTTGTCTCCCGAACCAAAGTGGTGAAAAGGCAGGATGCCAGTTTGCTACAGGGCTGCAATGATCTCATGCTCACTGCTGCTGTCGTCCTGTTTGCCCAGTTCAAATGCCTGTTCATTATAAACCAAAAAATAAATAATTAAATAAATAACCCAACTACTTGGATCCTTCAGCAAGCAAAAAAAAAAAAAAAAGAAAAAAGAAAAAAAGGAAAAGAAAAAAGAAAAAAGAAAAAAAGCAAAAAAAGCACATTAACATTTAAAAAGTCAGTAAAGGCTGAAAACAAAACAAAAAACATTTTTAGGATTCACTTCTTATGCTTCAATATTCTGTTATTATTTCTCTCTCTCTCTCTCTCTCTCTCTCTCTCTCTCTCTGGACATAAGCAGCAGAATTTATCAGGCGTGAAAGGGACAGCCTCCTGGTGGCCTGCCAAAAACCCAGAATAAAGGCGAAGTTGTGCTTCAAAGCTCAGTTGCTTGCTGAGTCTGGCTAAAGTCAAGTATTAAGATCCACCATTTTCTGAGCCACGCTAGAAAAAAAGAAAAAAGTCAGGACCGTTGCTGCTTTCCAAGTCTCCGTTGGCACCATCACAAAATCTCAGTCGTAAGGTCACATGATTCTCTGCCAAATGTAGAGTGCATTCCCATCAACCATTCTGCTTATACTCCGAAGGCAGCTATTGTCTCGTTTAGACCCAAAGTTCAGCCCACTCTTCATTGAATTAGCTGAAAAACGCATCACCTTTGGGGGCTGGGAGTCATGGAAACGTCTACCTGGCAAGCTGCCCACTTTTTCTGCCCATCAACCAGAGATGGAATTGTGCTGCCTAATGCAATGATGACTTGGAATCTGAAGAGTCGTCCAAAGTGAATCTGATTCTTGCAACGCCTGTTTCGTCTGCACAGAAAACTCCGGCTTCTTGTACTTAAGAGGGGGGAAAATTCTTTGTACTAAAAGTAGTAAATAAAGGTTGGAACATGCCTACTGTGCAACTTTATTCCTCAGTACACCCAAATGGTTTTCAAATGTAAAGACTAAATATCCCGCAAGTTTCCTGCATTAAAGATATCCCTTCTTCTGTCTCCTTTTCCTTACAAGTAAATGCAACAATCCTACAATATTTGTTTTAGTTTCTCACTTTGAGGCTTAAAACAAATCTGTGAGTTTTATTCTTGCTTTTTATTACTTTCTGATTATATCTGGCATCAAATTTGTACTACATGGCCACAGTATCCAACAGCAAGAGTAGGGATGCATTATTGCTGCAATCTCCAACAAAGTGATCCCCCGAGAGAGCCAGTTGTGTCTTCCACCACACAAAAACCAGCAACTCGGTCCTGTGGTTATCCTCATCAGTACCTGTGCTCATCAGCACAGCTGCTGTTCAAGTTTTCTGAAATTGACACATGTGAGACACATTCTTTCTGTTCCTTCACTGGCTACAGTTTGCCTGTGTGGCATGAAAGATGTCTTTGAAAGATGCAGGGAGAATATCAACAGCTCTTAGGCAATAAAATGAAATGCTTTTCCCCCTCCCCCATGAATTTCCATTCTAGCATGCAATGAAAGTTCCCATGTACAAATATTTCCATACTTTCTAACAAAAGTGGAGCGAGTTAAATCTTTCACAATTTCCTTAAGCAGAATCTAAAGCCAAGTAGGAAGGCAAGCATTGTATTTATGCCAAACATACTGAATAGCACTAAAAAGAACCATGTTCTTCTACTTCATTAATTAACATTTTTACAATGATTGGAAAATCTTTATTTAAAATATAATTATGTTTATAAGAAATTAAAAATTATATTCAGTTCCTTACCAAAATGGATTGTTATCTGTCCTCACATATGGAACAAACAATGCAAAATACATGACAAATGTTTAAAGATAATCAAACCATGACTTGCTAATAAAATAAAATTATCAAAAAATTTAAGAATTTGGGAAATAGATTCTAAAAATGGCTTATGGTCTCCTTGTGTGCTACAACCTCCAGGTCACTTTATTTAAAAGCAATAGGGGCCGGGGATTTACCTCAGTGGTTCTGTTGCCTGCCCTGCAAGTGCAAGGACCCAAGTTCGATCCCCAGTACCCAAAAAAATAAAAAGAGCAATAGCATTGAACACACATATTCACTTACATGTATCTAGGCCACTATGATGTTCTTCCCATTTGTAATTCAAAATACACACAATTTCAAACCATAAAACATAACCTTATGCATGTGCTAAAATTAAAATTATACTTTTCTAGATTAAAAAATTCTGGAAAAATAGTCTCCAAACCACATATTTAAAGAACATTTGACAGAGAATCAAACATGACGGTTACATGTGTCCCATGCTTTAGAAAGTAGCGATAGCCCACTCATAAGAAGGAGAATTTAGACTCCCAGTTCCAATTCACTTGTTCAGCAGATATTAAGAACTGATATGTGATGAGTCGTTTAAGGTATGGAGGAATAGCAATTAACCCAGTGATTAAGGCTCCTATGTAGGAATTACTCAATACATATTTTCAAGTGAAAAAAGCTCACTATCAAACATGTGCTAAAGGTCTTAAAAGCATATTTATTGGAGAACAAATTCATCAATAAACTGGTGGATATTAGAAAGTGGAAGTAAAATAGATATTAATATACAAATGACAAATGAAGATGTTTTCTCTGAAGTTTTCTTTATTCAAAATAAAGCTCATTAATAAGTTTTGAATGATTCTGTTTAACTTCCTTCAAGAAATCAATCTGAAAATTGTATGTTTTCCTCCCAAATTAAAGAAAAAATGAATTAAAAAAAAAGGAGACTTTTCCTTCCAGGAAGATAAACTAGACATGGATTTTCCTAATTCTCCCAATAGGTACAAATAATTACAGACATTATATATAAAACAAATATAAAGAAAAAAAAAGATGAAGAGATGATAACAAAACAGCTAGAGACTGTAGGACTGTCTGGTCATGGTGGTGAATTCCTTCAGTCTTTGTGCTACATAAATCCAATATTTTGAGCTGAAGGAGCTTGCATCCCAGAAATACCAACTGATAGAGCTGTCTTCTTTATCCATAGGACCAAAAAAGAAGTAGCCTACAAAGTAGCCTACAAAGACAGAAAGTAACGGGGCAATATCATTTTTCTCTAGCCAAATATTGCAATATCATTTTTCTCTAGTCAAATATTACAGGAAGAACTGCAGGCTCATGCCAACCCATACATGCAAATATCAGATTGATGTGCCTGGATGTAGACCCTTGCCAAGCTGTTGTCTTCAAGAACAGTATTAAGTCTCTGAACCTGAGAAAATCCTCCCTTTGGGCAGTGAGTGGGGATAAGCATTATGTAACAAGTTCCCTCCTTCCATGCAGTCTAAATGGAGACTACACCAAGAGCCTGGGCTTCCATGCCAATTCAATAGTCATGAGGCACCCTTTACTTCCCTCCACTTAGGTGCTATCAGAGGATGCCTGGTAGAGAAACAGGATTTTAGACACAGCCCAGGAATAACAAGGCCACTCCATATTTTTGTGCCCCTGAGGTCTGGGAGGCTACTAGGGAAACAGTAATAAGCCACCCCTATCCAGGGAGTAACAAGCCAGTCTTATTTATGGAGAGAGCAGTGGAAAACTATTCAGGAGTAGAAAACTCTCACCCTCATCCAGCAGTATGGAGTCCTTTCACTTCAGGATCAATGGTACCCAAGCAAGAAGACCTGTGCTTTTACCTACATCTGGTAGTGACAAGTGGCACATCTCACTTCCAGTGGCAGACTAGTATAAAGGAAAGCCAGATAAAACAGAATATGTAAATAAAAATTAGAGTCTCATCCCTAATACCCAAAATGTCCAGTTTCAATTGAAAATCAGAAGAAGGATTGAAGGGAGGGGAGAGGAATGTGAAAAAAAGAAGAATCAAGATATATCATGTACAGGTACAAACCCCCTATGATGAATGTGATCATTATGTATATCTAAATTGTACCAATGCAATTAATTACAAAGTAGTTTCAGGAAGAAAGCTTTAGCTAATAAACTATTTTATAAAAAGTAAAAGAAAATCATTTGTCCTACGAAGAAGTAGAAAAAAGACCAGTCATGCAAGCAATAAGATAGCACATTAAATTATACCACAAGGATTCTAAAGCATCTATCACATCATAAAAATGCTTTAATGAGCAATGAAGTACACAGTTGAAACAAACTAGAAATATTAGGAAAGATACAAAGATATACCAAATAGAATAACTAGATATAAATTTTAGATATCAAAAATACAATAACTAAAACTTTTAAGTCAATAGACGTATTCACAGAAGAGTAGAATACCAATAGAATCAGTTAATTAGAAGACAAAATAATAAAAATGACTCAGTTTGATGAGAGAAAATATACTTTTAAAAACAAATACAAAAGGTAAACAAACTTAGCCAACTGAGGAACTATAATAAAATATCAAACATTTGTGTCATTAGAATTCCAGAAAGACAGGAGAAAGAGGGCAAGGCTTAAAAATACTCAAAGAAATAATTGCTGGAAACTCACCAAATTAAGCAAATGATAAACAGATTCAAGAAACTATGCATTCCACAAATTCAAACCCTAAGAAATCCACATCAAAACAAAGTTATTAAAACTAAAGACAAAGAAATACTGAAAGGAAGAAGAGGAAACACAACTCTATCTCCAATGGAAAGACAATTGGGATAGTAGATATCTCACCAAAACTACAAAAGACAAAAGGAAGAGGCACAATGTTTCCAGTTTCTGAAAGAAAATAATTGCCAACTCAGAACCTTATATCGGTGGAAAATATCCTTTAGAAATGAAAGGGAAATCAAGACATTGCAAGATAAGGAAAACTAACAAAATTTGTGAGCAGCAGGGTTATTTTTAAAGTGAATTTCTAAGGACATTATCTAAACAAAAAGGACATGATTAAAAAAAGGAGCTTGGAACTTTAGAAAGAAAGAAAGAATTCAACAAGCACAAATATGAGTAAATATTCAGACTTTCTCTGAAGTTTTGTAAATTATGATTAATGGTAAAAAGAATGCAGTACTATTTGACACAATTCTAAAAAGTTATAGAGGAAATAGTATGACAATTATATTGTACACGGATCCATAAAACTACCAAAAGGAAGGTAAGGTTTCTATACTTTACTTGAACTGGTAAAATGAAGACAGCAGTAAACTGTGAAAAGCTATGTGTATATAATATAATACATAAAGCAAACCAAAGAGAAATACACTAAAAACACTAGACACTTAAAAGTTCTAAAAATGTCAAAAATTTTTCATGTAACCATGAAAGCATGAGAAAGAAATTAAAGCAGAATAAACATAAAACAAAGAATAGAGTGGCAGAATTTAAACCAAAAATAAATAAGTAAATTCAATGTAAATTGGTTGAGTACACAATTGAAATGATAGAAATTTGCCCAGTGGATTAAGAAACATGACCAAATTATATGCTGTCTAAAATGAACTCAATTCAGATATAAAAATATATATGGATCAAAGGTACAAGAATGGAAAAAAATATATATATCATAGAAACATTAATCAAAAGAAAGCTGGAATGCCTTTATTAATATCAAGTAAAATATACTGCAAAGGAAAGAAAATTATCAAAAATTAAAACACCATAAATAAAAGGAATAATCAACAAGAAGGGATAACAACCATGTCAGTATATGCATCAAAGAAAAGGCTGAAAATTATGAAGTACAAAAACTGGTAAAACAGAAAAAAAAGATAAATCCATAATAATAGTTGAATACTTTAATATAACTCTCTTAACAACTGACAGAACAAATAAACAAAACACACAACAAAATGAGTAAGGATATACAACCCAACAATTATCAACCAGCAGGATATACTATCTAACAAAAGAAGAAGACATATTCAAATGCCTAAACTATATTACAAGATTGACCACATCCTAGTAATACAAGAAATCTCACACACTTAAAACAATTGAAATCATACTGACCACAATGTAATCATGCTAGAAATTAATAACAAAAATAATAGAAAAATCTTCAAACACTTAGAAACTAATTAACATAGGTTTCTTTGACCATTGATCAAAAAGCAGGTTTCAAGTAAAGAAAAACAAACATTGGAGAGAATGAAAGTGCAAACAGAACATATCATAAAATTTATGTTTTACAGTTACAGCAGTGCACAGATGAAAATTAACAGCACCAAGTATATACATTATAGAACATGAAAATCTCAAACCAATAATGAGAATTTCAAATTCAAAAATCAAGAATAAGCAAAATTAACATAAAAGAAAAATGGAAGGAAAATGACGAGCACAAACAAATTAAATTGAAACTATGAAAACAATAGAAAAAAATATAGAAACATTAATTTGATTAAAGAGAAGACCCAAATTATCAATATTAGAAATGAAACAGGAGATATTACCACAGACTTCATAAATATCAAAAGATAATTGGGCAAAACTATAAACCACACTAAACACCTTAGTTGTGATGGATCAAATTTTCAAAACACAGTTTACCACAACTCACACAATATTAAATACATCATTTGTATAGGCATACCGCTATTAAGGAAACTGAATCTGTAATTTAACAACTTCTTCAAAAAGATATCTCCAGGACAATTTTTGTTGGATAATTCTAACAATATTTAAAGAAAACCCATCATCAATTGAATATAAAGTTTTTTGAGAAAATAAAAGTCAAGGGAGTATATCTCATTTCATTTTCTGAAGTTAATATTACCTTGATAGCAAAAACAGACAAGACAGTACAAAAAACATAAACTAAGGATCAATACTACTTATTAATATAGACCCAAAAATCCTTAGCAAAATATTACCAAATGGACTACAATATATAAAAATAATATACACTATTTCTAGGATAAGTTTATTCCAGGGATATAAGACCAGTTTGATATTTAAAAATCAATGAGTATAATCAATCCACCATGTAATGTTAACAGGTTAAATAAGAAACATAGCATGACTCTATCAACCATGAGGAAAAGGCACTTGACAAAATTCAGCACCCCAAAACACTCAGACAACTAAGAACAGAAAAGAATTTCTCAATTTGATAAAGCCTTATACTAAAAATGTCTTGACATTAACATTAGGCTTATTGGTGAACACCTAAATGCTTTCCTCTGTAAGATCAGCAGCAAAACTAGAATGCCCACTCATGAATCTTATCCAACACAGTGCTGGAATTTCTAGCTAGAATAAGAAACATGGAGAGGGGATAGGATAGAAAGAAAGAGAAGGAGAAGGAGAAGGAGGAGGAGGAGGAGGAGGAGGAAGAGGAGGAGGGGGAGGAAGAGGAGGAGGGGGAGGAAACAAAAAGGGAGAAAAGGGGGAGGAGAAGAAGAGGGAATATTATTTAAAATCACTTAAAATGAAATAGATGTAAAGATATATAAGATTTGTACTTTGAAAGTATAAAATGACGGCTATGATTAGGAAGGTAAGACATCTAGAGACAAACATGATGTTCAAATTTCTGTACAGTAAAAATATCAGTTCTCCTTAAATTGGTATATAGGTTTACCACAATTTCTATGAAAATCTCCTTGAATATTTTTGTAAGTACAGGTGAAATTATTTTACTTTTTATATGAGAATAGCTAAACCAATTCTGGAGCAAATAATATAGTGAGAAGAATTAGTTATCTAATTTCATGACAATTTCTATAGTAGTACATCAGGTATAGTATTTAATGCAACACAAATAATAAATGTAACAAATGATTAGCATTGTGTACAAGTCAAAACTGTGTGGTATTGATGGAGTAATAGATACTCACACATGTATACCTATGTGATTTTTGGTGAAGATTCAAAACCAGTTTGTGAAGATAAGACTTTTCAAAAAGAGAGACTTGACTAATTGGATATCCACAGACGGACACACACACTCACACACACACACACATATTACTCACTCCTATAATTAAGTAAATCTCAGACTCAAATGTGAAATATAAGAATATAAATCTTTTAGAAAATAACATCAAGGAAGGTCTTTGCAATCTGCAGCTCGGCAAACAGTTCCTAGGTCATCAAAATTATAATCCATCAAGAAAATTGATAAATTGATCCATGAAAATTAAAAAAATTTGGTCCCTGGAAGACCCCATTAAAAGGTTAAAAAGGCAACCTACAGTTTGGAAGAAAATATTTTTCAACCACCTGATAAAGGACCAGTATACCGCAAGTGTAACAATGTCTCTTAAAAAGTGAAATGATCTGAAAGGAAAATGGGCCAAAGATATGAAGAGACATCTCATCCAGAAACATATGGAGATGGAAATTGAACACAGTGAAGAATGCTGAACATTATGAGACATTAGGGAAATGCAGACGGAGAAACACAATTATATCAGAACATAGTTATCAAAAGGGGTAATACTATAAAAATGATAACATTATTGTGATAGAGAATATATTGGATGATTTTTGTATTACTAATGAGAATTTAAAATGGTACAGCCAGTGTGGAAACGCTAGTAGATCATTTGAAAAACAAATTATAGATGTGACCCAGCAATACAACTCTTTGGTATTATTCCCCCTAAAGTGAAAATTTATGTTCACACAAAAATTGTAATAGTTATGTGAGCTTTATTCACAAGAGCCAAACACTAGAAACACTCTCACATCGCCTTTAATTGATGAGTGCTTAAATAAACTGGTCCATTACAACATATACAGTAAGAACAAACTACTAATAGATGCAATAGCTTGGATGATTTTGAGATATTTATATTGCATTAAAGAAATTTAACCCCTAAGCTATTCTGTATTGTTCCATCTTTATATTGTTAAAAAGACAAAATTATAGAAATGGAAAATAGTTAAATGGATATGGGTTGAAGCAGGGATAGGACTAAAAGAAAGTATGTCTGGCTATAAAAGGGTAACTTAACAAATATTTATGGTGATGGAAATATTCTGCTTTTTGATTGCATCAGTGTCAATATCTTGACTATAATATTCCACTGTAGTTTTAAAATTTTTACCTCCAAGGAAACTTGGACAAAAAATACATGGTATCTCTCTTATTTCTTACAACTGCACAGAAGTCTACAGTTACTTCAAATAGATTACTATATTTTTATGTAATAATCATATTTAGGTAACTGCCTTTACTGATGTTTTGCACATGTTTTATGTTGCTATAAAGAAAAACTCAAGTGGAAAAATCTGAAGACAGGAGATGCCTAATGGCTTATTTGGATCAAAATTCCAAATTGGTATTCAATAAACAATGATCCAGGAAAATTAACTCAGGAGATTGTTCTAAATTGAGAAATTACAATCTTCTGCAAAGGGCTAGATAATAAATGTTCCATGTGCTATTTGTCATATGGTTTCTGTTCCAACTGCTCACTCTACTGTTGAAGCATAAAAACATCTCATAGGCAATATGCAAGTGAAAGAGTGTGGCAGGATTCTGATACAGCTTTATTTTTGGAAAACAAAATTTTAGTTTATCAATTTTCACATCAGAACTTTTTTTCCCCAAATTATGTAAAAATCAGTCTTAGTGAATAGATTGCACAAAAGCAGGCCTGGACATGGCCCATCAGCTGTAGCTTGCTGACTTAATGCCTTTTTTGGGAGAATCTAGTACTGTCTTATGATTCAGTTTTGGTTCTCTTTTTCTTTTTTCTCTTCTTGAACATCTCTATTTCCAAAGTTGCTAACTGCTCCATTTGGATTCAGCTCCTCAATATTCTTCTGTCTGTGTTCCCATTTATCATACCATTCAGGGGTAAAATACTTTTACTGTTAAAATGTGGAGCTTGGGCTAGAGTAGAAAATTGATAAAGTTATCTCCCCAAGATCACCTTTTGTTTAAATTTGTTCACAATTTTAGTGAGAAACAATCTTGCCTCTACAAGGGCTTCTGTGATTATAGTGCATTGAGATTCACTAAAAAAAAATTTATGAGACAAATAATTTGAAAGATTCAGATTCTTTTGGACCAGTGGTTAGTAAAGGAAAGGAAGAAAGTTGAAAACTGAGAAACAGTGTGGCATATTCTGGTAAGAAATGCATGCTCCTTGAGACCATAATGTTAAGTGAAATAAATCAGACACAGAAGTTTAAATATCGCATGGTTTCTTTTACATGACAAATCCAAAATATAAATAAATCAAACAGCAAAATAAAAGATAGATAATAGGAAACATGAACAGAAATTTTGCAAAAGGGAAGATAACCAAGTGATAAGAGAAGAGTGGGGGAGGCAGGGAAAGGAGTTAAAAAGGAATTAAGCTGTGTTATGTACATGTACCAACTCTCCAGATTTAATGGATTCATTTACTTTTATATTCTTTATTCTATCAGTATGTCAGCCTTCTCTTATCTATCAGGATCTATGCTGACTCCTCATCTATGGAATTTAATCTTGTGTGGATCAGAAGAAAATATATTTAATCAAGATATTAGAGTAGTGCCAAGGTGGGCTTTACTTCTTCAATATAACAAGTAATTAGCGCTTTATATGTCCAAATTGCTGTGAGACATATGTCTATGTTTTGAAAAAGAGTAGGATATCTTGAAAATGAAAACATCATATCAAAAAGTTCTTTACCATGAGGCCAAGTATTTTTCCTCAGATTATGACAGTTAAATCATATATATGCTTAAAAGTATAAAATAGTATTCATAATTGAGAATAGATATAAAAAGAAAGTCAATGAGGAGAAAGGGTGAAAACAAAATCTAGAAGAATTTTTTTGTGCACCTGGACACTAAAGATTAAGAACAATCTTGTAATATTTTGAGCATTATAAAAATCACATACTTGAAGGGAATGTGTACTACAAAGGCTTTGTCGTACATTGCAGTTTGATAGTATCTAAAAAGTTCTAAAAGAAGGAAGCCTTCAGTGTGATATTCTTTTGAGCCCATAGGAAGTAATGTCCCACAATGAACAGAAAGCAGAAACAAAAAGAGATAAATCTAGGTTATAATATATATTATACATACACATCAATAAAATAACTATTAGTTGTGAGATTTTTAATCAAAAATTTTGAATATACTACAAAGCAGATTATATATCTTGACCATGTTTTCAAATTAATTTTGAAATGGACTTCTAATAGCAAAGCCTATATTATTTACTCCAATTTGGTTTCCTTATTATAGGAAAATGGAAATGATATGAAAAGAGAAGCATATATGTATGTGTACTTATAGTTTAAAAATACAACTATTTTACATTAAATGTTTCTTTTAAATTGAGAACATTATAACATAAAATAGTTGTATTTTGTTTGTTAAGCTATTAGAGGGAAGGAACTAGTTAGCAAAACTGAAAGTATGTAGTATATACATATGCTGAGTAAATATTATGATTTAACTACACCCAATAACTTGAAATCAGACTTGGTTTTGGCAAACATAACTTCATAGTCAGAGTTAACTATTTAATTGCATTTGCTTTATTCACAAGCAATGCATCAATATTCACTGAGTTCAACTACAGGTGTTTTAATTTAATATTAGAAGACGTAATTATGGGTTGTGGAAAATGAATATAACTAGTCTGAGCTTCTGAAATTGTAACATGTGCATATGTATATACAAGAATTTCTTACATATGCTGAGTTAGAATTGTCAGTATGTTTCAGTTCAAATGTTTATTGCTTAGATTATACTATAGAAGATTATACTATAAATTAGATTATACTATAAAGCATCTAAGTTTACATTTATAAAGTTCCTTCATATTTCAGAATTTATGTTGCTCCTCCTACTATTTTCATTTTCATTTGCCCAAATTATTAAATTCTTTACCTATAATAGAAGTAAAATTGCAAAAGTATTTTTCTTTCTATTTTTCTTTCTATTTTTCTTGACATTTGTGCTTGCTATTAACAAGCGAAATAACTTTTCATTAATTCAATGAAATACTTTTTAAAAACTGGAGTTACTATGGAAGGGGGTTTTCACACAACAATGATCTCAACCAAAACCCCACCTCATTTACTGTTGTAAATTTCAGCAAAAGCTGGAAAACTGTGTGAATGAATCCCATAGAAGAGATTGCCCAGTTGAGACCAAGGGAGACTAGATAACCCAAAACCCCATTTGTGCTGTAAGCACAAGTCATGCTCCGTAAGTCTTTATCATATTAACGAATGTTGAGCTGTACACACTTCTATAACAAACTTAATTTTCCAATGTAGATTTTCTCCTTACAAGTAACCCCAATTTTATACCAAACATATCTTCATTAACTAAAATAACTTCCTGAAAAAAATTGACAAATGTGGAATTTGCTTCATAAAAATCTCTACAGCTGTAGTGATTCAAAATAACAACTGCAGTAATGAGACACATTCCAGAATCCTCAGAGATTGAAGCAGAGTATTAAAAAAAGCTTATAATAGGTTTACAAAAATCAAATGCCATTTCTCCCTGATATTCCATGTACTGTTAGTTGCTTTATTTTTTTTAGTAAACATAACTTGAAGATAAATTCTCTAGTCATCATTAGTAATAGACTAGACATTATGAGATCTTGCTACAAATAACCTGGTCATACTATAATTTTGACAAATGTTTCCTAAACTTAAATTTACCAAATACCAGTTACATGGGATTCCCTATCAAAGGATGGAAAACATTGTGATACTTTGACAAAGTCTCTAAACGCTAAAGTGTATAGTGAATCTTTTAAAAGACACATTTTGCCACAGATTTTTAAAAAATGGGATATCTTTTTATACTCTAGTCATACAGTTTAGTCTATTGTCAACAATAATGAATTAGTGTTATCATTTAGATCAAGAATGACCCCCAAAACTCTCTTGTACTCAGTGGCTTTTGAAAAGGCTTTTGAAAGGTGACTGGATCACAGAGACGCTGGCTGTAGTAACCAGTGGATTCATCCACTGACAGTTCAGTTGTTGCCTGTGTTCTTCGGAGGTAGGGACTGGTCCAAAGAGATGGGTCACTGGTGGGCATTACCTAGAAGAGCATCGTTCCCTACTGGGTCCGCCCTCCCTTCTTTCTGCCCATCATGATGTGAGCATTTTCCTCCAGCAGCCCCTTTTGTCATGCAGTTTCTGCCTTGGAGCCAGTTGACAATGGACTGAAAACATGAACCAATACAACCTTTTCCTCTTTAATTTTTGGGTATTGAGTATTGTGTCTCAGCAATGAGACAGTGACTAAGATGCTTAATAAAATGAATTCTTTCTGCAAGATATTTAGTTTCAATTTGTCCTTTCCATCATGGTACATAGACATTTCCATGTCCTTTCCTTCATGGTACATAGACATTTCCAAGCAAAACATTTCCTTAAGATCAAGTTTATAACAATGATGTGACTGATATCAAACACACTCAGAAATTTGAGAGACCATCACCAAAGCCTGCCATACTACAGAACTGCAGTAATTCTCAGTAAGTTCACAAGTACCTATTTACCACAATGAGCATATAGACTAAGTTATAATTTTTGGCTTTTTTTTTTTTTGCTTTTCATCTTACAATTTTTAAGAATTGTGTGGGTAAAACTGACTGGCTACAATTACTTTTCACTCCTGATGTTCTTTTCCACTTGGAACAATTTAGGGCTTTTCTTCTTGCCTTATCAGTGGTCTTCTCTGATTGATAAGTTTTTTAAAAAATTGATCCCCTTTTATTCTTTGAGGAAGATTTTCTCACAAAAAAGAATTGTCAGACAACAAAATGTGGCAGATCCCATTGCAGATACGTATGTTTTCCTAAAGTGAATAGATGGACAAATTTCTGTAATTCCAAGGTTTGCGTTGAAGTAGTCCATTTACCTGTTGGTCTAAACAACATCTTCCAACCTAGTTTTTTTCAGAGAAAAATGAGTTATTTTGACCTTTCTTCTGCCTTCTCCTTTCCTTTCTTTGTCTTATTTCACAGTTGACTTAGAACTCACAGGAAGCTTCAGGGTGTTTCTTATCAGACCTCTTAAAAACCTTTACAATCTATTGAAGAAAAATCAACTTGTGGGAACAGCAGGGATTTTGCTTCCTCTGCAATTTGAAGTAAGATTCAATTTGCGATTATGAATTAGCTCTATTCCATGCTCCCTTCAGGTGATTCTTTTGGCATTATTTAGTCCTCAATGTGTCATTTTGAGGCCACAGAAGGTTTTCTGTGTGTCCTTTGTAACATACTGTGTGCATAACTGATGCTTCTCTTCATACACGAATACTAGTGACACATAACTAACAAGCAGATACTGTGTAGACTGGAAGATCTGTTCTAGGCTTGCTGGTGAATTCCCTTTCTCTTGGCCCATGTTTCTTTATTTTCAGTGCCATGAAGCTATGAGGTAGCTGGACTGGGTTTGAACTGTAGTCTATGATACAGGAAAAGAGCAAAACTCATTGGCCCACACAGGGATCAAACCCAGGCCTTGGCCTCATTATCTTCATGATTCAACCAACTCCACTAATTAACCACAGATGCATAATCATCAGGCCGATTCTACTTCCTGAAAAATTACAGTATAGGTCGACAAATTGTATCAAAATATATTTGAATAAATTCAGGTAAGGTGTGTAATAATTTGGGTAAATTATAGAGGTAAAAAAATTCTGTCTTCTTTATTAAGAAATCTGAATATCATTGTGGTATATGAATCCAGATGAAAAATTAGCCAAGAATTTTAAAAAAACACACAAATGTCATCTTCCTCTCTATGTCCTTCACACCTTTAAACATATGTCAAATGTCTAGTGGCATTTATAAGATCTTCTGTGGATATGAGCAGTTCTCTTTGTTTTCATTACCAATCTTTCTTATTTACGATGCACTTCATTCATTTCTTCCTTTTGATCTTCATAATCTAGGGTTGAGTCATTCACTCACCATCCGCGTTTTATTTATTTTCTCTGTATTCACTCTTCCATCTGTACAAAGACTGACAGGAAAATTATTTTATAACAAAATGTGCAATTTCTTTAAAAAAATTGTAAACCTAACTAAGTACCATAATTTTTGAGTCCAACATGATAACTGGTAAAGTACCCTGATAATTCATATTTCAGTGTCATGTATTTAGTAAAAACAGAAAAACAAAAACAAAAATAAAACATTAAGGGATTGCTCCAAGATATTTATACTCTTAGGAAGACCTCAACTATATCACAAGTGGAAGTAAGAGGCAGGGCTTTGCATTCTCCAAAATTATTTTTCCTATTTTGTTTCTTGCTTAAAGACAGTATTTGTTCATTTTCTGACATTGTCTGAATAAAAACTGAATTATGATACAAACATTTCTGACAAATTTTAAGTGCAATTTGTTACTTTTTTATTTACCTGAATGTCTCTCATGGAGAAAACCATTTATATGTAATTATTATATATTATATTTTATATATATATATATATATAATTTTCAGTTAAAGTTTATGCTCCTGTTTAGAATAAGAACTTCAGGGGCCAGGGATTTAGCTCAGTGGTTTCACCAACTGCTGCATAAGCACAAGGACCTGAGTTCAATCCCAGGTATCAAAACAAAACAAAATAAATAAATAGAATAAGAACTTCAAGTCCCTGGTTTGAATCTATACCAGCTTAATTTGTATTAATCAGCATAGTTAGAATTTTTAAAAACTGACCTATCTCAAGACTTTATTTAAAGTAGCTACTTCATTTTAGTTTTCCTTTAATAGCCATAATCTTGTATGGGCAATTCCTGGTTTTTCTGTTTTGATCTAAGAATTTAAACATTCCCTAAACTTTTCTGCTCAGAAGAATTCATGTTCTGAAGTAGTAAATAAAACTATAAAAATTTATTAAATATTGCTATGTTCTTTACATACCATTTGTTACTGTTAGTGTTTATAAGAGCCTCCAATGCCTTCTTTTGCCCTCCCTCACCCTCTACAATACTGAAGCCACTTCATTTGTTCCATCTTCATGTTCTCATCCAAACTATTTACAACTTTACCATATTATAATCAAGAAGTCTTTTTTCAGGCAATCCCTTCACTGTTGATTATGTTTTACTTATTACCATACTTGTAGGATAAGGATAGAAAATTTGGCCCAAGACAATGAACTCTCTGCATAGTTTAAATGTATTTTGCCCCACATATTTTGTCAGGTATTTTAGAACCAACAGTGTTCAGGCTACAGGTCTAGATTAAATCAAGGTTCTAATATAGTTTTTCTTTAAGTACCATCAATTCAGAAAGCAAAATTTTATCCTATTCATAAAAATAGAAGTCCTTGATTACCAAGAGTAAATTCCTAGGGATTTAGTTCTTATGATCTTTCTAAAGATTTTAGTTCTACCATCTTTTTTCTTTTTTGTTTTTATAAAATGGAGTACTACTCAGCCATAAAGAATCAGAAATTAGACCAGCTGCCAGCATACCAGAGTGGGCAGAGCGGTCCTGGGTTGACTGTAGCCCCACTCCCTCCAGCTCGCCATGACCACTTGTGACCAGGAGATGGTGAGGATCCCCCGGGTATGCACATGAGCTTCCAGGATACCAGTGCAGGCACCTGCAACAACAGGGCCCCTCCCCCTGCCTCTAGTCTCTTGGCTGTGCAGCTACCTGGTATCACACTACAGAGGAACAGGGGCCATTGTCCTGAGCTGCAGAAGTGAACAACAGAAAGGGGTCTCTCTCAGGCTCCCTGATGAAAACTGAAGCCCACTGGAAGAGTGAAGGGAATCTCTGTAACTAAAGGCACACCAGACCACCACACTTGGTAAGTTGGAGGGATCATCACCACCCATTGGAACCTGGACTATTTTCAGGGGAAAGGCAGCTGGAAACTGCAATAGAATCTTGCAGAGTTCAACAATGCAGGACAGGGAGCTCAACTTGGGACTTGCAGCCAGAAATCTGCCTGAATCTCATGGGTCTGTGACTGGCTTACTGAGACTCACTGACTTATAACTGCACACTGCTGCAAACATTGTCTATTGTGACAGCAGAGACATATCCTGAAGGAGGCCCTTCATTTTTATCATTTGTTATTTTCAAAATTACCACTATTTTTTGTTCTTATTTTAATTTTTTTCTTCTTTTTCTACTCTTTTAAAATTTTTATTTTTCTCTTTTATCTTTCTTTTCTCTTTTCTTTCTCTCTCTCTCCCTCACTCTCTTGCTGTCCCACATTGTTTTTCATTTCCCTTTATGTTCCTGTTCAGGCCCTAATTTGTATTTCTTCTTTATTTTTCTTTTCTTCTCTTTCCCTCTCTCACCTATGTCCTCTGGCCTCACTGTTAACCTTCCCCTATCCTTCTACCTGCCTATTCCTCCCTTCCCAACTTCTTCTAACTCCCTATTCCAAAGGGTAAAGTTGCTATATTGAAGAGTTTATTTACTATAAACATATGTTGGGTTGGTCCTTGATTTTGATTTAATTCACACAGTTAAATGTGATAGATTAATAACTACCACAAATTGTCATTTTCTAAGAGGTACTTGATGCTATTGTGTTGCTGATTGTATCACTTGGGCTAAGGTGTTGTGATTGATCTAATCAGTTGTCTTTCCTGGTATAATGAAAATGAGATAACCTCAGAGTCATTAGAGACTCAAAACATAAAGACCAGCTGTATCTGGAAGACACCTCTGAAAAGCAATCATTCTATAAGGGTTCTAAATACATCAATGAAGATACTTACAATAAACAACCTCAAAGTATCAAACCAGGAACTAAACCAAGGACAGTACCAAAAACAAAAATGAGAAAACATTTAAACAAGGCCCAAACTCAGACTTCCACCCCACAAAAGGCAAATTCTGGGGGAAACGAGGTGGAAAAGTCTGCTAATCAACCACCTGGACACCCTGAAATGATAGGACAAGAAGTAACAAAACAGATGAATGAGGCTCTAGAAAAATGCAAAGTAGAAATAATCTCCCAGATAACTCCAGAGATGGTGAACAGAGTGAAAGACATGATTAGAGGCTCTAAAAGAGAAACAGATAAAAAAAAATAGATGATCTCAGAAACATGCTGTATGCTATGAATGTCCAGCATAAGAAAGAAATGGAAAACATGATCACCCAACATAAGAAAGAAATGGAATCCATAAATCAGATTCAAACAGATATTCAGGAGATTAAAAACTCCACTGACAGCATGCACAGCAGATTAAGGGAATCTGAAGATAGAATGTCAGATGTAGAAGACAGGATTGCAGTTAAAGACCATGAAAACAGAGATTTCTTAAAAATAGTAAGAGACCACGAGAAATCAATCCAGCAGCTGCTAGATGATGCAAAGAAGAATAACATGAGACTGATAGGAGTCCACAAAAAAACAGGAGAAAGTACAATTGACATAAAAAATAACTGTTCATAGAAGTAATAGTGGAAAACTTCCCACACAGAGGTGGAGAATTGGACATACAGATAACTGAGGCATATAGAACTCCACCTAGCCATGATCAAAAAAAATCTACACCTAGACATACAATAGTCAAGATCCCAGAAACCCGACAGAAGAACAAAATCCTACAGGCAGTTAGAGAAAAGAAACAAATCACCTACAAAGGTAAGCCCATCAGAAGCACGGCCGACTTCTCAACACAAACCCTCAAATCAAGGAGAGCCTGGAGTGAAGTATTTCAAGCCCTAAAAGAAAATAACTTCCAACCTAGACTGTTGTATCCTGCAAAATTATCTTTTAAAATCAATGGGGAAATTAGACACTTCTACGACAAAGAACACGTGAGAAATTTCATGAACACCAAACCAGC